>JAJEJO010052925.1:7943-81329 GCA_020662805.1 Glaucomys volans
TTCTGTAGGGCAGGCTTTCTCTTTGTGAATTCTTTAAGCTTTTGTTTATCATGGAAGGATTTTATTTCATCATCAAATCTGAAGGTAAGTTTTGCTGGGTACAAGATTCTTGGTTGGTATCCGTTTTCTTTCAGAGCTTGAAATATGTTGTTCCAGGCCCTTCTTGCTTTTAGGGTCTGGGCTGATAAATCTGCTGATATACGTATCGTTTTCCCCCTGTAGGTAATCTGATTCTTTTCTCTCGCCGCCTTTAAAATTCTATCTTTGTTTTGTATGTTAGGCATTTTCATTATAATGTGCCTTGGTGTGGATCTGTTGTAATTCTGTGCATTTGGTGTCCGGTAAGCTTCTTGTAATTGATTTTCCATCTCATTCATCATATTAGGGAAATTTTCTGATAATATTTCCTTGAATAGATTATTCATACCCTTGGTTTGTATCTCTGCGCCTTCCTCAATCCCAATTACTCTTAAATTTGGTCTTTTCATGATGTCCCATATTTCTTGTAGGGTTCGTTCATGATTCCTAACCATCTTCTCTGTTTGTTCGACTTTGTTTTCAAGATTAAATATTTTGTCTTCATTGTCTGAGGTTCTATCCTCCAAGTGATCTATTCTGTTAATTATGCTTTCTATTGAGTTTTTAACTTGGTTGATTGTTTCCTTCATTTCCTTGTTTCCTTCAAGAATTTCTGTTTGTTTTTTTCTCAGAATTTCTATCTCTTTATTGAAGTAATTTTTTGCTTCCTGCAATTGCTCTATTAACTGATTATTCATAGCCTGAATCTGCTCTCTCGTCACATCATTCTCTTCTCGGATCACTTTAATTATGAACATTCTGAACTCCATTTCTGTCATTCCTTCTACCATGCTGTCTTTGGGTTCTCTTGAATATCATCTAGGTTTAATTGGGACACTTTCTTCCCGTGTTTTCTCATGGTGCTCGTGTATCTTCCCCTCTGTTGCTTGAGCGGTGTTTGATCAAGCGGTGACCCAAGAAAGGTGCTGTCCCACTACCTCCAGGTTGGGAATGATCAATGCTTCTGGGCAGAGGCAGCCTAGTGTTGATAAACAATTAGATACAGCAAGGTGGTAGACTCCGGGCCTGGGTGTGGGCCTGCGCACTAGTTCAAGTTGGGGTGGTGTCACAGAACTGTGCTCAGTGATGGAGACACTGGGCTTGAGAGCCCAGGCTGACCTGAACTCCTCGCTGGGGGTTCAGGCAGTGGCAGGTGGTTGCTCTCTCCTGGGGACACTGTAAGCTATTGCCAAAGGCCCAAAGCTCCCTGCTGGATCACTCCAGACACTGCTGACACTGCTGGTGGCCCCAGGAAGCTGGAAATGGACCCCCTCTGCCAGGGAAGCCACCAAACTCAGAGCAGTTCCACCTCCCCACCGGAGTCAGTGATTCCAGGGGCTTCAGGCCAACCTCTCCAGGTGTGGCTGGAGGGCCTGGGAAGCCTGAGATGGGCACTCTCTGCCAGGGAAGCTGCAGAAGTGGGGCAGAATAGTTCCCACTCCCAGCCAGAGACTGCGTTCTCACAGTCTCCCGGCTGGAGCTCCCCTGACGCAGCTGGCGTCCCCAGGAAGCTGGAAATGGACCCCCTCTGCCAGGGAAGCCGCCAAACTCAGAGCAGTTCCACCGCCCTGCCGGAGTCAGCGATCCCAGGGGCTTCGGGCCAACCTCTCCCGGTGCGGCTGGAGGGTCTGGGAAGCCCGAGATGGGCTCTCTCTGCCAGGGAAGCTGCGGAAGTGGGGCAGAATAGTTCCCACTCCCAGCCAGAGACTGCGTTCCCAGAGTTTCCCGGCTGGAGCTCCCCTGACACAGCTGGAGGCCCCAGGAAGCTGGTAATGGGCCTTCTCCGCCAGTTAAGCCGCCAAAATGGCATGGGGTAGTTCCATCTCCCTGCCAGAGTCCGCGTTCCCAGAGTTTCCCGGACGCCTCTGAATGCCCCAGGTAGCCTGAGATGCTCGGTCTCTGCCTGGGAGGCCGCCGGCTGGTGCTGGAGCCACGGCCAGTGACTCCAAAGCGCTACTGGGTCCCGCACTCACTTGTTGGCTGGCGCAGACCCAGGTCGGTGGCTCCGAAGCAGCTGCAGGGTCTGGCGCTTCCGGATGGTAGCTGCCCGCGGCGGGCCGAGCCCAGCCCAGCTGAGTTGGTTCTGGAGCGGCACCTGGGGACCCCTTATATGTGCTTTGAATATAAAGTCTCGTTGAGAGTCATATTCCTGCTGTTTGAATCCCAAGCAAGTAGGAATCCACGGAGCAAGTAGGAATGCAGCCTTCCTCTAATCCGCCATCTTGGATCCCCCCAGAAGTGATTTCTTATACAAAAACGAAATGACGTATTGTACAAAATGACTATATTTTCAAGTAGTATATTTATAAGATATATTTAAATAGATAGTATATTTATAAGATATATTTAAATAGAGAATATTAGAAAGCTAAAACCAATTCTGATGATGACAAGTAGAAGGTGGGAAATGAGTTAGGATCAATGCATTCATTTTAAGTCTCTTTCAAGAAAAGGAAAATTATTTAGTTGCATAGACCTAAAATTCCCCAAGCATACATATTTCTTCTAATACATGACAGCAGTTCTTCAAACTAACAGTAAAAATATTTAGCTCAAGAAAATATTTTGGTTGTTTTGACAGAATGGTTTGAGTGTTATGCCACCTGATTAAACTCAACCAAGTAAGGGAAGAAAAGGTTGATGAGGTCACAGCCCAGGAGTGAGGTCACCCGCAAAATCTGACCTCACAGCAACACAAGAACTTTGACTGATGAAAGGTGTGCCTAGGGTAGAAGTTAACATCTGTTTGCCTAAATGACTCTTTCAGGTCAGGAAAGGGACTTTGTTGGATAGACTCAGCTCACTCACAGTGGCATGAGACCAATAGCACTTTGAAATCTGTTGTGAAGGATATGATTAACTGACCATTCAACATCCTACAGAGGTCACATTAGCAGCCCCTATCAGTGCTTCAGAGCCGAAGCACTCGAGTGTGAAACTTGAATTCTCATGAGCTCAGAGAATGATTAAAGTTTAGCTGTTTAGAAATGAAGCCCAAGACTCCTAGCATTATCAATAACAGAGGTAGGCACAAGATAACGGGTGGGGCTTACTATTTTTTTAATAAGCCAAGAAAAGCAATGAAATATTAGTTATTAACTAAATTTTGGAAGTGAACACTGTTTTTAAGAGTTCAGAAGGTTAGCTGAGTACAAATATTTCAAAGATGTACTATTAATTTCCAAACCAATCGATAATACAGTATACCCTCCAGTTAAGTCGCCACTGAGCAAAAAGCTATTCACTAGTTTTATTCCCACTGAATCCATACCCAAAGGGTTGGGACTGATTACAACAAAATACGCTGCTTCTTTGTATTAAAATATTATATCAGACTGAAGCATTTCTAGTCAACTCTTTAATTCATTGAGTAGAAAACTAATATTTACTGACATTTCTTGAAAGCCTGTAACAAGCCCACAGGAGATTTGGACATCGTCACACTGTGTTTTCCTTAATTTGGCAGGAAGTTAACTTCAAGCAGACTGACTTGAATCAGGATCTCAAATGGGAAGCATCCGTGCCCAATAAACTTTTTAATTTGGAAAATACTCGAGTACCAGTGGCTTATCGTCCTATACTTTACTTTCTGAAATCCTGCAATCCCATGTGGACTTCTGGTAGAATGAGCAATGCAAAGAGCTGGCTTGGACTTGGCATGTCCTTATACTTCTGGGGATTGATGGACCTTACAACCACCGTTCTCTCAGGCAACCCAACACCACGAGGCAAATTAGAAACACTCCTTTCGGACAAGCCACAGTCACATCAGCGAACCAAGAGGAGCTGGGTTTGGAACCAATTTTTCGTTCTGGAAGAATACACTGGAACTGACCCTTTGTATGTTGGCAAGGTAAGATTTGCCCAGTAAAAAGATAAATTATCAGCATATCTGATGTTGCAACTGAATATACAAATTGAGTATGAATGCTCACCTAAGCTTGTGTCTGAGGCCTAAGAAAAATTTTAACTAGTGGCATGTTACTTGACCCCTAGCATGTCAAGTATAAAATACAGCTTGTGCTCTGTCAGACACCAGTTAAAAAGGAAAGATTTTTCTCCTTGTCCATCCATCTGTTCAGAGTGAGAGAAACTAGAATGGGAGTTTTGGAGGAAATGCCTCAGACCCTCCAAGAGCCACTCCAGTCCCAACAGGGGCAGTTGCAGTCCCTGGGAATGACAGGATGAGAAGAGAGAAAGCGAAACGTGAAGGGGAAAACAGAGGTTTTATACATTGGTTTGTTTTTTGTTTTTCGTGTTTTTGTTTTTTGTTTTCAAAAGCATATCCACAGGTATAGCCTAAGGCTCAAATTCAATGAAAAAAAAAAAGAATAAAACATTCTTCATTTCAGGATATCCTAGCATGTGCTAAGATAGATGGAGATAATCAATGAATATATTTATAAACTTTATGCTTGAATTCCCTTGATTTATCTATGATCATTTCATTTTTAATCCTGGCTCTCTACTGTATTTACTTTATTTGGATGTTAATCAGAGACCATTTTGTGAAAGCAACCAAGTGAAAAAGAATGGGAGACAAGGAATTAATTAGAAAATAAGTAATTCATTCAAATGGTAATGTAAAACACTTGTTTAGCACCAAAGCTAAAAGCATGGGTTTCAGACTCAAACACCTGTGGTTCAAAGCCAGGTTCACCAGGTACTTCCAGAAAGACTTTGGATAGGTCACCAAGCCCTATTAGCCTTGCTTCTTCAACTGTTCAATGAGGAGAATGAAAGAATTCACAAGTTGCTACTTCTCAAGAGTTGTCTGCCTGAGCTCTTTCTACAATTCCCTCTCACCTCTTAACCCAGTTGCCTAGCACTATCCCTTCCACTGCACTATTTTCGCCACTGCATAGCACCTACCTACTGCCCAATCCAATGACTTCATTTTATGGAACCTCTTATGATGGCTTTAAAGACTCCTCACCCATCCAACCTTCCCAATTCTCTCTCCTCTATCAACACCATGACCATCACAATCCTGGTTTTCCTCCTTTATTCTCAGCCTCATTTGCTGGGTTTGTCCAATTCTCCATTCACACTCCTTCCCAAGTGCAATGAGCCACTCCTGTGATTTTAAACACCATCTCTATGCCATTAAGTGTAAAATCTCCATCTGACTAAAATTACCCATCTAAGCTTCAGACTCATAATTCCTACTACATATGTGATATCACCATGTTTATGACTCATAGGTCTTTAGAAGATATCATGTCCAGTGAGGAACTCCAGTTTTTCCTTTCAAACCTAGTCTACTCCAGTCTTCCCTATCTCAGCATTACCATCACCCTATTCAAAAAAACAAAAACCTGGTGGTCATTCTTCCCCTTCCTTAAATGCCACATTCTCTCCATCTGCAAATTCTGTTAGTCCTATGTGAAAATAAATCCAAAATTCTTCATCTCTCTCATCTCTACTGCCATGATTATCTCTCACGTGGTAAATACCTAGCCCGTTAGTCTCCTGTACACACTTGCTCTTCTTTCCAACATATTCTCCATATGTGCTTTTTTAAAAAGTATATCAGACTACAGCAGTCCTCAAATCTCCTTGATGTCTCCCACTGGAAGGGAAGGAAGCCCTCCAAAAACCCCCATAGCTTACTGACCCAGCCTGCCTCTGGCATCCAGCCATGACCTATGTTACTCTTGCCCTTATTCTCCTGTTCAGAGACATGACCTTCTGGCAGTTCCTACAACTTGTCAAGTGTTTCCTGTATTGTTCCTCCATAATTAAACGCTCTTCTCTGGCTTCTCCCATGGTTGGCTCCTCTTTCTCCTTCTCTTTGACCTTTCTCACTGGGAGCCCCTCATTTACTTCTCACCATCATTTGTTTCACAGCTCTAATCACAATCTGCAATATTTATTTTTCATTGATACGTTCATCGTCTGAAGTCCCTGAGTAGACCAGAAGATGAATAAGGGTAAGGATATTGCTCCCATTTTATCTCTGAAGTCTAACATAGCATCTGTCACATATAAGATGTTCAAAAAAATATTTAATGAGAGGATAAATAAGTGAGCACCATGTGTGATAGTAATCATAATGTATATAAAATGCTTAGCATAGTACCTGGTCTGGAGTGAAATTTTAATCATCATGACCTTGTAGAAGTAAGTAGCAGCAGTGGTAGTACAGGGAGTTCATTATGGGAATTAAGCAGCTTCCTAATGCATACCTAATGCAGCTGCAAACCCCGTGGCCATAAAACCTGTGTTTCTTTCACTTCTCTTTTCTTATCTTCTTTATCCTTCATGTACAATTAGTCACCATACCTGTCAATACTTCCTTGCCAGTCACTCTGAGAATCACCTCTTCCTCTCTAAGCTCTGTCATTATTGTTATCCTCTGTTCTTCTTGATTATATTAACTGAGCAGGCACTGCCTGTCTCCCTGTATGAAGTTCCCTCCATGCTGCTTCAGGACTCAGGACATTTAAGTCCTCAAAGCACCCTCTCCAGCAGGTTGCTCTCTGATTATAAGAAAGCTCTTGAATGCTTAGCACAGCTCCTGGCACAAGGTTCAAGGATTCCTCCTCCCTCATCTGACACTCTCTCACAATTACACAAGTCAGGAACACATTCCACCCAAGCCAGATTCCTTACAGGCACACACAGTACATATATCCTCACTCCAGATGTGAGTGGCATGTCACTGTCCTGCCAAGGATATGCTAGCACCTCTTCTCTTAAGTCACATTCAAGTTCTTCAGGGTCTCAGCTTAAAAGTCACTTTTATCATGAACACATCTTCCATGTACTCAAAATTCCAAAGACTTCTACTCTCTTGATATTTTTAAGACATTTCTTCCATGGCTATTGCTAAAATAAATTTAAGAATACATTTGGATCAAGTAATTGCTTTATGTGCTTAATACAATTTAAGATTCTCTTCCTTCCTTCAAAGCATAGAAACTGAGATGTGCTCTCCAATCTTGTCTACACCTCCCATACCTACCATAGAACTAGCCACACAAAAGTGCAGAAAGACAGGTAGCTCACATTTTATTGGGCTGCCACAGTACTGTTTCAGTCACATTCACCTGAAGCAGGTCATTTAATCATAACAATATTGTGAGATAAATATAATTAACCTAGGGAACTAGGCTTGGCAAGGTTACATTCTTGCCCAGTTACACTGCAGATAGCAGGTAAAGCCTGGATCAAAACATCTATCACTCTTACAACAAAGCCATGGAATTTCCTTCACATTACTCTTCATGTGGCGAGTGACCTTAGTTAGACTCAGCTCCCTGAGGACACACAGGCATGTAACCATCCTGACTGCTTCCTGAAACTTTTGTCACTGACACTGGGGAGGATTTAGGTATGTAGCACCCTGTAGGACTGAGTGCTCATCCTATCCTGACTACCTCCATCTGGACACAGGACAAACATGCACCTCAGCAGTCATCTGGTCCAGTCAGTATACCAGCAATGGGGGAAGGTTTTATCCTGCCCTGGGCATGCACCTCTACATGAAGAGAACAATACATTCCCCTTCACTTTCTTTTGAAAGAAAATTCATCCACCTTTCATTCTGTTTATCCTGGAGCATTCAGCTTGTCACCTTGAGCTCCAGATGTCTATTTAGAGAGCCCACCAGAGTATTTGCTTATTTCAGGAAGGAGCATGGCAACAATTATCAACTGTAATTGGTGTGGCCTTATAAAATCCACACTGGGCTTTCCAGGGATAGGCGGTGTGAGTTAAAGCTAGATTATATTGACATATGCAAAGAGAAGATGCAGAGACCCTGTGCTTTCACAGGAACCTGAGCCCAAGACATGCCAAGGTTAACAACTATATGGACGCTGACCACAACTGTAGCACTTACTGCATTTCCAGAGTATCACAAAGCACTCTGTTTTCTTTATATGTTTTTGTTTGTTTTTGGGTACGGTACTAGGGATGGAACCCAGGGCTCAGGGTTGTTCTGCCACTGAAATATATCCCCCTAGTCCTTTGTTTATTTTTGAGGCATGGTCTGCTGACTTACCCAAGTTACAATCTCCCTGCCCCTGGAGTCACTGGTATGTCCAGAGCACAGATTTTTGAGAATCTGCTGGTACTTCCCATCATTCACTACTCCGTTGGATGAAGGTCTTAAAGACTAAAGAATTACTAGGATAAATAAGACATCAACTGTCTTATTCTGTCTAGATTTTTTTTTGGGGGGAGGGGGTTGCACAACACATACATAACTGTATGTGCTACCTCCACTGTGTAAGCCCCTTGCCTTCCTCTGAATAGCAGGTATTCAGTGTTCAATTTAATCCAACTAACATTGCTAGTTAGTTGGGTTAAATAGGGATAAATATAAAACATTCATTACACTGCCAATTTGTTGAGTGACTTCAAGAAAAGCTATTAATGTTCCTCTTTGAATTTTTGCAACCAAATATGTAATCTCTGGCTGGTAAACCCTAATATTCCATGTGTTTCTGTGTTGGTTTTAAGCTCGTTAGTGTCTCACCCTGATAATCACCTTTTCATACTCCACTTTGCAATCTGTGATGGGACTCTGCAAGCCACAGTTTCTTTTTCCAATTGGCTGTCAACCCATTGGCTATGGGTTCTGCACTTAGAATGTATCAGAGGAAGGATGAGAGGCTGGAAGTGGGAGAAAGGACTGGCTCCTTTACTTTCCCAGCGGTTGGTTCTTCACTCTCAGTCCCATCACACCCACTCAGCAATATCAGACCTGAGTCCCACAAGTCTGCAGGACGTATACCAGGGTGAGCTCCCCTAAGTCCTGAGGTCCCAGTTCAGGAGCAGCTCAGTCTACTCAGAGGCCTGGCCCAGCCTCCAAGGTGCCTCCTCCAAATGTGGGAGCTTCAACTCCTGCTCCTGTTTCCCCTGCCACAGGGGCCTTAGTTATTTCCTGGAATTACTATCATTCTGATACCTCAGTGTTCCCCCCTTGCCTTTTCAGTCCTCCACAATCAATGCTATTAAAATAACTGTGTAGATTTGTTCCCTGACAAAATCCTGAACTAATACTATGCCTCAAAAATCAGTTCTGCATAAGATCTGCACACCCCCACCCCTTCATAAGCTGATGCTCTTCCTGCACATGAGAGGCCTCTTCTGCTTTTCTATGGGAGTCTTTCCTCTCTTCATCCTTCCTTTCCTTCTCTTGGGAATGTGCAAACACACACTCAGAAGCCACCAGAAAGATGCTAGCTCTTTTAAAACAAAAGGCAACATGGTTCAACAAAAAGGTTGAGCATTCTTTCAATAAAACTTTACTGAGCATGAACTTCATGTCAGGGCCCACACCACGATGGTCACATGGCCCTACTGTCAAGGAATTCATAGTCAAGGGAGTACCTGGAATTCCTCTCCCAGTACAGAGGAAAGCAAAGACAACATACCTAGCTTCAGCCCAGATTACACTGGACATGAGGCATCCTAATCAGCCCAGGAGTCAGGACCTTCTCCTCAGCAGCAGTGACCTGAGCTCCTGGTGTTTGTTAGGCATTCTTCAAGGGTACAGTATAAGGATCAATGTGCCTAGTGCTTTAAGATTCTCAGGCTGAGGGTGCAGCTCAGTGGTAGAGCGCTTGCCTAGCACATGTGAGGCTTGCCTAGCACTGGGTTCGATCCTCAGCACCCCATAAAAATAAATAAATAAAATAAAGGTATTGTGTCCATCTATAACTTTAAAAAACACAAATTTTTAGAGTCTCAGGCCAAAACATTTCATATTTAAAAGAACCCTTCAAACAGTCCAGAGTTCATACTTTATATCAACTTCTGTTCCCCCACCCCAACTTGAATAATCTATCATGCCATAAATTAGCTTATTTCAAGTCCTATGCCATATGCTGTAAAAATTCTCTCCCTCTTTCTTTTACTCACACATACACACATACACACACACAATAAAAAAATACATACACATATGTTTTTCTTTTTTTACTTAAGAAACACCCCGATATCTTTGTCCTCCTCCTAATTCCATTCCTCTACCAGGGAGCACAGTTCCATATAGAATAGATTTTCATTTCTTTGTACACAGATCCAAATGAAATCTCTTTCTATTCTACACACTAAGAACTGGGCACTTCTGCTTTTTTTAACTCCATAAATAGAGAAGATTTGAGTTGTAAAAAAAAATAGTGATAATACTATATATGAAGTGAGGAAGGTGAGAACTTCATATTCTACATAGAATACTTTTAGAGAAAAAAAAAACCACAGCTATTTTTCTGATCAGTTTTATTCTTACTTCCCTTTTCTAGATAAGACACAGCTGAGCTCCTTAGGCAGCAAAATTGCTGCCTGCAGGACTTGGCCAGAAGTCAGTTTACAATCAGCTAGTCACAGCTTCCAAAGCCATCCCTGTCTGAGGATGCTATGAATACATTTCCAGGTGTCTTCTTGGTGCCCATGCATGTTAGTACTTAGAGAAGCAGCCCCTCCACCCCCGCCAGTGCTTCAGGCAGCCATCAAGCTACCATAACTAAAAAGTCTGCAGGCTGCTTCTACCTTCTTGGCTATACTCCTGGAGGCCTGATGCAAGCAGGGAAGAGTGGTATGTTAACACCCTTTTCTCTATGCAGGTATATCATCATTGTAACCAGTCCCATTTATAGTGTTGCTATTATGGGAAAGGCACTGTGTTTACATGCATTAATCTCTAATGTTCCCAGTAACCCTTCAAAGGAAGTATTACTACTTCCATTTATAATGTGAAGAATTAAGGGTTACAGACAGTGAATAATTTGTCAAGGGCATTCAGTTTGCAACTGACACAGACAGTGTTCAGGTCAGATATATTTGGCTCCCTGCCCTAAGCTTAACACTGGTTGTCTGTTTTATAAATTAATCTTGTGAACTCCATCACTGAGCTATGCAGTGTTAGCAGTGCAGGCAAAAACAGAGTTAGTGATGCTGATTAAATTTAACTAATTTTTTGTTGTCCCCTTTATAGAAAAACCATTACCCACAAGACAGCACAAAATTCTAGGCTTCTTATTATCCATAATTATTAATGCTACAAAATTCTAGGCTACTCATTATCCATAATTATTAATCAGAAATGTGTTTCTAGGCCTGAGGTATAAATAGTATTCCAAGACTCCTTTAAAGCATTATTATTAAAATATCTAGGAGGAACATAGTTGGATGGGCCAGATAAAGGCATGTCCCTAACTCAAATACACACACAGAGATTTAAGTGATTCAATTATGAACCCAAGGACAAATCCCATCAAAAGAAGAGATATACTGATGTAAAAAAAAATACTCAAGTGCAGGTAAATTCCATTTGACATGTGAAACACATAGGCAAGCACAGTCCTACTAAATGAATCTGCCAAATTGGGGTCACAGAAATGAAGACTTGCAAGAGTCCCTGGAAATTATTTAATATTTCCATACAATAGACTTAGCCCCTTAATGAATCACTTCATCAATTATTCAGGCAACATAAAAATTTTTGATATTCCAAAAATTGACAGCAATCCTTTAAAATTTTTAATATGTTTAGGCTCTTCTTCCCCTCCTCCTTCATTTTCTTCTTCTTCAATGGAAAAGTAAGATTCTTCCTTGTATTAGAGTTGGTTATCCACACATCAAGAATCTACGCTTTTCAAGATGTTTTCTATATTCCTCAAGGAGATCAATTTTAAAATAGTATGTTCAGGATACTGAACATGATGCAGAAAAAATATTAACCAACTTCTGTTTGCACGTGGATACAATCATGTTCAAAGCTTATCAGTTCTTTGTAGACAGACTTTTTAAATATCCAAATATTTAAGTGGAAAAAAAAAACCCTTGTGAAGGGAGGTCCTAAGTTCATATCCAATGAGATCTTTGCTTTTTCTCCCCCAGCTTCATTCAGATATGGACAGGGGAGACGGATCCATCAAATATATCCTCTCTGGAGAAGGCGCAGGCATAGTGTTTACCATTGACGACACCACTGGTGACATCCACGCTATTCAGAGGCTTGATCGAGAGGAAAGAGCCCAGTACACTTTACGGGCTCAAGCACTGGACAGGCGGACAGGTCGACCAATGGAGCCAGAGTCAGAATTTATCATCAAAATTCAAGATATCAACGACAATGAGCCCAAGTTCCTGGATGGACCTTACGTTGCCACTGTGCCAGAAATGTCCCCAGTGGGTAAGGTGGTGATTCACTAACTTTCACAAACAGCAAATGCCCTATGTGGGGGAAAGGGGGTACAGAAAAGGAGACAATGTGCAAAGCAGCTCAAAGATTACAAAACTGAACCAAAAATTCAACAAAGTCCTCTGGCAGAGAACAAGCTACTGAGGCATAGAATCAGCCACATTAAGTAATAAAAATGTATTGTTTTCTGGCTCTGATTCTTTAAAAACAATAGATTGGCGTGTGTGTGTGTGTGTGTGTGTGTGTGTGTGTGTGTTTGATTAATAAGGGGGAAGCATTCTGGTATTATCAAAAAACAATGAAGACCCCAAAGACTGGCTGGTTACTAAGATTATTTAACACAAATAAGTATCATTTTGTGAAAAAAGTACAAGACAGGAGTTACAGAAGGCTGAGCTAGAAAGGGACTCTGCTAATAAAGCAAACATAGTATCTACAGATGCTCTAAGAATAACCAGTCAGGATTGCATCAAGCCTTTAGAAACTGGACTTGAGCAGGTTTCCTTCTTTTCCTCAGGCACTTCTGTTATCCAGGTGACAGCCACAGATGCTGATGACCCGACCTATGGCAACAGTGCCCGGGTGGTGTACAGCATTCTCCAGGGCCAGCCATATTTTTCAGTGGACTCCAAAACAGGTATCTGATGCAAGAGTCCATTCAGAGGTGTTTGCTTAATTTCATAATCCTTTGTAACCACCACGTAGGACAGACCCAACTCTCCTTTTCAAGGACTCTCCAGGGAATGTGTTAACCAGAGAAGATTTGTTATAAGCTTTAGGATTAAGAGAGCAAACTACCATTGCCCTGTGGGTGGGAGCAGCACGATGCATACACAGTGTGCAGGGTGACTGGAAAGGCAAAGTATCTTGCTAGCCTCTAAAGTATTCATGGATATATTTAGTCCCAGGGACTAAGGTCTATTACAACTCCAACAAGACCCAAGAGGACTAACACATTCACCTACACTCACTTTAGAACTAGAGTCATGGATTCTGAAACCAGAAAGAGCCACTGGGGGATTGTTCAACCCATCACATCTACTTAACAGATAAGGAAACTGGGAAACTAAGAACCAAGTTCATCTGGTTGTGGATATGTCCCTTGACATGTGGTCTGATGTTCTTTCCACTGAACTACCCTGTACTAAAGAGCACGAGGTCAGAATTAGTGGCTTCTGGGCCAGATAGGTTTTTTGGGTTTTTTTTTTCAGATTTTATTGCAATTTATTTCACATCCAAAGGAAGTTAAATAAAGCAATAACTAGTAGAAAGTGGAAAAAGTATTATGAAAAGACCATTCACAGGAAAGGTTAAAAAAGCTTAGATACAGAAGTTTGGTTAATTTACGAGAAGGAGACCACAAATGGCAATTTAGTTACATGTAAATCTGGTGAAAATTATTTTGTACAAATTTTATTTCAATGTATTTAATATATTAGAGTGTTCTATTTGACCAAGTGACAAGAAAATTTAGACATTCTTTATATTAACCATCTAAATACTATCTGAGGTTTTAATATGTAGTAGACAAAGTTCTGATCGAACTCATTAATTATTTTATTACCAGAGATAATCATTGATTTGTAAGGACGGATTGCTAGAAGTTCAGATAGGTTTTGATAATGGAGGAAAGAGCACATAGGATGTGGCCCCTAAAGAAAGATTCTGATGCGGAAGCTCTAGTCGGGAAATTGGCAGAAAGAACTGAATGAGTAAGGAGCAACATGACAGGAAAGCACACGCATTGGACAAACCAACAGAGGTTTGGGGTTTTTGTTTCAGTTTTTCTGAGAGCTCTGTTGTACAGCTTCCAGAACATCTATAAAAGAATATAAGTTTTGATCTATGAAAGATTCCCTTAAATATATTTGAGTTGGGTAGGGTGATTGTTATATCATTATTATCCTACCCTGTGCCAGGCCTTCTCCCTTTTAAAATACTTTCATAAACATTACCATACTTGAGTCTCCCAATAATCTTATGAACTAGTGAAAAACATAGGAAGTATTTTACTCCCATTTTACATAGGGCAAAACAGAGACCTAAGAGAAGGAAATTAGTAAAGAAACTTACAAAGTAACAGAGGCAAAGTCAATGATGAACACTCATCACTCAGTCATAATATTTCTATTATTAGCAACCTGATAGAATTTTTTGCCCAGAGGTCCTAAAAGTAGCCAAGCATTCAGAGAACTATATCATAAAAGCAGAACACAAGGGAGCACAAATTAGTAGGAAGAAAGAAAAAGACCACAGTTAGGGACTTCTATAAAACAGTAACTTCAATAATTCTGCTCACAGGGGAAGAGAGAGTGAAGGGGTGCCCACAGGGAGGAAAAATACAGGCAAGAGGAGGGTAATGTGTCCTTTATATCCTAAGAATCTTATATTATTTTGACAACTCCCAGGGGGCCTCTATAGTGTTAAGGTCAAAAATACATGAAAAGATAGTTATTGCTAGGCCCTTGAGGCATTTAAAAAATAGAATTTGCTATATATTTCACTTTAGAACGCTGTTCTTACTAAATGAAATAACTACATTACGGGAGCAAACTTGGGACAGGTGGTTGTTCCCAACCCCTTCCCTTTTCATGCAAAAGATCTATTTAGTCAAGGGTCATGTCAAAACCTGCAGCAAATACGCCCTTAATCATTGCCTCCAGTGTATAGAAGTCAACTTTCCTAAGTTGAAAGGTTAAAAAGGAGGTAAAACATTACTGTACATCCTGCGCAGGATCAAAACACATTTCAGTGGATTTGGTTTAGACCCCTCTTCTTAAATGAAACCTTATCATCACACCGCTATGCTGCTACTTACTATCTGGGGAACTTCATTTTCATACGAGGTAAAAATAAATAACTTGCAGAGCACCTTTCATGTTCCAGTTCACAGAATTCAGTGAAGCACAGAGGTAAGCAGAATGTAACAAAACAGAATGAATACATAACAAAAGGAAAATCAGATAAGAATTCCAACCCTCCTTACAAGTAGTATGGAGGCAGGAAAAGGCAGGACAGGAGCAAGTTATCTAGAAAAGTTATTTACATTACAAGGGCTACAGGGGCTGAAGAAAGAAAGAGCAGAATGAGAATTATCTAAAATCACAGAGTTGTACACATATGAGGCTTTGTTTTCTGGACTCAAAGCCCCCGTTTTCTTTGGTGAGGCTGAGCAGTCTGAAATCCCCTTGCACTGCAATGCCCCTAGTCTGTAACAGTACCATTGCTGCCACCTCCCGTTCTTTTTTGGTAATGTCACCAAAGGAAACCAGCCCTCAGTTCTTCCCTCTGAATAGAACTTACTCTACATTTGCTGCAGAGGCACTTTTTTTGAAGCTGGGATTTTTACCTCAAGTTTAATAAAATAGGTGACATGCATCTCAACTCTGGGCATTTACCATGCATTAGGAAGAAATCTAAAAGTGAATTTGTTAAAAACTGTACTTATGGTTTTGTTTTTAAAAAACAAAGTCATTTCTGTCCTGCAGGTGTAATTAGGACAGCGCTCATGAACATGGACAGAGAAGCCAAAGAATACTACGAAGTGATTATCCAAGCCAAGGACATGGGAGGGCAGCTGGGGGGATTAGCTGGGACCACAACAGTCAACATCACCCTCTCAGATGTCAATGATAACCCACCTCGCTTCCCCCAGAGTGAGTACCTAACCAACCAAAGCACAGATCTCAAGCGGTAGGGATGCATCTGTTACAGAGGTGAGGGAGAAAGGACAATTTGCTAAATTCAATCGTTTTTGGATTTCTTCCCTATACTCATTGTGCAATTCTTTTTTCTTTTTATGGCTCCTTTTAGTTACATGACAGTAGAATCTATTTTGATATGTATTTATACAAGCATGGAATATATCTTATTCTAATTAGGTTCCCGGTCTTGTGGATGTACATGATGGTGAGAATCACTGTGGTGTATTCATATATGTACACAGGAAAGTTATGTCAGATTCATTCCACTCTTTTATACTCCTAGCCTGCCCCTTCCCTTCCCTTCATTCCCCTTTGTCTAATCCAATGAACTTCTATTCTTCCCCTCTTCCCATCCCCCTTATTGTGGGTCAGCTTCCACATATCAGAGAGAACATTCAACCTTTGTTTTTTGGGGGATAGACTTATTTTGGGAGATTGACTTATTTCACTTATCATAATAGTCTCCAGATCCATCCATTTACCAGAGAATGACATAAAGTCAATATTCTTTATGGCTGAGTAATAGTCCAATTGTGTGTGTGTGTGTGTGTGTGTGTGTGTGTAAATATATATCACAATTTCTTTATCCAGTCATCTGATTATGGGCACCTAGGTTCTTCCTAGATAGCTTCGCTATTGCGAATTATGCAGCCATAAACATTGATGTGGCTGCATCACTGAAGTATGCTGATTTTTACTCCTTTAGATATATACTGAGGAGTGGGATAACTGGGTCAAATGGTGTTTCCATTCCTAGGAATCTCCATACTGCTTTCCAGAGTGGTTTTTCAGTCCCACCAACAATGTAGAAGTATACCCTTTTCCCCCACATCCTTGCCAACATTTATTGTTACTTTTATTCTTGATAATAGCCATTCTGGTGAGATAAAATCTCAGTGTAGCTTCATTGAGCAGTTCTTACACAACCATTTTCCTTCCAGGCTCCAGTTTACCATAGCACTAAAATTAGTGTTACTCAAATTTTTCATTATTTCCTCCCTATGGAACCTTTTTAAAATTTTTTTTCCAGTTGAGGCTACTAAGTTAATTGGTCCTTCACTAAGGAACACTAAAGTGTCATGAAACAGTTTGTGAAATGCATATGGTTTTTGTTCACAATGAACTCAGGTGAATGAAGGCTTCATAAAAGGATAAAACTTCAACAGAGAATTGAAGAACACAGAGGACTTTAAATAGGCAAAAAGGAAAACATTCCAAAATGAGCAAGTCACTCACTCATTCAAGAATACTGTTCTAGATACCATTCTAGGTGCAGGATACAGAGGTGTACAAAACAATCAAAATCTCTGCTCTCATACAGCTCATTTGAATAAAATGCTGCATGTAAAACACACACAAGTGTTTTACATATATGTGTACATATATGTGTGTGTTTTACATATGCCTGAAAAATCTGCTTATGTCATTTTATGCTCAAAAACTCCTAAAACCAAGACCCGCTCTTTCAAATGTGTTGTGATTTAAATGAAAACGACAGAATAATTTTTTAGTAAGAAACATAAAGAAAGGATAATTGGATAGCCATGTACAGGATGGACTGGCAAAAGCAGAGACCAGAAGTAGAGGAGTGTCATACATTGCTGATGGGAGTACGAATTGGTGCAACAACTAAGAAAAGCAGTATGGAGATTCCTAAGAAAACTTGGAATGGAACCACCATTTCACCCAGTTATCCGACTCCTAGGTTTATACCCAAAGGACTTAAAATCAGCATACTACAGTGACGCGATCACATCAATGTTTATAACAGCTCAATTCACAATAGCTAAACTATGGAACCAACCTAGGTGTCCTTCAACAGATGAATGGATAAAGAAAATGTGATATATATTATATATATTTTATATATATACATATACATACATACACACAATGAAATATTACTCAGCCTGAAAGAAGAATGAAATTATGGCATTTGCCAGAAAATGAATGGAACTGGACAATATTATGCTAGGCGAAATAAACCAATCCCCAAAAAACAAAGGCCAAAAGTTTTCCCTGATATGCAGATGCTAATTCATTCATGGGGGTGGGGAATAAAGGTACTTTGGATTAGACAGAGGGGAGTGAAGGGAGGGGAGGGGGTGTGGTGACAGAATGAATCAGACATTATTACTCTATGTGCATGTATGATTACATGACCTGTGTACTCTACATCATGTACAACCAGAAGAATAAGAAGTTTTACTCCATTTATGTATGATGTGTCAAAATGCATTCTAATGTCATGTATAACTAATTAGAAAAAAATTTTATAAAAGAAGTGGAGGAGTGTTTTAGGAGGCTTTCAGAGGGTATAGATTTGAGTTGACAGGTTATGGAACCAGCAGGAGAAGTGGAGTGGAACAAATATGAAAACAGATTTCTGCCTCTTGATTTCTTAGCTAAGGGATGTGAGGCAGAGGTGGAGTCGAAGATGATAATAATGGTTTAAGTCTGACAGAGAGAAGGATGGTACTGTTGATAGAAATGGAGGATGCTAATGGATATAGCGGCAGGGAAGGAGGGAGAGGGATTCAGATTTGAATATGAAGTGACAGCAGAACAATCAGGTTGAATGTCCTTAAGAAAAGTGGAAATATAGAGCTGTGACAGCGGATGAAGCCCAAGAATGGAGACCTGAGTTTGAAAAGTAAATGCCTGAAAGGAGTAAGCTGGAAAAGTGAGAGTAGCAGACACAATTCAGGTGAAAGACTTAGCCAGGAAAATTTAGTTAAAAATTAAATAAATAAACTGAAAACCTAAAGAGTCAAGCCTGACTATCAGTCTGCATTTTGAATCAGCCAAACCAAGTGAACCTTCAATTTTACATATGTAAATTCAGGAAGAGAGCTCAAATATTTACATGCAACTGGTATACACAAAGTTCCCAGGAGTATTCATGAAAGAAAAAGGCAAATGATAGCAAGCATTTCATATATGGTACAAGAAAGTAGGTTACTAAGTTGACAGGTCCTACAGTATAAAACACAGAACATCCTGGAACAAATTGTGGAATACCGTATGGAGTGGCTTTTTGTTACTCTGCTGAACCTGTGTATTCACAATCTTTATAGCTCAGAATGACTCACTGCACACACTGTGCACTGTAGATTCTGGAAAATCCTTGAACTATTTAACTTATTAAATTTGAAATTAAACAGGTATCTTTGATAAAAGCACTAAAGGCAGAAGAACCAAGTTATTACACAGCTCAAAAGTATATGGATTTGGACATATTGAGGGATGTCACCTAAACATGGCAGTTTCCCAACTGCATAACATAATACAATGCCTGGAGTTTTAGTCTCATCCCTTATTTTGGCTAGTCCAATGTTAGCCAACTCCATAGCTCTGGGCCCAAAATGAAGAACATCATGGTATAAGGGCATTGCTAAGGAAAGCAGCTCACAACATGGCAACCAGGAACAGAGGTAGAGTTCCACTTACCAGAGACAAAATAAAAACACCAAAATCACACCTCCTGAAGCCAGACCCTACCTGCCCAGTTATCACCTAGTTAATCCATAAAAGTGGATTAATCTGCTGATTAGATTATAACTCTCACAATACAACCATTGAACCCCTGAATATTCCTGCATTGTCTCACACATGAGTTTTTGGGGGTTGCCTCATATCTAAACAACATTTTTCTGGTTTAGTCAGCATATTCATCTCTGTGATCAAAAGATGTGACCATAAAAAACCCTCAAACCAAAATCTTAATGCCATTCTAAAGCATTTATTTTGAGTATTCACTATTTCAAAGTTCAGTAATAATGGAGAAGCTAGGAATAGAGTGGAAATATGGAATATGTTTCATGGAAGATAAAAGAGAAACATATAACTAATTTAATTCTCTATAAGTATTCTTCACATATTAACTGCTTCCTCTAAGATGGTAATTATTTTTGGACTGTTTTAAATTTTTATTTTAACTTGTCATTAAATATTTCCCTTTTTGCTAAAACTAAGCTCAGACAAATTTTTTCAAAAATCTATCTGGATGAACTCTTCTGCCTTTTTAATTCCTCACTGTAGGAATTCCACTTAGTTTTCTTCATAAATATTACCATAACTGATTATGAGCTGTTGACTAAATGACACACCTACTCTTTTACATTGATCAAGCTCAGTCACCTGTCATTGAACCAAGTATAATGAAATATTAAGATTTCAAGTTACTTATTTCCAATATAATAAATCACATGTAGAAAGTATATGTATATTTTTAAACACAACATAGCTTTCCTGGCATGGAGAATGTTGTAGGCAGAGGCTGGTTTGTTTTTCTGAAAAGTTCCACAATAGCAAAGCAAATCCATCAACAACTTTGGAAGTGAATGGAAAGAGATCATAAAATCCACGTGCCTGCCAGTTTAGTGCAACAAAGATTTTCTGACTCATTTTTGTAAGAAACAGATATCATTTCTTCTCTTGTACAAGATGGGGTGCTGTGAGCTACCTGGGGTATCAGCCTTCCCAAATCTTTGTGAAACAAGCCTTTACACCCCAGGCTTCCCAGAGCTTACAATGCATATTAGAACAAAAGAGACCACATACATATCAAAACTGTGATTATATGATTTTCCTTTGTTATTTAGTCAGTCTATAATTGACAAAATAATGAAGCACATCAAAAAAGTTAACCCTAGAGAAGGTAAGTTAGCAAACATACAACTTCAGAGAGATGAAAATGAACTAACTTTAATTGTAAATCAGAATATCAAGTCAAAAAAGCAAAGCATCACCAACTTTGAGTGTTTTACCTATGTGGGAACATTTTTGGTTTTCTATCTGGAACAAGAAGACAGGAAGTATCAGAGCTATGTCCATGAAGAGTCAAACAGAGGCACCCAGCTGCAAGAAATGTTGACGGACCACACAACAGAGTTGGTAGAACTTCCTGTCTGTGGCTGTTTCTCTATAGATCCCTGGTCTCCATCAGTTTTAGGCAGATGGTCATAGAGATAGGCCCTTAAAACACCACCCAGGTCATGAAAGGAAATGTGGACATTTTAAATGTAAATAGACAGCTACTAGGGAGGCTAAGGCAGAAGGATCACAATTTCAAGGCTGCCCTCAGCAGCACAGCCTGTCTGGAAATAAAAAATAAAAAGGGCTGGAGATATTTCCTCAGTGGTAAAGCATCCCTGGGTTCAATCCTACCAAAAAAGGAAAAGAAATGTAAACAGAATAAATATGTACATGTTGTGACATGTTGGGTGTTTATTCTGTTTTTTCTGTCTTTCTCAGAAGGAATTGACATTTGGGAAATATTTCCATTCGTTATGGAGTACTAAAAGACTAGGAAGCAAGGTACTTCCCACCACTCCGTAGGTAGATTCACTGGGATGAGAATAATTTTGTTTTTATTCTGTCCTGCTTTCAGGGTTATAGACAAAAAGCTATTTTGATTCCTCCTTATTGAATAGCCAATATAGGTTATGACCTACATGACTGTTTAGGCTCTGTGGATCTTAATTTTCATCTTATAACACTGAAGCTTTAATTTTTGAACCAAGACAAAGATGTTTTGCACAGCCTGCCTGATAAGATGTGATGAGAGTTTTTTTTTTTTTTTTTTTTTTTGTATTGACAATGCACATTCTTGCTTTCCTTCACAGAACATTATCAGATGAGTGTGCTGGAATCAGCCCCAATTAGCTCCACTGTAGGGAGAGTGTTTGCCAAGGACTTGGATGAAGGAATCAATGCAGAGATGAAATACACTATTATTGATGGAGATGGTGCAGATGCCTTTGACATTAACACAGATCCTAATTTCCAAGTTGGTATCATAACTGTGAAGAAGGTAATCCAACTCCTTTATCCAAATCATTTTCATGGATGTTTTATATTGAAATGCTAGTCAGGGTTATTGTACTATGGACATGTATTTATTGATTTAGAATATTATAACCAACTCTGTTATAAATCCTCTGGTTAAAGCTCTTCCTATAATTAAAAACAAAAACAAAAAATCCCAGGCATGGTGGTGTTCACCTCTATTCCCAACTACTGGGGAGGTTAAGTAGGAGAATCTCAAGTTAGAAACCAACCTGGGCAGCACAGCAAAACCTCATGTTACTCCTTGTGTCAACATACAGACACTGGCTATACCATCATTTTACAGAAAGGGTGCCAGGTTATGATAAAAATATATTACAAATATGTCATCTCTGTACTTAGCCACTTAAAAACT
This sequence comes from Glaucomys volans, assembly GCA_020662805.1. NCBI lineage: Eukaryota > Metazoa > Chordata > Mammalia > Rodentia > Sciuridae > Glaucomys > Glaucomys volans. Next base: position 30,088 of record JAJEJO010052925.1, read on the forward strand.
ATTGTAGCTTAATTCTCTAATGATGTTAATGACTTAGTCAATATTTGAATTGCACACATTTTTTACTGTAGTGCACCATAAACAAAGCAAGTTATAATATTATTTTTAAATCAGTAAATAACATACAGAGATTTTTTTTAACTGCCTCTTAAAGATCCATAAATGCCAATTAAACTTGAAAAAGTTTTACAGTGGCACATGCCTATAAGCCCAGCAACTTGGGAGGCTCAAACAGGAGGATCACAAGTTCAAGGTCAGCATAGACAACTTAGCAAGATACTGTCTCAAAAGCAGAAAAATAAAGGACTGGGGATGTAATTCAGTGATAAAGGGCCCCTGTGTTCAATTCCCAGTACTGGAAAAAATATTTCTTTAAGTTTTATCAAACATAGCTAGTGAAAATTGTTTTCACTTTAAACTCCTTTGTTTCATGATAAGGTGCCAAGTTTTCTGAATATAAACTACTGATTCTCTCTGTGGCATAAGGCACATATGGATAAACTCAGTTGGAAGATACAATATTTTATAAAAATTTAAGTTTTAACACCCTACAAATAAATATCTGATGAGATACATTAAGAAATTCATTGGTTTGATTCTTTCCTATTTTGAATACATTTTAAAACCCATAACTTATTTATTCAATACATATTACTCACCTACTGTATACCAGTTATTGTTCCAGGCATTCAATATGAGGAAAAAAATAAAATCCCACCTACTAAGGAAGCTGAGGCAGAAGAATCACAAGTTCAAGGCCAAATACACAACTTAAATAGACGCTTTCTCAAAATGAAATTTTGTTTAAAAAACGGATGGGGATGTAGCTCAGTGGTAGAAACCTTGCCTTCCACAGACAGTGGCATTGGTTCCAGGCATTGGGGATCTGGAGAAGAGTTGTGGGGTAGGAATATGACTTTGAAAGTCATAAGCATATAGATGGTCAAAGCAAAACAGAATGAGATTCCAAAGGGCTGAGTAGAGACAGAAAGGGAACAATGAAATGAGCCCTGAGGCACCCAACACAAAGAGGTCACGAGAAAAGCAAGTACAAGCAAGAAGAAAGAGCAAATACCAGGAAGGCAGGAGGGAAAATCAAGAGACAGTGGTTGCCGGGCTGGGCGGCACATGCCTGTAATACCAGCGGCTAGGGAGGGCTGAGGCAGGAGGATCTCAGTTCAAAACCACCTTTAGCAAAGGCGAGGCACTAAGCAATTCAGTGAGACCCGTCTCTAAATAAAATACAAAATAGAGCTGGGGATGTGGCTCAGTGATCGAGTGCCCCTGAGTTCAATCCATGGTACCCAAAAGAGAGAGAGAGAGAGAGAGGGAGAGAGAGAGAGAGAGAAGGCAGGCATGCAAGGAATGATAACCAGTGAGAAATGCCCCAGAAAATCAAAGAACACTGAAAATTAACCAGAGACTTTAGGAACTTGGAGGTCATTGATGACCTTGACAAACGTAACAAAGCAACAAGGGCATAACTTAAGATGTGACACAAGTTAACTAACATGTGTTTGCAGCAACTTTATTCTCTCGTCTCATACACCTGAATTACCACTGCTTTAGAAGGGAAGAAGGGATGAGTTCACATGATTGTTCTTAAGGTAGAAGTATAGCAAAGGAACAGATACATTTAGAAATCTTTACAACCAGCACACGATGACCTTCAAACAGCTCAAAATGCTGAGATTAACTTCTGAATCATCACATAAATCTGAATATATTTAAAATACTGTAATTTGTTTTATTCTCATTGAGAATAACATTCTAGAATTAGATGACTGAAAGTAATACCTATTGGTTGTATGACGCAGAATTAAGAACATTCTCCTATGTGGCATGCCTCAAGTAAATAAAAATACATTGCTCATCATGACTAATAACTCTACATGCTCAAAGTTTGGAATGATTATTATTTCTTGAATGCAAAAATTCTATTCAAAATTTAAGCAAAAAAATAACTTTGGGGACACTCAAAATTTTGAATTTATTTTATGTCTTAAAATAATAATTCTAAATAATAACATTAATTTGTTAAATTATCACAATATAACATAGGTCATATTACAAATCATTCATTTTTTTTTTTGTACGCACTAACATTACAATTTGAAGAACCTCAAAGTATCTTTTCTCCAGATCCCTTTCCTGGAAAAAAGAATAAACCTCACAAGATAGAATACTATCTTTCATTTCATTACCAAAACTACATCCATGTTTAATCAAAACTAGCATCAGGCTGGGGATATAGCTCAGTTGGTAGAGTGCCTGCCTCAAAAGCACAAGGCCAGGGGTTCAATTCCCAGCACTGCAAAAAAACAAAAAACAAACATCAATTTTTCCAAGGTCATTTTGATTTGTTTTGTTATGTGCTGCCAGAAAATGGAATTAAGAAAGAGGTCAATAAGTTGGGTAAATTAACTAGTCACATATAATAAATACTCAGAGGCTACTGACTGCTTAATCTATACCTCTGGAACAACATTCACTCAAATGTCTGATCCACACCCATCTGCCCACTTTGCCATTTAAAATGTTATATAAAATTGAAACCAAAGTTTTGCTCTTAATTTATTTACCTTAGGTCTATTATTTGTCTAAAAAGCACATACTTTTTCAAAAAGAAAAATTAAATTGAATTGATAGAAATGGGTCTTCATAAAACCACACTGATTACTACCCAGTATCCTGAGTCTGTTTAGCTTTTAAGTAATCAATCAATTGATTTTCAGTCTCTTAACCTAAATGCTTAAAATATATAATTTGCAGAATGTTCTTTATTCTATATGCGAATGATACTGGGCCATTTCCTAGTCTTCAGCATATCTTCCATCTCCCAGTATACAATAAGTAATTATTCAAAGTCCGTTTTCCTCTTAGGCAGGTCACAGTGAAAAATTCTCTATTTCATCAAAACTAAGAAGCCATGAATTATAACTTTTATTGTTTTATATATCCCTTTTGAAAGTTCTTGTCAATTTAAAATGGCAAGAATTTGGGGGGGGGGATGTAATTGGGAATTGAATCCAGGATCTCACATGTTATTCTTATTTATAGTTGAACAGCTCTTGGGTACATAACTCATTTGCTTCACAAATATCTGATTTACTCCTTACTCGTGTTTCCTTGCCATTCTGCCTATGCAACTTTTGTTTCAATGCTGAATCATAATACAATCTTTGTGAAGACATTTTAGAGGTCAGTAAATTCAATGCATGCAAAACCAAAAGTGTACAAAACTCACCTGAAGTCCAACACAAATGGCTTTGACTAGGTCTGGCTTGTACAGGCATAACAACTACATTCCATCATCTCCTGTTGAATCCACAGCAACTTTAAGGGGTCATCAGTTGGAGTGATACTTCATATTTAATACTTCATATTTCTGAAGTATTAAAATATAAATATGTATAACTTATAATTATTGATATATGAAAACATAAGATCCTTACATATACCATCACTCAAATGGTACATGTTAATACACAGGAAAACTTTTGTACTGTCCAACATAACATTTCTTGCTACATTTTCAGTTTTAGTCCTTGCTAAGAATTTTGGGAATAAAAATCTAAGTCACTGGCTCTGCCTGTGAATCTGGGGAAGCAACCAACATAAAAAGAAGTATTTGTAATACAAAACAAGAAAAGTTATAATGGAAGTACAATGAAATAATATGGGAGCAGAGGAGGGAATACCTAATTCGGCTTAATTAAATTAATAATTAGAGCTGCATTAGCATTTTGTGCTATTTTATGTCTCCATTTTCATGGATATAATGGCTTTTCATTTTTATGTGCCTCAACTCTAGGAAATTTCTTGAATTTGGAGTTGGGGTTCATTATTACTCTTTGATATAGCATTATGAATATATAACAATTTTTTGATGTTTAGAAATATAAGAACAGAAACTATTAAAGAGGAAAGAGTTATACTCATCAAATGGGGGAAAGGTAAAGTTGAGGGTATCTGGGGCAATGTTTTCTTTGAATTTTAAAGGTGGAAGTAGGGAGGCAATAATCTTAACTTATTTTAAAAGAATTTTTGATAATAATTAAAAACTCACTCTAGTCTTTCAACAAATGGTGCTGGAACAATTAGATACCATATGCAAAAATATGAAGAATTATACCTCATAAAATAAAATCAAATGGATCATACAACTAAATGTAAAAAGTAATATAAAATTTCTGAAAGGAAACACAGGAAAAAATCTTTGTGACCCTGATAAGGCAACGTTTTCTTCAAAATGATACTAGAATCCCAGTCTAACAAAACAAAGAAAAAGTGGTAAGACCTCATCAAAAATTAAGAGATTCTGCTTTTCAAAAGATTGTTTTGAGAATGACAGACAAATCACAGAGGGAGTGAAAATATTTGCAAATCCTATGTCTGATAAAGGACTTGAATATGTAAAGAACTCTTCAAGAAGGTCTATAAAGATGCATCATTAGGCATGAGAGAAGTACAACTCACAACCACAATGAAATACACTTCACACACACTGGTATAGCTAAAACCAAAAAACTGACAAAACTAAGCACTGACAAAGACGTAGAGAAACTGAAATTTTTAAACATTCCTTAAAAAAAATGGTACTGCCCCTTTGAAAACTGCTTTGAAAGTCTCTTATAAAGTTAAAAATTTCATTTACCATACGATGCTGCAATTGTACTCATAGGTATTTACCCAAGTGAAATAAAAACAAGTTCACACAAAAATCTGTATGCAAGCATTCACAGAAATTTTGTTCATAATTGCTAGAAATTAAAAGCAACCTAAAAATACCTCTAGTGGAAAATGGAGAAATTAACTATTGTACACCTACACAATGGAATACTACATAGCAATAAAAAAGAATAAACTACCTATGCATATAATAACTTGGAGGAATCCCAGATGTATCATGCTAAGTAAAAGAAACCAAAAGCAAATTATGATATACTGAATGAGTCCACTTAATGAAATTTTTAGTAATGAATGATTTTTTGAATTTGTTCTTTTTAGATATATATAATGGTAGAACATACTTTGACATATTATACATACATGGAATATAACTTCCCATTATTGAGGTTGAACATGATGTGGAGTTATACTGGTTGTGTATTCATATGCGAACACAGAAAATTTATGTCCAATTCATTCTACTGTCTTTCCTATTCCCATCTGCCCTCCTTTCCCTTCATTCCCCTTTGTCTAATCCAATGAACCTCTATTCCCTCTCTGCCCCCTTATTGTGTGTTAGCATCTACATATCAAAGAGAACATTCAGACTTTGGTTTTGGGGGATTGGCTTATTTCACTGAGTATGATAGTCTCCAGTTCCATCTATCTACTGGCAAATACCATAATCTCATTCTCTTTTAAGGCTGAGTAATATTCCATTGTGTATTATATATATAATATATACATATACCACATTTTCTTTATCCATTCATCTGTTGAAGGGCTTCTAGGTTGGTTCCATAGATTAGCTATTGTGAACTGAGCTGCCATAAACATTGATGTGGCTGCATCACTATAGTATGATGATTTTAAGTCCTTTGGGTATAAACCAAGGAGTGGGATAGCTGGGTCAAATGGTGGTTTCATTCCAAGTTTTCTGAGGAATCTCCATAATGCTTTCCAGAGAGGTTGCACCAATTTGCAGTCCCAGCAGCAATGTATGAGTGTACTTTTTTCCCCTACATCCTTGCCAACACTTATTGTTGCTTGTATCCTTGATAACTGCCATTCTGACTGGAGTGAGAGGAAATGTTAGTTTTGATTTGCATTTCTCTAATTGCTACAGATGATGAAAATTTTTCATATGTTTGTTGATCAACTGTATTTCTTCCGTGAAGTGTCTATTCAGTTCCTTTGCCCATTTATTGATTGGGTTATTTGGGTTTTTTTGGTATTTTTTTAGTTCTTTGTATATCCTGAAAATTAATGTCTTATCAGAGGTACAGCTGGTGAATTTTTTCTCCCATTCTGTAGGATATCTGTACACATTCTTGATTGTTTCCTTTGCTGTGAGAAAGTTTTAAAGTTTGATAATACCATCCCATTTATTGATGCTTGATTTTACTTCTTTAGCTTTAGGAGTCTTGTTAAGGAAGTTGGTTCCTAAACTGACATAAGGGAAATTTAGGCCTATGTTTTAGTTAGTTTTTTTGCTGCTGTGACTAAAGGATCCAAACAGAACAATTTTAAAGGAGGAAAAGTTTATTTCAGGGTACATGGTTTTAGAGGTCTTAGTCCACAGAACGCTGGCTCCATTCCTTGGGGCTGGAGAGGAGGCTGAACATCATGGTGGGAGAGTGTGGCAGAAGGAAGCAGCTCACATCATGATCAGAAAGCAGAGAGAATGAGTTTCTACTCTCCAGATACAAATACCCAAAGCCATGCCCTAATTCCCACCTCCTTCAGCCACAGTCTACCACTTCAGTTACCACTCAGTTAGTTAATCCCTATCAGGGGATTTAATTACTGATTGGGCTAAGACTCTTATAACCCAATCATTTCTCCTCTGAATTTTCTTGCACTGTCTCATACTTGAGCTTTTGGGGGACACCTCACATCCAAACCATAACAGCCTACATTTTCTTCTAGGTAGGCGCAGGGTCTCTGGTCTAATGCCTAGGTCCATGCTGAGTTGAGTTTTGTACAGAGTGAGAGATAAGGGTTCAAATTCATTTTAAAATACATATGGATTTCCATTTTTCCCAGAACTATTTGTTGAAAAGACTGTTTTCTCCAATGTATGTTTATGATGCCTTTGTCTAGTATGAGATAACTATATTTATATGGGTTTGTCTTTGTGTCTTCTATTCTGTACTACTGGTCTTCATGTCTCTTTTGGTGCCAATACCATGCTGGTTTTGTTACTATAGCTCTGCAGTATAATTTAAGGTCTGGTGTTATGATGCCTCCTGCCATCATTTTTCTTATTGAGAATTGCTTTGGCTATTCTGAGCCTCTTAGTTTTCCAAATGAATTTCATGATTGTTTTTTCTATTTCTATGAAGAATGTCATTGGAATTTTAATAGGAAATGAATTAAATCTGTATAGTGCTTTTGGTAGTATGGGCATTTTTACAATATTAATTCTGCCTATTCAAGAACATGGCAGATCTTTCCATCTTCCAAGGTTGTCTTCAATTTCTTTCTTAAGTGTTCTGTAGTATTCATTGTAGAGGTCTGTCACCTCTTTTGTTAGGTTGATTCCCAAAGTTTTGTTTATTTGTTTGTTTGTTTGTTTGTTCTGAGGCTATTGTGAATAGGACAGTTTTCCTAATTTCTCTTTCACTTGATTCATCATTGGTGTATGGGAATGCAATTGATGTATAGGTGATAATTTTATATCCCGCTACTTTGCTGAATTCATTTATGAGTTCAAGTGCTCTGGTGGAATTGTGGGGGTCTTCTAAATATAGATTCATGTCTTCAGCAAACAGGAATAGTTTGAGCTTTTCTTTTCTTATTCATATCCTTTTAATTTCTTTTTATCTAATTGCTCTGGCTAGTTTCCAGGACTATGTTGAATAGGAATGGTGAAAATGGGCATCCCTGTCTTGTTCTAGTTTTTAAAAGGAATGCTTTCAATTTTTCTCCATTTAGAATAATGTTGGTGTTGGGTTTAACACAGCCTTTACAATGTTGAGGTATGTTCCTAATGTCCCCAGTTTTTCAAGTGTTTTGAACATGAGTGGATGCTACATTGTCAAATGCTTTTTCTGCATCTATTGAGATAATCATGTGATTCTTGTCTGTAAGTCTACTGACATGGTAAATTACATTTACTGATTTCCATATGTTGGACCAACCTTGCATCCCTGGGATGAAGCCCACTTGACCATGGTGCACTGTCTTTTTTTATGTTTTTGTATGTAATTTGCCAGTATTTATTAAGAATTTTTCCATCTATGTTCATCAGGGATATTGGTCTAAAGTGTTCTTTCCTTGATGTATCTTTGTCTGGCTTTGGTATCAGGGTGATGCCAGCTTCATAGAATTAAGCTAATCTAGTTCATGGAATAATTTGAGGATTGGTGTTAGTTCTTCTTTGAAGGTCTGGTAGCAGTCAGTTGAGAATCTATCTGGTCCTACGGTTTTCTTTCTTGGTAGGCTTCTGATGGTATCTTCAATTCCATTGCTGGAAATTAATCTGTTTAAATTTTATAGGTCCTTTTGATTCAATTTGGGCAGGTCATGTCTCTAGAAATTTATCAGTCTTCAAGATTTTCTATTTTATTGGAGTATAAATTTTCAAAAGTTTCTGATTATTGCCTGTATTTCAATATGTCCAAGGTGACATTTCCTTTATTATCATGAATATTACTAATCATTCTCTTTCCTTTCATTTGTTTTGCTAAGGGCTTATTAATTTTATTTTTTTTCAAAGAACCAACAGTTTCATTGATTTTTTTAAATGGTTTTCATTTCAATTTCATGATATCAGCTCTGATTTTAATTATTTCATGTCTTCTACTGTTTTTGGTGTTGTTTTTTTCTTCTTTTTCTAGGGCTTTGAGATGTAATGTTAGGTTATTTATTTGATCACCCTCTACTCTTTTATTGACTGTGCCCTATAATGAACTTTTTTTGAGTGTGCACTACAATGAACTTTCCTCTTAGAACTGCTATCATAGCATCCCAGAGATTTTGAAATGTATCATTATTCTCTTTTACCTCTATAAGTTTTTTCTTATTTCATCCCTGATTTCTCCTGCTATCCATTGGTCATTCAATAGCATATTGTTTAGTCTCTAGGTATTAGAGTAGCTGTTATTATTTTATCATTGATTTCTAATTTCATTCCATTATAACCTGATAGAATGCAAAGTATTACCTCTGGTTTTTTTGTATTTGCTAAGAGCTGCTTTGTGGACAAAGATGTGGTCTACTTTTGAGTAGGACTGTGTGCTACTGAGAAGAAAGTATATTCAGTCATTGATGGATGAAATATTCTGCATTTTGTTAAGTGTAAATTAGTAATTGTATTTTTTTAGTTCTATAGCTTCTATTTAGTTGTTGTTTGGAGAATCTATGCATTGAGGAGATTCACATGTTAAGTCACTCAGTATTACTGTGTTGTGGTCTATTTGATTCTTGAAATTGAGAAGGGTTTGTTGATATATGTAGACACTCCATGGTTTGAGACATAAATATTTATGACTGTTATATTTTGTTGATGTATAATTCCCTTAAGCAGTATGAAATGTCCATCTTTGTCCCTTCTGATTAACTTTGGCTTGAAGTCCACTTTATCTGAAATGAGGATAGAAACTGCTGCTTGTTTACAAGATCCATATGAATGATATGATTTTTTTTTCCCATCCTTTTACCTTCAGTCTGTGATGTCTTTGCCTACAAAGTGAGTCTCTTGGAGACAACATATTGTTGGGTATTGTTTTCTAATTCAATTGGCCAGTCTATGTCTTTTGAGGACTTTAGGCCATATACATTCAATGTTATTATTGACAAATGGAATTTATTCTCTGCCATTTTCAATTATTTCTGATTTTTAATTTGAATGTTTCTCCTTTGATTATTCTTCTAGTGTAGTTCCTCCTCTTGCTGGTTTTCCAAATATTTTTCATTTCTTCTTCATGAACTATCTTATTATGTTTTGTAGTGCAGGCTTTCTAGATATGAATTCTTATAACTCTTGCTTATCATGGAAGGTTCTCATTTTATCATCAATTCTGAAACTTAATTTTGCTGGGCATGGTATTCTTGGCTGACATCCATGTTTTTTCAAAACTTGATATATATTATTCCAAGACTTGAGGATCTGTGTTGAGAAATCAGCTGAGATCTGAATTGGTTTCCCTCTAAATATGACCTGTTGTTTTTCTCTAGAAGCCTTTAAAATCCTTTCCTTATACTGTATGTTAGGCATTTTCATAATAATGTGCCTTGGTATGGGTCTGCTGTAATTTTGTATATTTGGAGTCCTGTAAGCCTCCTTTATTTGGGTTTCCATTTCATTCTTTAGGTTTGAGAAATTTTCTATTATTTCATTGAAAAGACTGTGCCTTCCTTTGGTTTGTATCTCCAAGCCTTCATCTATCCCAATCAATCTTATATTTGGTCTTCTCAGGTTATCCCATATTTCTTGGAAGTTTTGTTCATAGTCTCTCTTCTCCATGAAACAAAGTCATCTTTTCTCCATTGTCAACTTTACTTTCAAGATTATATATTTTGTCTTCATTGCCTAAAACTGTCTTCCAAGTGGTCTCATCTGTTGGTGAGGCTTTCTATTGAATTTTTCATTTGGTTTACTAATTCCTTCATTTTGAGGATTTAAGCTTGATTTTCTTTTCAGAATCTCTATCTCTTTATTAAAGTGATCATTCACTTCCTGTATTTTCTCTGATTTCACTCCTTATGTCATCCTTTACTTCACAGTTCAGTTTATACACATTCTAAACTCCTTCTCTGACATTTCTTCCATTGCACTGTCGATGGATTCTGTTATTGAAGTATCTTGGTTTGTCTGGGGCAATTTGTTTCCTTGCTTTTTCATGTTGTTTGTGTATCTACCCATCTAATAGTATGGATCTGAGGCAGTAGAATTTCTATTCTGTGGACTTACAGTGTCCCTGAAGGTGTCCAAAACCTCACCATTTAGGGGGACACAAATTCTAACCAATACAAATTATATACAGCATTAGCCCTAATAGTTTCTGCTATGACATCTATAATGTTGTCACAATAAACAAAAATGATAAGTTATTGCCCACAGTAAAAACAGTAAGTTTGCAAAATGGTTTACAATTTCAAATGGTGGACACAAAGAGAACAGAAGTGATGTAAGATGTGATGATTATGAGGGAGGAGAGAAAAAAGAAATAAAAAATTAAAGGAAGAGTGAAAGAGAATAATAGAGATTGGCTGTTATCAGAAAATTAGAGAATTAAGGGAAACAAGTGAGATAAAAAGATGTAAAGTAAAAATTTTAAAAATTAAAAATAAAAATACACAACAAAATTGAAATATGCTAAATAAACATCCTAGTCCTCAAAATACTGATTCATGAAAAATAACTGGCTTCAAAAATACTAAAAATGAGGGAAAAAATAAATATGAATAAGTGTCCTTGAACCATTCAGGTCACAATTAAACAAAGGAAAAAAAGAAACATAAAAAAAAAAACAGATCTTGATAAAAAGTTCAAGAATTGTGCCCAATGGATTTCAAAAGATTCTCACCTTCCCTTCTCAGCCGAGTTAGGTGGGGTGGCCTGGAGTGTGATGCCTGCTCCACCCTCAAGGTGGGGTTGCAGTAATAAGAGAGGAAATCCCATAGGAAGACCTCCTAGAGGCAGAGTTTAGACATATTTAATCTCCAGGTTCTTCACTAAATGGCAATTTGTCTGGAGATTTTAAATCAGCACACCTCCAGGACCCAGAAATTGCCAGTCCACACTGGAAGACTGCACTCCAGGGATCTTTCCCCTGGGTTCCACTCGTGCACTAGAAAAGTCAATTCTTAGTCCCCTCCATCAATAGCAGACCCCACATTTCCTTGTCTCTTGGGTTCAGTCTCCAAACTCAATCTTTCCCATCCTTGTTCTTTTCAATTCCCAGTCAGATGCATCTCCCCTAGCCAGTCCTGCAAGCAGCTAGATTGGAGGGGGAGAGCCAGGTGGGTTACCACGACCAGTAGTTCCCTGTATAAATCACTCTGCACATTTGACTTTCTATTGGTAACTTAGAAACACACTATGTGTGTGGGTGTGCCAGGCCTATATTTCGGGCAAACTCAGGTTTGCCAGGAATTGGCTCCCCTAGCTGCCAGACCCTACACCACAGCTGCAAAACGGTTCCTTCCTCTTTCCTCTGCAGGCAGACAAGAGTGATGTGGCTTCTTTCCTGAACTGGAATATAGTGCAGCATGCCTTTGAGTTCAGTTGGGCAGTATCTTTGATCTCTGAACTCTTCATACCCAGACACCCAGGCCTCAGGCCTCCTAAAAATGCAGGTTCTTTTAATTCCCTTATTCCTCTACTGTGCTCAAAGAGGGACCACTCTAGCTGGTGCCTCCAGTGGCGGCAGCAGAGGTGGTGCTGGGGATGTCTTCCTTATTATATACAAACTCCTGGGTGTCTGAACTGCTTTGAATGTCCAGTATTAGATCTCAGTAAAGTCCCCCTCCCTTTTTTTTCACCCATCTTGCTGAGAAGCTGCTAGTGCTTTCTTGGTTTCATGCCACAGAGCAGCCAGGAAAGTGACCTCTATTCTGCCATCTTGGAAAAACCAGTGTAACATTCTTACAATATGGACAGAACATGGATCAGTAGTCACTGATCAGGGTTGGGTATCTGGGAAGAGCATGACCACAAAAGAGCACACAGTAGAAGTTCTGGGAGCCATGGAAATGGAAGTTCTGTATCTTCATTATTTTGGTGGACATAATACTGAATATGTCAAAACCTATAAAACTTTCCACCAAAAAATGGATGAATTTTAATGTGTGTAAATTACACCTTAACTTTTAAAGACACAAAAATTCATTCCAAGTTAGAAAAATGACTTAAAATTAAAGGAGAAAACCAAATCTGGCTAGCTGAAACCTAACGTGAGTGTCCACTTTGGGCTACCTATACATGAATTAAGTTTTAAGAGAATATAAATGAACAGGAAAGAAAAAATGTGCACATTTAGGGGGTAAGTACAAATAAATTGGCAAACCCAGGGCTGGGGATATAGTTCAGTTGGTAGAATGCCTGTCTTGCAAGCACAAGGCCCTGGGTTCAATCCCCAGCACCGCAAAAAAAAAAAAAAAAAAAAAAAATTGGCAAACCCAGTCCTTTTAATATATCATAATGTGACTGGCATATTTTTATTTATAAAATTTTGCCTTTTGTTTAACATCTAAGGAGGTAGGCTAGAACAAATGAGATGCTTGGTTTAAATAGAAATGGTTGAGGATCCATGAGACATCAAACACAAGGTCTGGCCCTGAGTAAATGCTGAACAAGTAGCTCCAAGAGCAACAAGATGGAAAAACTTTTTGTTAGAATCTGAAAATAACATATTTAGTTAAAGCAACTCCTACGGATGTTTATTTTTCAAAAGCAAAGCAGTTGCTTCAAATGGGTATGTGCCTCTTTCTAATATACAGTATGCTGATATTCAGCATATTTTATGAAAAAAGCACAAGTGAATATCTAAAATAATTCAAATCACTGGCATACTGATGTGACATTTAAGCTTTAGTAACTGCTTTGCTATCCACTGTAATTATTCTATGACTTATTTTCAATGATGTTTTTATTATTGATGTTTTGTGATAACTGTTACTTAAAACATTTAAACATTTTTGTCAGCTTTAAAAAATGGGATTATTCTTCAGAAATAGCACTTCAGTTTACTTTCTGCCCTGAAGTACTGAATTTATTTTGAAATAAAACATTCTGATGGTACAAATAAATCAAAAACAAAAACAAAAATTACATTTTGTGAGACGGAATTTTACTAGACAAAATCAAAGTCTTATGGATGAGCACTGGATGATGAATCCATACACCAAGGCCAGCATTTCAGCTCTGATACTATATAACCATATCAGCTCAGTACAGCCTTCTGAGCCTTCTAGGTCTGTAAAATGAGATGTTGTAGGACTTTGAAAATGGATTTTTAGAAGGGATCATCTATGATGAACTAAATGCACAAAGACTGATCTGACACAATGCTCCAAGAACCCTTGTAAGGTACTTAGGATAGTTTCTTATAAAGAATTACTATTGCTTCTGAACTCAAGAAGAAATATTTTTAAGGAGGCAAACAAAAGCCTAGGCCTCATTGCTCTTAATTGTCACAACATCTTTTCAAATGAGCAAGCATATCTAAAGATAAGGTGACAACTCTCCTGATTTACCTGGAACAGAACAGGTACCCAGGAAACAAAATTTTCCATGTTAAAACTGGGACAGACCCAGGCAAGACCAGGGTTAAGGTGGTTCCCAGGACTCTCTCTAAAGACCATGGGGATTAAAGCATAGACAAGTTAAAGCTGAGCTGAGTAAATAACTTCATCATCCCACTGACTTCCTTAACTGCCTATGAAGTCTGGCATTTTCCTTACCTTTCTTACCCAAGATTGAATCTGATGTTAAAACCCATAACTACAGAAGAAAATTTTCCCTTGTTTTTACCTTTGCCTCTTTTCTACCATTTTAATCAATTTGGGGATCCCAGTAACAGTCACCAATATTGAACATCCTTTTGACCTTGGACATATATGCTAATGGCTATTCAATTTTCTTGTCATTACTCTTAGCCCTTGAGTTTTGAAAGCAAGAAAAGCTACACCTTGAAGGTGGAGGGAGCCAATCCTCATCTAGAGATGCGTTTTCTGAACCTGGGCCCCTTTCAAGACACAACAACAGTGCACATCAGTGTAGAAGATGTGGATGAGCCCCCTGTGTTTGAACCTGGCTTTTATTTTGTGGAGGTGCCTGAAGATGTAGCAATTGGAACAACCATACAGATCATCTCTGCCAAGGACCCAGATATGACCAACAACTCAATCAGGTTTTTCCACAGATTCCACCTTTTCCTTATATTCTGCAATATTCCTTTCCTTATTTCTTCCTTTCCTATCCCATCTCTGGAAATTCTGAGTATTTTCTATTTAAATAACATGGACATGTCATGTTAATTGGAAATGAAGTGTCATTGTATCTGCAACTCACTTTCATTTGGTTTTGATACACACACACACACAACCTTTAATTCTCAATCACGGTCACAGTGACATTTGGAGTCTCATAATTCTGTGTTGCTATGAGGTTGTCCTGTGCACTGAATGATATGTAGCAGTATCTCTAGCCTTAATCCACTAAATGCCAGTGGAAACCCCCAACATGAAGTTTTAACAACCTAAAATGTCCCCCTATACTGCCAAATGTCCAGGGCAGTGGTACAAAATCACCCCCGTTGGAGAACTACAATTCAGATAAAGTATAGACACACAAAGGTCAAAATGTTAAAAACTTGACTCTTAGTCATGAATATAAAGGTGGTCACTGCACATTCTTTCTACCTGAATAAACCTTTGATATTTTTCACTTTTAAAAAATGGGAAAAATAAACCATATGTATGTCCACATACTGCAGAAAGAACAGACATAGAAACTACTCCTGATGACAATGGCTTTTAAAGCATGCAGACTGGCCAGTCAGGGCTCTAAATTGCAATCTCACATATCTGTCTAAGGTATGTTCTAAATTAAGAGATGCATCCCCCTCAGGGCGTAAGAACTGCTCTTACAACCATTTCCATTTCTCATCAACTCTGGAACCAACGTGCAAACAGCTGGTGAAGAGGTTGACACCTCAACCTTCCTGAGCAACTGCCAAGTTTCTGAAGCCTGACACAAAAGATCAGGTTTCCAAGGCTGTTTAAGGCCATCTGTCACATTAATTGTTGAAAGCCACACAGTAAAATGAATCTGAGGCATTAATGCAAATAACACATTTTAAACACACTCCAATTTATCAAATGCCTGTTCTGTCAGTTGGCTACTTCCTTTACCTGGTGCTGTTGTGTATTTAATGAAAATGTGCTTTTGTAATTTAACAAGAATGATTCTCTCTAGAGAATTGTAAAACTGCATTTTATAAGTTCAGACCTTAAAATGGCTAAAATGATTGTTTGAATTCTTTTGTTTGTTGAAGACAACTCATCTGAGTTACAACTTTTTAAAAAGTGATATTTCAAACTTAAGCTTTTTAAATGTAAAAGAGAATGAGAAGTAAACCTACATTGCCTTCAAAACAACTACAACACAAATGAAACATTATACTGTGTATTTATATTTCAGAAGCCAAGAAAATTCTTTATGATCAGAATTTATTAAATGTGTATTCTATTAATCTATAACAGTAATTTATTCATATCAAAGGAGGTACTGTGGGGAGAACTTTACAGTATAAAACTTTATTAGGTAAACTGAAATAATACAAGCCCAAGCTTAAAAAAATCAGAACTTATTCTAAAATAATCAGAATATCCTGTGGATACACTTCCACATCTTCCCAGAATGTGACTCTTAACCCCTATATGTTAAAACACTGGAAATGGGGTCCTGTTAGAAGTCACACTACTAAACAACAAATAAGCAAAAGAGAATGGAAACAGCCAGGCAGCACACACACAACCTAGAGTATATATCTAGTATTCAAGACTAACTCATTAGGTCAAGATATATACAGGAATGAGGCCAGGTGCAGTGGTACACACCTGTAATCCCAGTGGCTGGGTAGACTGGGGCAGGAGAATCCCAAGATCAAAGTCAGACTTGGTAAAAGTGAGGCACTAAGCAACTCAGTGAGACCCTGTCTCGAAATAAAATACAAAACAGGGCTGAGGATGTGACTCAGTGGTCGAGTGCCCCTGAGTTCAAGCCCTGGTACACCCCCCGCCCCCCACCGAAAAAAGAAAAAAAATATCCAGGAATGAAAGAAACATCAGAGGTTCTAGATCTACTACTAACATGAAGCAAAATGAGGTAGACAAAATGAAGGAAGCTAACAGACATTTTCTGTCTAACAGAAAATGCTGCCACTTGCAAACTGTCAGTGGCCTCTGGGAGGTCCATACAATAGAGCTGGGCTATTTCAAAAGAACTCAGCCAGGATGAATTCAAGAACACAGCAAGGTTCACTGAACTATTCTTGGGCAGATCTCTACATCCTGAGGGAGAAACAAGCAAAAAACAGATCCCAGGTGTGGAGGGAGCAAGACAGGGCTCAGGTACATGGGCAAAGCAGAATTCCAGTTATTAAAGCTGAAGATAATTCTCCCTTTGCACTATGGTTACAAAGAAAGAACAGAATTCACATTGCTAGATAAAAGATCCCTGACTCTAAACTAACCACAGCAACAAACAATGTTCCCAAGCAGAACATCAAATCTCTGGCAATCATTTAATAAGTCAATTTTGGATTGCTTTCCTCTGTTATCTTTCCCCAAATAGCTCATTTTATCCTTATTTTTAATATAAAATTTGTGTGTTTTAAAATTATTGTATGTGTTACATGCTGCATGGTTAATTCATATTCTGAATTTTGGTTATGAACAATAAATGATTTATATTCATAAAAAGAAAATACTTATTAAATCACGGAAACAACCAATGTCTTATCTGAAGTTAAAATGTCATAGATTAAAGGTCATTTAACATTTTTAAAATTTCATTAGGACTTTTACCATCTCCATTCCAAAAGTTGATGGTATGTTTAAGTATGTAATCTGGTTGTCTTTTACTGGTAAGCCCCAAAATAGTGTCTCCAGATGTAGTCATAGGTATATTAAAATAGAATGTTTGGATTCCCTGAATTTTTAATAAATGTTCAAGGAATTTCTGGAAAGCAGGTTACTGAACAATTTGGCAACTGAAATAGGCTTCTGCTGATGTAGAAATAGCCAACTCTCTTGTGCTATCCAGAGTGTGTGGATTTACCATTACCTGACCATGACCCCAAATTCAGAGAAGCAGGGAGTTCAATAAACAACAGCTATTTGTTTAAGGCAGTTTTGTATGTGTGCTATGCCTATTCTGTTCATAGTACATAAGAATATTAAAGTTAGAGAAAGGACAAGCACCTACAATATCCACTAGAGTGTCCCAATTTCCTCATTTTCCATCTGTATTCTACACTTTTAATTTCTTCTCCCACCTCCTGGAAATTGGCCCAGTGCCCCATTCAGAGAAATGAGGCCATTATGCCCTTAATGCACACCTCATCTGGGAAAGTGGAAATGGGAGAGGGATTCCACTTGATGAGGGAGGCTTCTTGAGGCAGGATCCTGCTGTGTCAACCAGGCAATGCTGTCAGGGGTCCTGGCACTTTGTTATTTCCATCACTACATCTCCCATAGCATCGGTGACATTTGCTACGGTGTTGCAGGTTTGAGTGTAGAAAGCTGGTTTCTCATAGGCTGCTCTCCTCTTGGCATTATGCCTATAGTTTGAAGAGCTGCCATTGGGGTTATGGTTCCATGGACCAAATGCTGGGTTTTTCTCATGTGTGAGGAGCTGAAAGATAGACTGTCATGAGTCAAGCGTTTTTTTCCCCCCTAAAAGAATATTCAATTCTTAAAAAAGCTAGTAAACTTTAAAACTAAATCACAAATTATGCCTAGAAAAAAAATGTTCCAATTCATTTTAAATGAACTTTATAGATTTTTTTTAAAAATTATTAAAAAGTCAGCTGTTTGCTTTCAGGGCTCATCTGAGAGAGGTCAATTTCTGTTTCCTTAGACAATTTCATAGTGCCAGCAGTGCAGCATGTGTCAGCAGTGCAGCATGGTATGTTGGTTAAGTCAAGGAATCTGAAGCCAGACTACCTAGGCTCAGTTCTCAGTAGTGTGACTTTGGACAAATGACTTACCCTCTCCAAATCTCAGTTTTCTCACCTGTAAAACAGCATAATAGTAACCTACCTCATAGTGTTCCTTTAAGATTAAATGAAGACAACATATATAGTATATGCTCAGCAGTGCCTGGCATACAGTAAATGTTCATTAAAAAGGGTCACAGATAGAATGAGACATTAATTTATGTTCTTAAAAGTCCTAACTCTTAGGAAATCCAAATTGAAATGATTCCAACTTCTTCAGACCTATCTCATTGGTTATCTCTTTAATTGTTAATTCTCTGAATGGCCTTCCTGAATCTCTGCAAAATATATGTGCATATTTAAAACAAAATACCATTTTAATAACCTGTATGTTTGTGTGTGTATATGTATACATATATATTCAGAGTGTATACCTATGTATATATGAAATAAGTTTTACATCAAATTACATTTACAGTATGTGATAGTCTGGAATATATATATATATATATATATATATATATATATATATATATATTCTAATTCATTTTGCTTCAATGCTACTCATAACCCACTATACTGACTTTGTAACCTACTAACCTACAGTTTAAAAAACAATGCACTAAAGACACTTATTCCCAACAAAACGGTACTTGCTCCGTCTCAACAAATTTAAGATACAGATTATAATCAGTGAGCAACTTTTAGTTTTGAACACAATACATCCCCTGGACATTATTTAAACAGGTTTTAAGAACCCAAGAATTATAACTCCATATGTATGGTTTTAAATCTTAGTTCTGCAAATAACCTGTGTAATGTATGAAAGTAACTTAATTTCTCTAAGCCTCAGTTTCCTTATCTGATGATTGGTGAAATAATTTTCCAGGGACATTGTCAAATTTTCAAAAGAAGCTATGTATCAAGTACATGGTAAAGTGCCTGGTATTCAATGAATTTCAGTTATTATAATTACTCACCTTTTTAGAATAGAGTTCCTTATTTATTTTGGCTATTAGCTCCTTATTTAATGTATGTTTTACAACATTTTCTTCCAGTCTTTTGAGTTTTCTCTCTAATCTGATGACTGCTTCCTCTGCTGGCAGAACCTTTTTAGGGTTGGGATTATAGTTCAGTGGTAAAGCATTTGCCTAGCACATATGAGGAACTGGGTTCAAGCCTCAGCACCACATAAAAATAAATGAATAAAATAAAGGTATAAACGAAAAAGAAGCTTTTTAGTTTGATACAATCTCATTTGTCTATTTTTTCCCTTACTGTCTGTGTGATTTTAGAGTCATATTCAAGAAATCATTGCCCAATAGGGCACAGTACCACATGCCTATAATCATAGCAACTCAGGAGGCTGAGGTAGGAGAGGAGGAGGATTACCACCCTGGACAATTTATTAAGACTCTATCTCAAAATAAAATACAAAGGGCTGGGGATGTAACACTAAGGTAGAGTCCCACTGGTTTCAATCCCAGTACCAGGCACCAAAAAAAAAGAAAGAAAGCATTGCCAAGACCAATGCTGTGCAGTTTTCTTCCTGTAGTTTTACAGTTTCAGGTGTTATATTTAAGTCTTCATTTGAGTTGATTCTTGAGTAAGAAGTCAGATAAGACAGTTTTCCCAGTACCACTTATTAAGAAGGCTATACTTTCCACATTATGTATTCTTGGTACCTCTATCAAAAATCAGTTGATTGACCATAGAGATATGGGTTTATTAACGATTCTCCAGTCTATTCCACTGGTTGATGTGTCTGGTTTGGTTTTTGTTTTTTTTTTTAAACATATATTTTAGTTGTAGGTGACACGATACCTTTATTTTATTTTTTTACGTGGTGCTGAGGTTTGAACCCAGGGCCTCATGCATGCTAGGTGAGCATGCTACCACTGAGCCACAACCCCAGCCCGATGTGTCTGGTTTATACCAGTATCATGCTATTTTAATTAGCTTTGTAATATATTTTGAAATCAGGACAAATAACTAAAAGAAGACATGCAAGTATTCTACACAAATACAAAAATACGCTCAACATTACTAATCATCAGGAAAATACAATTTAAACCACAACAAGCTATCATCTCACACCTGTTAGAATGATTATTTTCAAAAAAAAAGATGAAAGATAAGTGCTGGCAAAGATGTTGAGAAAAGGGAACCCTTGTACCCTATTGATGGGAATGTAAATTAGAACATCAATTTTAGAAGAGTATAAAAATTATTCAAAACATTAGAAACAGAACTACGTAAGATCTAGCAATTTCACTTCTGAGTATATATCAAAAAGAATTAAAATCAGTATGTTAAAATGTCTGCATTTCCATTCACTGCAGTATTATTCACAATAGCTAAGATATGGAAACAATGTAAGTGTCCATCAACAGATAAATGAATTTTTGATATGTGGCATATACATACAATGAAACATTATTCAGCCTTGAAAAAGAGGGAAATTGTCATTTACAACAACATAAATGAATCTTGAAAACATAAATTAAGTGAAATAGGTATAGGAAGACAAATATTGTATGATCTTATTTATAGGAAGAATTTTTTAAAAGTTAAAGTCACAGAAATAGAATTAAATGGTGGTAATCAGGAGCCAGTAGTGGGGTATGGTTTGGGGTGGAGGAGAAGGAAAAGAAAGATGTTGATTAAAAGTCCCAAAGTTTCCGTTAGGAGGAGTAAATTCAGGTGAACATTTGTATAAGCATAGTGACTGTGGTTAACAATAATGCATTATATATTTCAAAATTGCTGGAAGAGTTGAATAAATGTTCTTACCAAAAAGAAATAATAAGTATGTGAGGTGATAAGTATATTAATCAGCCTGATTTTTTTATTTCACAATGTGTCTATAAGCATCACCTTACACCCCATAAATATCTACATTTTTATTCACTAAAAAAAAAATTTTATTCATTAAGAATAAAAAATACTAGTCCCTGGTAAAGACTGAGGACTATGTAAGGTTCTCAATAATGGTTCTCAATCATTATTGTTTATCAAAATCCCTTATGGAGGATTTTAAACATAGTGATGCCTGAGCCTTGCTCCATACTTCACGAATCTCCCTAAATAAGGACCAAGTGAGCTAATACAGGTGAGAGAACACAAAAGAATCAGACTCAAGAGGAATTTTAGAGCTTACCCAGTACCAAGTTTACTAATAACTTGAAGGATACAGACAACAGCACTTCCCTTGGAAAGGTCTTAAAATGTCAGGCACAACTACGAGTATACTGCCTTCTTTTCCTGCATAAAGATGCAAATTGGTCCAGACTGAACACGAGAGGCTGAAGCAATGAATGAAGTTCGTTGTCTGAACAGAAAAAGTCATTTTTATTATAGAACAACAGTTATTATACCCTACTAAACTACTTAGCTTACATGACATCTTCCAGCAAGGTATATCCCATAAATGTGTTAACCAGGTTTATTTATAATAAATTATGCAGACATAACTGGTGCATCCTGCTAAAAGCATTCTACAGATAAAGAATCTTCAGCTAGTAAATATCATTACTATATCTGTCAGAGGTGAGTCTTGGCATGTTTACAAAGGGTCTGGTACAAAGCTTTTCTTCCCAACAAGTAATACTAATTACAAGAACTAGAACCATTACACTATACCTTTTCCTTTTTTCAAGTTTAAAATTAGCATTTGAGAACTTATGTGAATTTTGAGCAAATACATGTAGAGGTTTTTATTATAATTCTTGGGGCAGTATTAGGCTTTAAGTAGCATAAACTGATCTTTAAGTAATTAAAAGATGCCATAAGATTCTTGGCACCCTTTTTATTTCATTTTTTTAATAATAAAGCTGAAGTAGTTTTTCTTTTTTTGGTTTTGGATTTGTTATTTGTTCTTTGTCTTTGAATACAACAAAATGATGTCTTTAAGGTACTGACAACTCAGTTGATTGAGTCATGTTTCATGTAGTATATACTCGGCTCTCTCATGCTATTTTATGTTTATCCAAATGCAAATAATGTGCATAATTCACATTTTTGCAGATACTCCATTGACAGAAGCAGTGATCCTGGAAGATTTTTCTATGTTGACATTACAACAGGTGCCCTAATGACTGCAAGACCCTTAGATCGGGAAGAATTTTCTTGGCATAACATCACTGTCCTTGCCATGGAAATGAGTAAGTTATCAAAACAGGTCTCCCTGTAGTGAAAAAATGTGTGCAGAAATTGGAAGTTTCTAGAACTTGTAACAAAATGCACTCTTTAAAAACAACCTGAAATCACATTTTATGCAAATAAGTGAATGCATTTCAGTTCAAATACCTTAACTAATGTATATTTGCTATATTCTAGAGAAAAAAAGCAAACAAAACATGAAAAAGCAGTAAGATAGCATTCTTACCCCAAGTAGCTATGGAAAAAAGGAACGATTCCTGAGAAATCTAAATGGCTTCCAATCTTTAATAAGATTGCAAATGTATACAGAGCATAAAAAATATCACTCAATGAAAACTAGTATCAATAATATATCACTCTTGTTAAACAGATACCTACTCACAGTCATGCCTGCAAGAATGAGACATCTCATAATAAAAGACAGATTAACATAACAATAATTGGAATGGAAAATTACTAAAAACTATATTAACATATAGGTTATAAACTCAAAAAGCTGGGAACGTAGCTCAGTGAGAGAGTTCTTGCCTAGCATGCATACACAATGCTAGGCAAGAGTTCAATCCCCAACACCACTAAAAAAAAAAGACCTTAACAAAAATGAGGTTATATATTATATTCAGTTTTTTTCATAATGCCTAGTGATGATAAAGATTCAGGGAAATATCAGTCCCTAGCTTATTAGCTATATAACTAGGCACAGCTATTCAGGAGGCCAATTTGGCAACATGTATAAAGATTCTTCAAAATATTCATACTCTTCTCTCAGGTATTCTGCTAGTAATTATCTTTAAAAATTATAAATCATCAAACACTGATATAACAAAATGTCCACTGCAGCGTTATTTTTAAGTAGGGAAAAAATTGAAATTACCTAAATGTCTAACAAATGGAGATTGGCCACATAAATTACAATACAACCTACTGTAAAATGAGAATATCATGCAGACATTAACCATCATGCTTTCAAAGCATGTTCAATAACAGGATACTCTTGTTCTAAAATTATTCTGAATCCATTATTTTTGTTTTGCTTAACTGCAATTTGAGTGTGTATATCTGTGTGTATGTGTATAGCTCCATTTTTTTGGACACATACATTAAATTACATACATAAAATCTCAGATGGTAGGCTTATAGATTATATTCATCCTCTTATGCTTTTCTGGTATTTTTATTATTTCTTCTACAAACAAGAACCACCCTGTTATAATAAACATGAATTCTAATTATGTTCATATTTTCCAGGATCAATATTTTTAAGAAAGAAAGAAAAAAAATGAACCAGAACAACAATGCATTCTAGGATTTAATAGAATTATTTACTAAGAAAATTTTTGTGTCTTGTAATTTCTGTTCTGTCTCCTTGGGTGGTGACCAAATCAGAAAAAGACAGGAACAGCACCACAGGGGCTGTGAAACTGTCTTTGTGTGGCAATGCCAAGCAAAAGACACAGACCTAAAAGACACATTTCCCCATGAGTGCCTATGTATGGCTTCTGCCCCAGCCAAAGACATGGATTTGGTGTGGATTTAATCCGGTAATACCCCTTTAGTCCCTAAGCAGAAATAAATGTACGGTGTTATCTGTATTCCACAAAATAACTTGAAACCTTTTTGAAATACAATTCAAAGAACTGATTACTCTACAGGCATAAAGCCAAACAGTGGCACAAAGCATGCATCCAATTAGAAATGGCTGTTTTAAAGCCCAGAATACAGAATTGACTACCATTAATTCCAGAACCCAAATTATGAACCAAGCAGGAAATTCAAAACCTCTTTTTAAGGTCTGTTTGGTGAAACTTGCCTCCCCCAAGTCTCACCCTCCCCTTTATACTCCTGATGATGTTAAATATACCTTTAGCAGACACCTCCTTCTGTCCAAGCTTCTTGTGTCTGGCCACAAACTCTTAACAGGCAACATACACATCCTATGCTTATATTCCCATTTACATGTACTTTATCCATTTCTTTGCAAACAAGACTGACCAGATAAATACCTACTTTCAGCAAAGAGCTACTTTTCTGCATTACAGAATTCTCACCTTCAGTTTTTCTTACATTCTCTTTAGACAATCCCTCCCAGGTGGGAAGTGTTTCTGTCACAATCAAAGTCTTAGATGTGAATGACAATGCTCCAGAGTTCTCCAGATTCTATGAAGCTTTTGTCTGTGAGAATGCCAAAGTTGGGCAGGTAAGATGGCCTATAAGCCAGGCACCCCAATGTATAAAAACACTGCTTCAAATAACCAAATTTGCCATCAAAGACATTTCTATTCCATCAGTACAGTTTTTAAAAAAGAGTCCCCAATTTCTTTTTTTTTTGAACCGGGGATTGAACTCAGAGGCACTCGGCCACTGAGCCACATCCCCAGCCCTATTTTGTATTTTATTTAGAGACAGGGTCTCACTGAGTTGCTTAGGGCCTCGCTAAGTTGCTGAGGCTGGCTTTGAACTCGCGATCCTCCTGTCTCAGCCTCCCAAGTGCTGGGATTACAGGTGTGCACCACCACGCCCTGCTTCCCAATTTCTATATACCAGCTTTCAACAGTTTACATGTCAAGACAACTACTTGGAGACTACACTACCTTTTATGATCTAAAAGGTAGGGCTTTCACAGAGGCTTGATTCACAGGGTAGCCTGCATAAGGTGTCTGTCTATCCACCTTAAAACAAAACCATTACCATGCCAACTGTAAAAACACCTGCTCCAGGTCCAGAAGGGAGCGACCATCCAGATCAAGAGGAGGAAGAGTCTTCTCTTTTCCTAAGAATAGCCCAATCCTTGAAAATATTATGCAATAGGGAAAGTTTGTGTTCTATATCATTCCAACTCCTTCCTTAACTTCTGGCATCAAGAACCCCGTTTAAGACCTGTCTGCCCTATTGTCAGAATGCTTCATTACCTAGAATTACCTATCCTCTCCCACACCCCTCAGTTAAAACATCCATTTTCTTAGTGCTGCTCATTTTAGATCGTTTTAAAGGAAAGTAATTGGAAGGAACAAAGTTCTACTTATTTGAAATAACTATAGACCCTTAACCTTCTGAGACACTTTAGGGTATTTTTCTTTTGCTTTGGGTTTTTTTTTTTCCTATGCTTGATCTTATTTAATAGAAGCAAGCGCATTTAAACAAATAGAGTTTGCAACCTGTTTTTAGAAACAAAGTAACCAAACAAACATAAAACTCATCAAATCAAGATTAGTCAAGAAATGATCTAGGATCAGTAATTTTAAAAATCAGCTTAAATTTATAAACTAAAAATTTATACTGTAAAATCATTAAAATGATGATCATTATGAAGATATCAGGTGACAAAATAAAAATAACCCAAGGAAATGCCAAATAATGATTAGTATAACATTTTAAATAAGATATATAAGGAAGTAAAAAATATTCCTTACCAGAAAAGGACACCTTACTTTATTAGCATCTTAGTTTTTAGATTGCAACTTGAGGATCTGCTTGCATGTTACACGCTACTGTTAGAGACAGTGCTAAGGTAGAAAAAATGGAAATTTCAGTAAGACAACTTTTTTATTATTTTTTATTTTTACAGACTGCATTTTGATTCATTGTACACAAATGGGACACATCTTTTCATTTCTATGGTTGTGCACAATGTGTGGTTGTGCTTTGGGTTTTTTATTTGTTTTCTGATAGGGGTTATCACTATGTTCCCAGGCTGGTCTTGAACTTCTGTTATTGTCCTCCTTAGCCTCTCAAGTGTTAGAATCACAGGCATGCACAAATGAACTCAGCTCATATTTGTATATTTTTTAATGTATGTTTTTAATCCTAACTAAATATTTGGTAGGTCAAATTCCAAATAGTATAACTGAGAAACATCCAGAACTCCACTTGGAGTGGCAATGTAATAACATATATCTCATATTGCCACTCTACAACCTGTCCTTCCATGTCTCCCATTCTGCTCCTGCTGTTGTAAGTTGCTTTCCTTCCTATGACCCAACAGATTCCCCCTAACAGTCCTGATGTAGATCCCAGAGTACATTCTGTGATCTCATTCAGGATTCTGGTGGGGCAAATGGGCATGATTTTAATATGAAAGAGAGCAGTATGGGAAATGCACATTTTTAGCAAGGACTCCTGCTTTGGTAATTCAGGTCTCTGGCTGTACTGTAAATTTACTTTCACTTTTCTTACTCACCTGGAACATCCCCCCAGCATCTTGCTGCACAGAGACTGTCTGTATGACCAACACTTAAAGCTAGCTCCCTGAACTCCCTAAAGATTGACCCAGCACATCTTTAACATTCTATTATGTCAAAGCAAAAAATGATTCGCATCCCTCAGGGAAAACAAGATATCCTATAGTGATTCTGATCTAAACTGGTCCCCTCCACTGATTCTTAAAATTTGGTGCAATGCTCAACAGTCCTCCTGAAAGTTTTTTCAAGTCTCAAACAGTTCTACTTCCACATCTATTAAGTGTAGAAAGACATAAAATATTATGCAACTAATAAAAGTTACAATGAAAACTTTAAAGCACAAGATATGATCCATGTTATTATAAGTTTAAAAAGGAGATATAAAAACTACATATACATGCTTGCAGTTCTGTATAATTATGTTTACATGTGAACAAAGATTGGAGAGAAGATGCAAAAATAGTCACTATGCTAAGGCAGATGAGTTCTGAATGAGGGTTTGGATTTTTATTATAATAATTTTCCTACATATTATAATATGATGATTATATACATATTATATATAAATGTTTATATTATAGAATCTATTACACTAAAAATATATTTCATATCATGATAAAAGAGACTAATTTTAATCTATAGAGGCTAATAAGTAGCATAGAAAAGTAAACTCCCTCTGCCCCTAAAATAAAATGTTCCCTTTCTTAAAAAGATTCAAACAGGAGAAATTGCACTGTGACAGGCTGATAGCACCCTGACCATTTCTTCTGTTTTTGAAGCCAAACATAACCTCCAAATATTTCTAATGTCCTACCATGCAGTATTTTGAAGTGCAGCTTATCTGTGGCTTTGGGTTTAGGGTCTGAGCACATTTGCCAACTTGAGCCCAAGCACTGAATATCTTATCCTTGGATTTAGATGCTGGAAAATGTTTAGATTTTCAAAAGTATACAGCTCTGGAGATTTGCCTGGTTTATGAACAATCAGGCCTCCTTGTGTTTACTGGCTGGACACTATCACCAGTTTTGTGTCTACCAAGTCTGCACACATGCATTCTTCTTAATGAAGCCAAGAAGGAAATACATAAAGAGAGATACATAACATGATAATGACAGTGGGCAGAATGAAACCTGCCCACTGTTGAGCAGAATATTACATGACAGGTAGGGCTGAGGAAGAAATATGACCTACCCGGAGAACAGAAGGCAAGAGAATGGAAGCAGAAGAGCAGGCCATGGTGCTCCCACCCTGGACCCCACCAACCCATCCCCACCCATCCACTCTCAAGCCCATAACCAACCAACCCCATACTGGGGGCCTCCCCACACTACAGTCCACCTGGGCCCTCAACTGACCTTTGACATTCCCATCTCTATACTGGCAGAAGCATAGCCAGTTTTTAACAACATGAGTGGCAAGTATACATGGCCAGGCCTTTGGGAAATAAGTTGTTCATTGGTAAGGAAGCAAACACATAAGGAGACGGCCTATCAATACCTTTTCTATACTGCCCCTACCCCTTGCTACTGTTGCACCTCTGCTTTACACTGCTTTCTTTAGTGGCTTTTTCATCATGGTCTCCAGAGCTTTCATGGAAACATACCTTTGAAGAGCATTGTGGAACAGATAAAACTTGGCCAAAGAGCTCAAGAGGAAGCCACCCTACCTGTTATTCTCCCAACCACCAACCTTAGCTTCTAACTCTCATCTGTTCCCACCCTGGGGATCTTAGGCTGCATACCTTTGCTAGCTTCACCTCCTGCCAATAAAATATGACTGTCAGGTCATATCCCCTCACATCTGCTTTCTATTAATTTAACATAATCAGTGATGATGTTTCTTAATTCCCTCCTAGGTAGCAGTGATCATTCTTAAAGATTCTAAAAGATAACAATTTAACCCTGACCTATTCACCCTGTGATGTTTAAGTAGACCGGATATGAAGAGGAAAATTAGGGCAATAATAATAACTTGTGGCACCAAACAGTTCTTTTACTCAAAGTCTTATATTTACAATGTCTCAAACTCACTGACCATGATGTAGGACTATAAGTTATATTGACATCTGACATCTAAAGTATTTAGGTAACATTCATCCTATGTCCATTAACATACTCAGGCCCAACATCAAACCAAAATTAACTTTAGAATTATGTGATGGCATGGAGACGTCCCAGGTAAGCATCATGATATCTTTCTCATTAGGTAAAACAATCTATCACTGAATTTCAAGGGTTGGGATTTCACTGGACCCTGAAGCTTTTTCCTTTGACTCCAACTCACCTGATTTCATGTCTCTCCTTCAGCTGATCCAGACAGTAAGTGCTGTGGACCAAGATGACCCATACAACGGTCAGCATTTCTACTACAGCTTGGCTCCAGAGGCTGCTAACAATCCCAACTTCACCATAAGGGACAACCAAGGTAATAAGGGTACAAATGACTAAAAGGATTGTGTGTACAAAGCACTCTACAGTTTCAAAAGCATTTTCCCATACTTTGCTTTGATATTATAATGAACCTGTACGGTTTTAAGGGAGTTATTAATCCTTCTGCTTCTCATCATCCCATTTGATAGCTTAGGCTAGATACTTTCAGCTACTGTACTATGGAAACCCTGTGAAACTTTGCCCGATCCTTAATAGCATGGAGAATATTAATGCTAACTCAGCCTTTTTTTTTTTTAAAGTTTAGTTTTACACAACAAAGACAAAGAGTGCCCTCTGCTGACTCTAAAACTTTGTTCATCATTCAGTTGGCAAATGTTTACTGATGCTTGTTCTGTGCCAGACATTGTTCAAAACACGAAGGCAAAATTCTTCCTTTATTTCTATAGATAGTAGTCATGTTTACATGTACTGAAATGATGGGAATAACCTGAGAAAGATAAGACAGTGATCTAGATAAAGAGAAAAACCTAAGGGAACAGTTCTAATCAATGATCAAAGGGGGAAACAGTAAAAAGTTCTCAGAACAAAAAGGAGGCAACAGCTAAATAACAGAGGTAGCAAAGGGCAAATACAGGAAAACAAACAGCAGTTTCACCATTGAAACAACTTTATAATTTAGAAATACATTCCCAGGTGGGGTCCTATTGCAGGAAGTGCTCCCTGCTACATTTTTGCTAGAATTGTACTTCTAGGCCCTTCTCCAACAAGCATTCAGATCAGCAAAGGAGTTTACAGACACACTTTTTTGAGTAAAGATGGGAAAAAGAGGGACTTTTGTTCTCTAGCCAGATGATATGTTCCAAAGAAAAGTCAGTGCAATTGCAAAAGTAAATTAAATCTGTCAAATGAACTCCTTCTGTTGATAACTCACTACCAAACAGCCATCTGACCTTGAGGAGGTCATCATTTCCTTGGGCTGCAGTAGTAGCATTTTCATTCCAATTCAAAAATATTGTGACTTTGTAACAATATAAACAAGGGGTAATAAAAAGTCTTATTAGGCATGCCTTGTCTTAATCTCAACCATCAATTATTAGAGATTTAAAATATTAATTCAACCCCACATGATAGTCTCCTATAAAACTTGAGACTCTCAAATTTATTTTCTTCTAAATGGAAACTATCTTCCAACCCACACATTATCATAAAATCACTATGATAATTCTGGGAAGAAGGATAATCCTAACAACAGAAAAACCACAATTAAAATATCCTGAGATTTTTATTTGGCTAAACTTTTTAACTACTCGTTTATCTGCTTCATAGACACCTTCTGCAAAAAGCAGTTTCAGTCTCCTTGGGGTTCATTTCACAAAAGAAACCCTGGAGTGAGGGAGATAACACATTTATGCTGTTTCTTCAAATTTCCCGCTAAGTGTCACTCTCATACTTGCCAGAATCAATACAGAAATTTATAGCAGCAAAATGCTACAAATTTATTAATGATGACTTTGGGCACCAATTCATGAAACCAGTGTCTTACAAAGATGGGCCAGTGAAACAAAATGACGATAAAAAGATATGACTCATATCCTGGAATGCTTCCCAAAATAGAAGTCGGAACATCTTCAACAGAAAGCACAAACTCCTAATCTCCACATGAGATTTTTATCCCACCCGTATTCTTTATTGAGATTTATTAAAAAACTGACCAACATCTGATATGGTAGACCTCATGTCAACTGCCCTGCTCCCATGCCTAAATCATCATGTCCTTTTATGAACACAACAGGACACCACTGCAAATAATGCCTTTTTTTACACTTTAGTGTCAAAACATTATAAGAAGGATTATGTGTACAAAGCACTTTACAGTTTCAAAAGTATTTTCACATACTTTGTTTTGATATTTATAACGAACCTGTTAGTTTTAAAGGAAGTTACTAATCCCTCTGATTCTTAGTAAGGTAAGCAAATGACCTAAGATCAGAGAGTGAGTAAGCAATAAGACTGAGACTAGAAGTCAGATCCTGAGTAGTGGCCCATCTTCTCACTACAAGTTTTATATCCGTAGAAAGAAAGACTTACTCCAAACAGGTCATTAAAGCCCCAATTACCAAATTCAACAAAAAAATTCCAATTTCAAATGGCTACGTTATGCCAGACTCCTTCCAGGACTGGAGTCAGCAATATGAAGCTCTGATTTTTTTTTTCTTTATTCTTAAATAGTTCTTAGATTAAGAAACATGGTTAACAGATACAATATACTACTACTTTTATGAAATGCAGCTCTAGTCAATATTTCTTATGACCTAGTCTTATGACCTATTTAGGATTAAAACAAAAAATAAAAATAAACCAAGGAAAATATTTTTAAAATCAAGGAAAACCTGATTTCTGAAAAAAACTAAAAATTAAAACTACAAAGCACAATTAGTAGTACATACCTATTAAGTCTGAAAACAGAAAAGCAGGTAGATGGATTGTACATTAAGTGGACATATGACTATAATCCTCAAATTGGTAACCAATTACTACCCTTATTCACTAATAAGGATATTAGTGAATAAGGAATATAAGGAAATAAAAGGAAGACAACCTGTATCAAAGCAGGAAGAGATCATGATTATCCAAATTTTTTTTAATTTTTTTTTTTTTGGGTACTGGGGATTGAACCCAGGGGTGCTCCACCACTGAGCCACATCCCCAGCCCTATTTTGTATTTTATTTAGAGACAGGGTCTCACTGAGTTGCTTAGGGCCTCACTAAGTTGCTGAGGATGGCTTTGAACTTGCAATCCTATTGCCTCACCAAGTTATTTTTTGACAGGTAATGTTACTAAACTAAATAAGCAACTGTAGCACCCAATAAAAAAAGTAAATGTTTTTTGTTTTGTTTTTTTTTTTTGTATAATGAAACTCATTTTATTGTAATATGTAACTTACAGATTACACATTGTTCTATACCTACATTAAAATTAGAGTTAAAATACTTAAGAAAGAACAAAGGAATGTTCTGTGTTTTAATGAAAGTGTGTCCAGAATTCAAATCCCAGTCTGCTACTAAGTAGGTTAGAGACTGAACAAATTATAAAATCACCCAGGCCTTAATTCTCTTACTATAAAAGGATGTAATTATCACTATCTCAACAAATTTTTTTAAAGATTAAATGAGATACTATACGGAAAGCAAAATAACTAGCCCCAAAGCAGGTACCATGAAAAAACAGGAGGAGGAGGAGGAAAAGGCAAGGAGGAAAAGTAAGGGATAATGTAATATCCAGAACAGACTAGGTTATGCTACAGAAACAGACAAACCAAAATCTCAGTGACTGCACAACTAAAGTTAGCTTCTTGCTCAATAAAGTCCACTGTGCATCTGAATTATCCAAGATAACAGTTCACCATGTGCAGCTCAGTTTCTGAAACTGCTTGAATTCAATCTCACCCATTATTTCAGTTATCACAGCAAGGCAAGAGAGCACAGAGAATCACACATCAGTTCCTTCATGCTTCTGCCTGCAAGTGACACAAATCGCTTTTAATCATTTTTCATCAACTACAGGAAGTCACTTAGATAGGTCCAAATTGAAGAGGTTAGGAAACTACAATCATTCATTGAGTCCAAGACCAAGAAGGGAAGGAGAAGTATTGATGATCACTAATAATGCTTACTTTGGTTAGGCTCTCAAAGTTTTTGTGAAATTCTAAGCCCCACCCAAGGAAATGTGAAATTTTCCAAGGGAAATCTTCCAAGTTGATGGTACAAGCTTTGAGAGAGGCACTGTATGTCCTACCACATTTCTCAAACTGTTCCTCTGCTAAAAAGATCTGAGCTTTGCAAAAACATATCTGCTTTAGAATTCAGAAACTCTAGGAAATCTGAGAATATAAACAAGGAAAAATCTCAAAACTAAACATTAGGCAAATGTAAATGTAAGTATACCCATGTACTCACCAGCTTTTCAGAAACATATCTTATAATTCTGCTAAAGGGGGAATAAGTTCATGAAGGATAAATTCTGGTGTTCTATTATACAGAAGGGTGATTATACAACAATATGTATAATTCAAAATAGCCAGAAGAGAGGATTTTGAATGTTCTCATCACAAAGGAGAAATAAATGTTTGAAATGATGGATGTATAACTTAAATATCCTCAGTTGATCATTAGACAATATATAAACTCCCTGAAATATCACATTGTGGACTGGGGTTGTGGCTAGCATGTGTGAGGCACTGGGTTCAA
This sequence comes from Glaucomys volans, assembly GCA_020662805.1. Taxonomy (NCBI): domain Eukaryota; kingdom Metazoa; phylum Chordata; class Mammalia; order Rodentia; family Sciuridae; genus Glaucomys; species Glaucomys volans. The sequence continues at coordinate 63,409 of JAJEJO010052925.1, forward strand.
TCCTCAGCACCACATATAAATAAATAAAATAAAGGTCCATTGACAACTAAAAGATATTTTTAAGAAATCTCATTATACCTCCATAAAGATATAATTATTATTGGTAAGTTATTTTTTAAAATAATTAATATTGCTGATCAAGAACAAATTTTACAAACAGTTCATATTAACTGTTTAAACTCAGACTGCCACACCAGGAGAAATAGGGTGTGTCAAATGTTTAGAGGATTTCAAATAAGCATCTACTAAATGAGCAGGTTTTTCAGGAAGTTGGTGATTGCAATTTAGATGCATAAAAGAAAATAGCAAAGACATGAAATCCAGCCAGAGTGGTAAAAAATAAGCAATCCACTGCAGCCACATGGGCTCCTCAGCATTCTTTTCCTAGAGGCACAAGGTAGCACTGGGGCCCTGACAAGCTGCTAAGCAGGAACAAACAGGGACCACAAATGATCAGTGATTGTTCACTTCTGTCAAGCTTTCCCAGGGACATTTTTGCTAGATCTGAAGGTTGACAGTTGCTCTCGGCACTTCCTGTCACAAAGGGTGAGACAGATTCTCAAAAAAGTGTTTCTCTCCTAGGCCTCAGGGTATTGCCTAAAACCAAGCAAAAATTCTTGGGTTTCTGAATCCAAATGCTGACCCAGGCCAGCCTACACTGGTTATAGCTGAATACCTCCAGAGAACATAAACTATCCTCTTTTCCTTCTATCCCCATCCCTGCCCACTGGCTTTCCGCTATCCCAGAAATTAATTCACCTGTTGGTTCTTCCATTTTCTTCTCTCATTTTTCCTTTTCTTTTTCAATCCTGGAACTCCTTGCTTCTTCAGATAACACTGCCCGGATTCTAACCAGAAGGTCTGGCTTCCGGCAGCAGGAGCAAAGTGTCTTTTACCTGCCCATCCTGATAGCAGACAGTGGGCAGCCAGTGCTGAGCAGCACAGGTACGCTAACCATCCAGGTATGCAGCTGTGATGATGAAGGCCACGTCATGTCCTGCAGCCCCGAGGCCTACATGCTCCCAGTCAGTTTGAGCCGGGGAGCCCTCATTGCCATCCTAGCCTGCATCTTTGTCCTCTTAGGTGAGTAGGTGGTTCCTTTCTTTTCCATCATGTTGGGCCCTGCAAGTGCTAGCTCAGATCAGTCAGTTATCCCCCAACACAGCTACTCAGAATTGCTCTTCTACTCCATGCTTACTGAAAACGTGGTCAAGTAAAGTCTGGGGAGAAGTATAGAAATTGAAACAGTCCCTGAAGTACATAATGTTTATCAAGCATCCATAAGAGGTTGGAACACCATGTTAGGTGCCAGAATTAAGACAGACATGTCCCAGACTTCAGAGTTTACTTCAGAACAAATCAAGTTCATTTTGATACCATAGAACCAAAATTAAAATTTTAAAGAAGATGCAGTAATCAATTCTAACTCCATCACTTCAGATTAGTAGTAGCTAAATCACATAGAGGTAAGTGACTGGCCCTAAACCAAATGTCAGAGACAGAGCCTGAACTGAAATGCAGGAGGCCACACATGGAGCACTCAGTCTCCGCAGCGAGAGCTGCCCTTCTGAGTGCTCTTGCTCAGATTCTGGAGATGGTTAAGGGTTACAGAGAAGAGGGACAAAGTGTGTATCCTGGGAAGATGGGATAAAGGCTAGGTACCATCTCATATATGGTAGTCAGTGCAGCCCTCACAGAAAAAGAGAGCTCTGAGCAGAGGTCTGAAGGAAGTGACTGAGTGAACCACATGGATTTCTGGGGAATAAGCTCCTTGCAGCATTAGTGCCCCCTGCTAGACAATGTGACCATCTCACAAAAGCAGTGACTAAACAGGGCCAGTTTGCCGCTGCTGGTGAAATAAAAAGAGGAGATAACAGGCTAGAGGGAGAGCAGTATTGTGGAAGGGGTTGCCTACTTTTTCCTCTCAAGTCATACTGCAAGTTAGCCTCCCAATTCCCTTACACATAATGCTATCTGTGCCATTGTTTTTTAACTCCACATTCAAAGACAAATACCTAAATCATCTATTGAATCCATGAAAATATCTGTACATATATCCCACCTCTTCTTATGGAACTATACCAAAGCAAATATATCTTTTTTGGGGAAAAGCAAACAACATATAAAAATATTATTCAATATAAAAGAAATCCCAGTTTTCTATGAGGAAAGAAAATAAAGCACTAGGAATTTCAATTAAAATAGACTTGCAGGGACTGGGGTTGGGCCTCAGTGGTAGAGCACTTGCCTAGCATGTGTGAGGCACTGGGTTCGATCCTTAGCACCACATATAAATAAATGAGTAAAATAAAGGTCCATCAACAATCAAAAAAAATTTTAAATAGACTTGCATATATCCACACACACTCTCGACCTCATTTACCTATACACCAAGGGACTGGATCAAACCAAGGAAGAAAATTCCCCATTGTAAAAAATGTCCATTTGACTGACTTTCTAGGCAGGCCTAGACATTTTAAAATACAATATGTGGCTTCTCAAAACATTCTAAAATACAACATGTGGCTTAATTCTGTAGACATGGTTCAGTCTTACATGAAGGAGAAAAGGTATAAATGAATAACCTTTCTAAGTCCTTGGATACCTGGATCAAAGAGAATTATTTCCTGGTCTGTCTACAGACAAGTAAACCTGCCTGCAATTCCTTGTGTGTCCATAAGGTGGCATTGGGAGTCCTTGAGTGCAGAACAGGACCACCTGCAAGAAGCTACTGAAGAAACCAACTCCTAGGAAAAATTTTCAGAGTGGATGTCCTTCCTTCTATCTTTGGAAAATGTTCTCTAATTTCACTCTGGCCCACCAAAAAACCATCATTACAAAAAGACTAAGTTAAAGAGACTGACTCAGAGAAGTTCTCAAGTTAGAAGTGGTGTGCAAGGGATAATTTATTTTGTCCCTCCCAAACCCATTATTTCTAGTCTTTTGAACTGTACAGAATAAATAAATAATTTTCAGGAACTAAATTAAGTAGAGGCATCACAAAACCCACATGGTTTTATGCATTCTTATTTCTAAGAGAACGCATCTCATATTAAATATAATTCATAAAACCATGTAAATTTTGAGTATTGATTTGTCAACAAAATATACAATTTGTGGACAATTAAACAAACATGTTAATTTTTACAGTTTTAATTTTGCAGGGATTTTTTCACGTCTCAAATATGTATCCAGTTCCTAGAAAATCTCATAAGTCTATTCACTAGCCTATCGTTCATAAAGAATAAATATCCCACTAGGCATGGTTGCACACCTCTGTAATCCAAGCTACTCAGGAGGGTGAGGCAGAAGGATCACAAGTACAAGGCCAGCCTGTGCAACATAGTGAAACTCTGTTTCAAAATTTAAAAAAAAAAAATTTAAGGGTCAGGGATATAGTTCAGTGGCAAAATGCCTGCCTAACAAGAATAAACATCCCTAAAACCGATTCTCTTCTGTCAGGGAATCAAGGGAGCCTTTCAGCTAAGAACTTTTCCCCAAATCTGATTTTCAGGGTGTAATGTGATACTTATTATTAAATCAGATTACCTAAAGAAAATAATGACAGGTGGCAATTTTATTTTTAATAAAATGGACCATTCCATACACTGCCTAATTCTCCATCACCATCATTCTCCATCACAATCACCAATAAAACTCAAAGACTTTTATTTCTTTTATTTTTTTTTTTCTTTTAAAGACACAACCTTACTATGTTGCCCAGGCTAACCTCAAACAATTCTTCTGCCTCAGCTTCTAGAGCAGCTGGGACTACAGTTGTGTGCCACCATGCCTGGCTACTCAAAAACTTTTCTCATTTTGCATCCTAGCATTTTCCAAAATATCACCACTATCAATCCAGGGTTACCTGTTGAATCCCTTCCAGTTGCCCCAGAATTCACTGACCATGCCTTTGTACTCCACTGATAACACCTGTGAGTCTATCATTCTTATCACTGCCTGATTTGTATTAATCATCAATTGTTTTTACTCTCCTTAGACTACAAATCTATAAGAACAGAAACCATGTCATAATCAATCTTATGTCCAATTGTTTAGCACAGAGCCTAAACAAATATTTAGGTTTTAATACCTGTTTACTGAATCCCACAAATAAAGCATGTTCACTTAGACTCCCATTTTTCCATCTGCCTTCAATCCAAATTACACTCCAGTCTTTGATGCTCAGTTCAAGCTCCCACTTCTTTAGAGTTCTTTTAGTCTCTTTCCCTAAAATCCTACCGTTCTATTCTGTGCCTCATGTTTTTACACATAGAAAAAATACACACAAGTATGTAATTACTTTGTGTGTGCATTTAATCACAAAAAATTAGGTACTGACATAATTAACTGCAATTTATACAAAGAGGTCATTCTACATTCAAATACTTTAAAAATCATTGTTGTGAACTTTGTTGTTCAGTCTGTAATCTCTTTGCTACACATATGAGTGTGCTCCACTATTTTTTCCCTTGGATACATTAGGGTCTTATTTTGCAGTGCTGTCAAACTGTCACTGTTCACCCGCTGTAACAAAGCACGCCAGGAAAAAAAAAATCAATAACAGTCTATAGCTAAAACTTCAGCACACTTCCTGGAAAACATTTTCAGTCACAAAGATAAACAGCTCAATGGGATTATCTCTATCTCTCCTCTAAATCCCAGTGAACACATCCTTAAAAAAGAAAAAAAAATGCATTTGTTGGGATAAAACTTTATCCAAACCTGCAAGGGCACATCTAACAGTGTGGTGCTTCTTTGATAACCTGATGAATTATATAACATGTCACTGCTCATTCCCTTCCTTCCATGAAAAGGACTGGATCCAAAAAGCCACAACTACCTCTCTAATAAAACGCTTTCCTGAGGAATGTACCACACGGATCATTGATGTTCTTAATTTTTGTCGGAGGTATAAAAAGACAATGACTTTAGCTCAAGTTCAGTTTATGTATTTATACGCATATTCATTCATATATGATTATATTTAGAGTTGGAATCCTATTAAGATGCTAATGTAAGAAAGCAAAATTTCACCCACATAATATTTTCACATTACAAAACAAATGTATATTCATTGTTTTATAGGCAGAGTACGCGATCTGATGCTTAGCTTATTTCACGGCAGGCCATGGTGCTTTGTGCTTTTCAAGTGGGATTTCACACTGGTTTTTTGGGTGCACACACACTATATTTCAAAGCAGCAAGCTGATGTAGAGACTTCATGTGCCACTGTTTAACTGAACCAAAGAAGAAATACAGGGCTTCATTTGCCCACTAGTTCTCAATCTAACATGGCAGAAAGAGTGAGAAGGAGGTAGGTAGCCATTGACTCCCTGAGGATGAAAATACCGGAATGCTGTCTCTCAGCCCACCGTTCAGTGCATTCTTCCCAAACTTTGGTTAGTCGAGAGTATTTCTAGGGCCACACACACAGCTGTGCCTTACCAGTAAACACCCCGTTCTTCCTGTTCCTGGCAGTGCTGGTGCTGCTCATTCTGTCCATGAGGCGGCACCGGAAGCAGCCGTACATCATCGACGACGAGGAGAACATCCACGAAAACATCGTCCGCTACGACGACGAGGGCGGCGGCGAAGAGGACACCGAGGCCTTTGACATCGCGGCCATGTGGAACCCGCGGGAGGCGCAGGCGGGAGCCGCACCCAAGACGCGGCAGGACATGCTGCCCGAGATCGAGAGTCTCTCCCGCTACGTGCCTCAGACGTGCGCTGTCAACAGCACGGTCCACAGCTACGTGCTGGCCAAACTCTACGAGGCCGACATGGACCTGTGGGCCCCGCCCTTCGACTCCCTCCAGACGTACATGTTCGAGGGTGACGGCTCCGTAGCGGGGTCTCTGAGCTCCCTGCAGTCGGCCACCTCAGACTCAGAGCAAAGCTTCGACTTCCTCACCGACTGGGGGCCCCGCTTCCGGAAGCTGGCAGAGCTCTACGGGGCGTCGGAAGGGCCAGCGCCCCTGTGGTGATGGAAGCCGGGAGGCAGGCGCACGTCCAAATCCAGACGTTCTCGGAGGCTACTTCGCGGACGAGGTGCAGCCGATCACACGAGCAATACTGTGCTAGAGAGTGAGGATGGGGTGAGAGGGGTGAACAGAGCTCTCTCTGGATCAGCTTTACTTGGTTAGATTAATTTAAATAGTCAAAAGGAAACCCAGGAAGAGGAGGGAAGGATCTCCAATTACCTTTTTTCTTTTCTCTTTAATTTTTCTGACGCTGTATTCAAAGGCTTGGAGTCCAAGGTGTTAGACAAGCCTGGCCTTTTTTGCCATTCACCAAGGCCTTTGTTACTTTGCCACCACAACAAAGACACTGGTCTTAAATACAGAGATGGCAAGTGAACACAGGTAGCAAAAACATCATTCGTTTTTATTTTCCATTTAAGAGTTTTGCTGTATGATCAAACCACAGAAACCAACCCACACACAAGAACCCTGAAAAATTTTTCTTTGGCAAAATTAACTTCTGTGTTCTGGAATGGATGGAATTTCTTTTAACCCTTTTGAGACAAGGTTAAGACTGAATCAGCCTTGCATGGGGGATGGGTGGGAGGGTGGGAGAAGGAAGAGACATTGACTTTGTGCTCAAGTTTAATAGATGAACCAAGAGTTGTTGGCATTACAGCTAATCCAGCGCCATCAAGTTAGAATGCTTCTGTTCTCCTCTCGGCTCTTTATGCCCCTGCAAAAGTGTTCAGAATGAAACCAGAAAATCTGCCTCTTTTGCACTGTAGATGTCTCTTCCATGTGCCAAATGTGGAGATTAGATGCTACAAATGAAAGCCAAATAAAAAGAAGTATCTGATAAAAGCCTGGGTTAGAGGGCTTTCCTAATCTGTGTGAGGTCAATCCAAGGGATGTTTACATACTGTAGATAACCTACTTGAACAAAATCAGTATTATAGAGAATAAATGGATGTAAGAAAATTACATGTATAAGTTTTGTATATTTGTTAATAATTTTGGTAATAAATATGATGTACTGCATCCCAGTACCACAGCACTTCTTTTAATAAAAGTTAAATAGAAGGGAAGGTCTGTTGCAAATCTGTTTAATTGTTGAGTAGGTAGAAGGTGACTTTGATTCTGATTCAGCCTCAGATTCCTGGGACCAAGACTGATTTATAAGCAGAAGCAATGTCAAAGGTCATATGAGGTCGTATGACATAATGAGGTCATATATTCTGTTTCAGTCACTAACCAGGTGAATGTTATGGTTCAAACAATTAAACTTTTAATGAACAATCTTTATTCTTCCATCTCTGAAAAGAACAAGGGATAATTTGGTAATATCATACAATGATGCATTTAGCCCATATTTTGCATTTTGTAAGAGGGCATTTCACAAAGTCTCCAAAGAGGTAGGCTACTGTATTGTTTTCATCTCTGTCACCAAATCAAAAATGATCCATTTATTCACTCTTAATAAGCTCCAGAAGGTTGGAAGCTTATTTTATTCTTCTTTCCTTTCACTGAAGTAGTTAACATGGTCCTCTGCATACAGTACATGCTTTCCCCAGCCACAGGTGCTTAGTGTGTACATAATAGGAAGGATCTCTTCATTTGATGCCCTATTACTAAAGGATAGTCTACACAATTATTCTCCCAAGTGAGGACAAATTATGAACAAAATAGTTTTCAAAGAATTTTGATTATAAAAGTGGTTCTCAAATTTTAATATGTATCAAAATCAACTGGAGAACTTAAACTACCTCATTCCAAAATTTCTGATTCAGTAGGTCTGGAGCAATTTGCTTTTTTAAGAAGTTCCTAGGAATGGTGATGCTGCTGAAATGTGAGGGACCACATTTCAAGAACATGTGATATATGTTTACTCTTTGTCAAATAGGTGAAGATTAGATCATCAACTTATCAATAGAGTGGTGTGGTGAATCTTCCTTTACTAAAAAGGGCAGTTTAGCAGAAATGTATAGGAATGATTGAAGAAAGGTATGAGAAGGCAGATGAGGGCCTGGGAGCCAGGGGGCTGTGATTTTGTGCATATTGCATAGTACATTAACAGCCAGGCAAATTCTGATCATCAGCTTTGTACATACAAACGTTTTCCTCCCATGAAAGGCAGGCAATCCTGACATCCTCCTTGAGGGTAGGGTATAATATAAAAATAAATGTAACAAAGGAAGAGAACAAAACACGAACTTGAACCCATCCAGACTCTAGGACATACTAATTATGCGAATGTGGACAAATTAACCTCTATGACATTCTTCCTTTCCACCAGAAGCTCAAATACTTTTGTGACTATTTCACTTTGTGTTGCATGTCTTACAACTGGGAACAGCTGCTATTCTAACCACAGGGGTTATCATGCCCCACATCCTGCAAATGTGGTCCCCACGACACTGGGCATAAAATGATTATACAGAACTTCCTAGATGTGCTGGTCCCTGAGAGAATATTTAGTAGTATAATATGGGAAGTGTGAAAGAAGCACAAAATAGGAGATCATTCCAGCTTATAGTGTAAGTTGAAAGAGACTCTTTCCCTCCAAATGAGTTTTAAAAGTCCCTTTCTGCAACCACAGAATACCACAAATGCTGCTCCCTCTGGGAAGGAAAAAAAGGTGTGCGGGGTGTTGGGAGAAAGGAAGTCATCACCGCTGAACAGGTAGTGTGCTTGAGTTAGGCCAGAGAGCTATGAAATTATTCCACTATGTATTTGTTAAAAGGTAAAATTGGTAGCCAATAATCAATATGTTAGAGGGGAACAAGAGCATCTGCAGGAATCAATTTTGATTTTTTTAGACTCACTGTGAATGAGTGAATGAGAATACAAAGATTAAAAATTCACAAACTTTCTGAATCAAAAAAGGAGAATATTTCAACATTGCAGATAGCAAAGGCAAGAATGGAGTGACTTACCCCCCCCCCGCAAAAAAAATACAAACCCTGAAAATAGGATTCAGAGATGGTACATTGATTAAAGAGTGTCACTAGCTCACTGGTAATACAGAACTATGCCTTGATATCAGAATTCACAGTATAGCCAAATAGGGCTGTGACTACATGAACACAGGATACACTATATGAGTAGTTCTCATTGCAGATCAATTTATTCTTAAATCTATGTCATTTTCATAATAGACATCAAAAAAACCCTTTTAAGATATTGTTATATACATATACCAGGATTTGGGAAGCTTCTGTTTCATTCTTAAAGGTTCTCATACAGGGAGTAAATAAAATTAAATCAAGGGGTCTTCTCTTTAAATTATCTGCTAATAAGACATATATGTGTTTTGTGATTCAAATTATGCAAAGAAATGAATGCTAACTTGTAATATATGTATGTAACCACAACACCAACACAAAACACAGTTTTTCTTAAGTTTTTCTTCCTGGGAAAAGACACTAGCAAATCCTGCCCCATTTGGCCACACTCTTAGTTTTTAATGATGGTCAGGTGGTCAGGATGTGGGTGTTTCTTCCCTGTTGCTTACTGTGGCCACCTTCCCGATGCCCATAATGCAAGGGCTCTACTTTCCCAGAAATCCTGAAATCACTCCTCAGGTGTACTTAGGATCCACACTAAAAAACTAATAGAACTATCCACAGAATCTTTTCTAAGTTTCAGGAGGGATGGAGGCTGTTTTTGTTCTTGTTTTTGTTTTTGTGTTTTTTTCTTTGGTGGGGGGTAAGTTTTTTCTGTTTCTTCCCCTCCTTTCCTATAACCTGTTTCAGTGACCATTGCCACATGAAGAGGAAGGAGGAGGAGAACGTGGCGGGGGAGGAAAAGGAAAAAGGAGAAAGAGAAAAAAGGAAGAAAGAAAGAAAGAGAGAGAAAGAAAGGAAGGAAGGAAGGAAGGAAGGAAGGAAGGAAGGAAGGAAGGAAGGAAACTTAGTTGTGTTAAATGATAACCATTTTATCATGCTCAAAAATTTTCTGGGTCAGAAATTCAGAAAGGTCCTCAAAGACACTGTCTCTGCTCTACAAAGTCTCGGGCTTCAGCTGGGGAGTCAAAAAGTCTAAGGGTGATTCCAGGGCTGGGACCCAACTCATGCAAAGGTTTTTCTCATCTACATGTGTACTTGTTAATGCTGCTATCAACTAGGACCAGATGAAGGAACTGTCACCCAGAGCTGCTTGGACTTCCTCCCAGAAGAGGGGCTGGGTCTCAAAAGGGAGTATCACAGGCAAACCCAGAGAAGCAGAATCACCTTTTATAACCTCAGAAGTCACACAGTGTTCTCTCAATGGTAGTCACAAGCATCCTGTATTGGAGAAGAGGAAACATGGACTCCACCTCTCAATGGGATGAAAGGAAATAATGTGCCTATTGTTGGAAAGTACAACCGGCCCCATCATCCTTTCTTTTTTTCACCCTGCCTCTTCCCTCCTACTTGAGGAATCACTCTTGGTTCCACTAACAATTTCCTCTTCCACTCCCCTCTTCTCTATACAATACCATCTTATTCTATGGATATATTACTCTTTTCTGAAAGTCAGCTTTATCCCTACCATACTGTGCTTTCAGAAGGAAATGGAACATTTCATGAAAACAATTAGCAAAATTTCTGACATATAACAGGCATACACTACATTTTTTTTGAGGTATAATTCAATTATCTGCATATATTTAGATTATACAGTTGAAAATTTTTGATGTTTTGACACACCCATGAAGCCATCACCACTATCAAGGTAATGATTATTCCCCAAACTTATCTCATTCCCCTCTGTAACATCTCCCTCTCATCCTGTCCTCTTCCACTTCAACTCCGCAAACACTGATAGACTTTTATTACTATAGTTTATATTTTCTAGACTTTTATATAAACAGAATTGTAAAATATGTTCATTTTTTATCTAACTTCTTTTACCACACAATTATTTTGAGATTCATCAATGTCATTGCATCAATAGTTTGTTGTTTTGTTGCTGAATAATATTCCTTATGAAGATGTATCACGATTTTTCCTATTTTATGTAGATAGAGTAGTTTGGGGCTATTGAAAATAAATCTGATGTGGACATATATATGTGAATCTTTACATATGAACATATATTTACTCTTCTTAGGAATTATGTAAGAGGGGTATGACCAGATCATATGGTAGGTATATACTTTAAAAAATAAAAGCTGCCAAACTGTTTTCCAAAGTGTTTTTACTATTCTACATTCCCACCAGCAGTGCACCAGAGTTCCATGTCCTCTAGTTGGTGCAATCAGTCTTTTTAATTTCAGTCATTGTAATAATAGTGTTGCAGTATCTCACTGTGGTTTTAATTTACAATATTCTAGTGACCAATAATGTTGGGCATCTTTTTATGTGTTCATCTGACATCCATATATCTTCGAGGGTGATGGATCAAGATGTTTTGTCCATGTTGGGATTGTTTGCTTTCTTATATAGTTTTGAGATTTCTGTATATTTCTGGACACAGTCCTTAATCAGATACATTCCTGGCAAAGATATAGTCCCAGTCTGTGGCTTTTCATTCATCAATGTCTTTTCATTCTCATAAAAATATCTCTTAAAGGCCAGAAGGTTTTTATTTCATCGAAATCCAAATTACCAATTTGTTCTCATAGATTGTGCTTTTGTTGTCATTTCTAAGAAATCTTTGCCTAATCCAGGGCCACAACAATTTTTTTCCCCATGTTTACTTCTTGAAGTTTTGTACTTTTAGGTTTTACATTTAGTTCTATATCTATATTGAGCTTATTTTTGTAGATTGTTAGGTATGATCAAGGTCCTTTTTTCTTTTTTGTTGACTTCCAGATAGATATCCAATTGTTATAACACCATCTATTGAAAAAAAAAAACTCTTTTTATTGCATTGAATCTTGTGTTGGGTTGAATTATGCTTCCTGCAAAAAGATATATTCAAATTTTAAACCCCCAGTGCCTATAAATGTGAACTTATTTGGAAATAGTCTTTGTTATAGATGTAATCAAGTTAAGATGAGGTGATACTGGATAGGATGAGTGCTAATCCAATGACTGGCATCCTTATAAAAAGAGGGAGGTTTGAACACTGGGACAGGGATGCAGAGAGGACACTACATGGTGATGGAGCCAGAGATTGGATTCATGCCTCTACAAGCCATGGAATGCCAAGGATTGCTATCAGCCACAAGTTGGGAGAGGGGTGTGGGGAAGATTGTTGATCTGAGCTCCAGAAGGAACTAACCCTGTCAACCCCTTGATTTTTGACTTCCAGCCTCCAGAACTATCAGAATAAATTACTGTTGTTTTAAGTCACCTAGTTTGTGATATATCCAATTTGTTACAGATGCCCTAAGGTATATATTTACATAATTTATACATAAATATATATTACATTTTAAATCTATTTGTAGCATAAAAAATAACTAAGAAAAAGTCCTTTATGTGCAGTGTCACTTTGAATCTATAACATACACACACACACACACACACACACACACACACAGCAATTTACTTACTAATTAACTAGTGTGCTCATTTTGTGGGTTTTTGTTTTTAATTCAACTCAACTCTCACATGTGGTTTGAGTGCACAGACAGGGCTCCTGAATATGCCACTGTTGTCTGGCAGGTCACAGGTGGCAGCAGTCTTCTCTTGGCAGTGTGTGAGCAGCTTTCTCACAGTTCCAGGCAACGGGTAGGGACGAATGAATCACCAGATGGCTGAAAAGAGATGCTTCCATTCATGTGACTCCACTGATGTGGGCTGTACAAAGGGGTCACAGAGAATTTTGAGACTTGTGCTTGCTGGAAGCAGCACTAGATGCCTATTGGTCTCCAGGTACAACAGCAAAAGGACAGCACTCAGGAATCCACACTCAGCTCAAAGGTCAAGCATATGCACCAGGCCAATGGATCCCCCCTTACCATGACACTGGTGGCAAAGAGCTATGAGGCAAAGTGAAAGAATTAACCTTCAAAGAGCAGCATGAGTGGCTTTCTCTGCTCTCACACTTCATGTTCCCTGGCTGACATACTCCTCCAAGTTTCCCTGCCAGGCCCATATACAATAGCGTTTGCTCATCCTAATTGCTATTCTTCACTAGCCTCCTGGGGACACTAGTGGTCTGGCCTGGAGTTTACCTCCAGGATTAGCCTCATCAACCTCAACCTTTCACATTTGCCAATGACTTCTTGGGACTTTGACTGATAGACTTTATGAGTATCAGTGCAAGATGAGATTCTCAAATGAGAGGCATTATCTGAAGATAAGTATTGATTATACCCAGGAGGCAAACAGGCCTCATCAGCATGCTTCAGGCTGACATCCCTGCTGCTGAGCTACAGAGTTCAGGAAAGGGAATGGAGAAGGAAACCGACACCTATTGAGCACCTGCTGTATGGAGGCATGGTCCACAATGCTTTCTCATACATTACTATGTTAAAAAATAAGCAAAGCACAGACCAAACCCAGAAGAGGAAATGGAAGCTGTTTATGAAACACTCACCTTGGATGTGGGGCCATTGGCCCCTCAAGAGTAGTAACACATACAGTGATCTCAGAAGACATTACTAAGCATCAATTACTGAAGTCCCTTCTTCATCTTTAGACCTGAAGAACTGAAGACTGACTTTACAGTGGGCAGCAAAACCAGGTAAGAATGACTGCCATGAATCATCTGCAGAAAAGCATGCTTTCAACACTCCATTCTTATGTCCTTTACTGAAAGCATAATTTAATGGTAATATATAAAGGGTTTTATTTAAATAGCAGTCACTGAATAGGACTTTATTATCAGGACTTTATATAACCTAGGACAATCTTTTCACAAAGGATCAGACAGCTATTTCCAGAGGACACTGGCACACTGCCGCATTTACAATGTGTCCCATACCTACAAACAGAGTACAAATGCTCTGTAAACTCAAGGCCACTTACCACATCCAGACTCCTACATGGATCTAAGCATATGCCATGTACATCTCATGCACATTTAGCAAATGGGTTATTCATGGGACTTGGCAGAGAAGTCTTTATCAGGGTTTTTACTCACAGTCTCTGTGACAGCACCCACTGTGACATTGAGCAGGTAAAGTGAATAATAATACACCCAACTTGGAAGGTCAATTCCTGCTCATATTTCTAATTATTAAATACACCGTTATTGAGGCTCTCCCTGTAGCACAGTTTCCTGCTGTGAAGGTAGACGGTTCATTATTCAAAGTTGTTCTTTCGTTGCAGATAACAACAACAGCACAGCACAAGTGGAAATCCTACTGCTGTTATTAACTGGAGCATCCCTTTTCCAAAGAAAAAAGACAAGGTTTTTGGCTCCTTGAAACAGAAAGCTAGCACTTGTTTCTTCTCTTTTCATTTCAGGGCCAACCTCATTATTATTGTTCATTACTAAATCTTGAGGCCCCACTAAAATATAAATTTATTCAGGATCATCCTTTAGTATTGCCTTAATTGGCTCATTTCCCTTACAACTAAACACTTTCCTATGAGCAAAAAAAGAAAACTATGGAAGCCTCCCATTTGATCTGAAATAGAAAAAAACAAAAGGAAATCTGAGGTTGTAGAAATAGAAATTCATAGCATAGAATTCTCTATAGGCTCCCCCTAGTCAAAGATAGACTGGACTGTAAAATGCCAATACAGGAGAAATGTGACCCTCTATTGAGGTTCATCATGTCAATCCTATTGCTAACCTTCCTTGACCAAGTTTTCTAATAAGGCCTAAATGGATAAACTAGATAAAGAGCAAGCTTAGGTAGATAAATTAGTTTTATCTCCTCTATATTAACTAGCATGCTTGGGAGCCTACATTATTGAATGCTAATCATAAGACTATACAAGGGGTGGCCATATATTCTTGGTCCATCTGTTCTAAGTATTTGCTTAGAAATAGCATTATTACACATGACCACGTTCTAAGAGCTTGCTTAGCACTATATTCAGTTGTTCAGTCAAAGTTCCATACTACCAGGGAGAAGTCTCTTTCTCCCAAACAGAAAAGAATGGTAATGCCAATGTGTAGTAACACTAAACAAAGACAGCCACAACTGAAGAAATCATGGCAGTCACCAGGGCTGTTCTCAGATATTCCAGTTCTGTTCTGTTATGGTCTTCACATTTGCATCTCCAGATATCATATTTTGAACCCTAACCCCCCAATGTGAGGGTATTAGGATGGGGGCCTTCAGGAAGTCGTTAGTTTTTAATGAGGTCATGAGGGTAGAGTCCTTGTGTTGGAATTATTTTCCTTACAAAAAGAGAAGGATACTAAAACCTACTCTCTTGACCATGTGAGGAAATAGCAGAACAAAAATTGTGTATAAACCATGAAAAGAGTCCTCACCACAAAACTGTAGAGCCTTGATCTTTGACTTCTCAGACTCCAGACTATAAGAAATACTATTTGTTATTTAAGCCACCCAGTCTATGGTACTCCATTTTAGTAGCCCATACTGATTCTCCATGTACAAAGTAAGACTGTATTTATCTGCTCTTTTCTGTTAGTCATGGTCATGTAAATCAATGTTGCTAATGAAGTATGAGCATGATCCATAAGAGTCAATGAAGGCTTTGCCATGTTCTCTTCTGCCTGTTACAGTGACTTTTAAAGTATGTGTCTAGATGGAGCCTCCATCTGTTTGGGTCTCTGTGACTTGAGTGTCTGTTTTGATGAGAATCCTCCTGCTGGTATTTAGCCTGAGATGGAAGTTATAGCTGTCACATAATACAGACATCAACTTTTATAGTGTTAAATTACAGAGATTTTGGAGGTGTGCATTACCTCAGAGTAATTTATCTCAACTAATCCAACAACAACAATTGTTAACTTCTCTTAAAGAAAAACTAATCAACTGGTATGACTAGCATTAATAAATGATGACTACTGATGATACATCAAAAGTACCTGTTTGTCAGTTCTGATCCCAAGAATAAGAATGAATTTCATTGACGAATTCACTTTCTTCCATTTCTCTTAAAAATTAACAGTGCAAATTTTTACAATTAGAGACATAAAATAGCATGGTAGTCTATCGTCTTTCTGTCCCATCTCCACCTCCCATCAAAAAAATACTCATGCAGGGCTGGGGATATAGCTCAGTTGGTAGAATGCCTGCCTTGCAAGCACAAGGCCCTGGGTTCAATCCCCAGCACCTCCCCTCCCCAAAAAAGAATACTCATCCTTCCGGCTCCATCTCATGGAGCCTTCTGATCCAGAGACAGTCCCATCTCTGGAATTCTCATATACAAACTTCATGCTTCTCATGAATCCCACACATTCACTGGTATTGTGGCTATTGTGTCCCTATCTGTTTAGACTCTGCCACCTTTGGGCATAACATCTTCAAGGGAAGTACAACAAAGTGTTCATTATTATTCCAAGGAGAGATACATGACTTCTCCTGCATTCAAGTGAGCTATTCCAAAAAAGTTAGAAAGAGACAAAAAAGGTCCTATTTCTCTGCTATCCTGCTATCCTGAGCCTAGAGAAAACCTAAGTTGCCTATTCCCTGCTTTCTTTTCTCTTCCTGCTCCTCTGTTTCTCCAGAGGTGCAGTCAAGCCCAACCCCCAGGTATGCACCAGTAACACTAAAAAGCAGGAAAGGGTAAAATACGTCCACTTCATAATATAAAATGTCCCCACTTCTCCCTCTGAGATGATTTATCATATCACTTCTGCTACAGTTCAACTTCAACTTTCAGGGTGCCTGTATTTAACTCAGAGGAAAGGAGTGAAAGAACAATGCTTTACTTCTCTTTGCTTCCTTCTTGGGAACATATCAGTTCATTTCCTCACTATTCTGTCCTGCTAATTTTGTCAGCATTTGTTAGTTTGTTCATAAAATGTTTGGTTGAATATTTGTCTTCATAAAATCCATGTCCTTTCCCAAACTTCAGATGGGATTGATGGTCACATTATTGCTAAATACAGTCATTGTAGATATAATCAGTTAAGATGAGATCTATTAGAATAGTGTGGGACTTTAATCCAACACTTACTAGTATCCTTCTAAGAAGTGGAAAAGAGAGCCAGAGATAGGTGCAGAGGTGACAATTAATGTAAAGATTGAAGTTATATAACTACGAGCCACAGAATGCCAAGAATTTCCAGCAACAACCAGAAACTTGGAGAGAGGCATGCACTCTTCAACCTGCTTGGCATTTTTCTGAGTCTTCATTTTTATGAGTTCCATGCATTCCTGTACACCTTGATGTGTGTCAAGCCTCCTTCTCAAGTTAAATAAAATAGGTTACAAAGTCTGAATCTTCTTTCTCCAAATAAAAACTTGTCAATATACAAAACAATGGTTTGTACATCCTTTAATCCAGTACCTTCTAGAAACTAGCATAGCACCTGACCCAGAGAAAGGCCTCAACAACATCTAAGAAATTATAGGACTAACACTGGATATTACCTCTATTCTTTTGGCATTGCTCATATTCAACAGTGCCTTAGAACTGAATTACATCTGTAAGGAGTGACTCACATCATGGCAAATTATGAAACAATAACCTGGGTCACTTCAGTAGTCAGACTGAATCAGTCCATCCACACATGGGTGCCAACCATTCCATGGGCCATTAGTGCCATTCCCTTCAATGATTGCAACAGGGAAACCAACAAAGAGACAGTCATTAGAGCTAAGTTTGGGATATTTGAAGTAAATGGTGATCATTAATCACTAAGGACAAAATGAGAAACCTATGACATAAGAGGCAAAGTAAAGCTAAAACTACCCTATTAATCTGAAAGAAGGAGACTCATGTGCACACAGCCATGTCATCAATGAACGTGTCCACAGAGCATATCCCTCAACAGTTTCTGCTTATTCATCTGTTATTCATATTAATGACTTGGCTCACAGGTAAGGTATCTATTGGCTTTCATATACACTCCACTTTCTTTCCAAACATAAGACAAAACCAATTGTCTCATTTTGGCTGGGAACGAGTCCTAATTACCTAAGAACCAGCA
>JAJEJO010052926.1:0-45379 GCA_020662805.1 Glaucomys volans
AAAATCATGAATGAAAGTCACCACGTATACCATCATCATTTTTTATAACCAGATTATATACAGAACTCCTGGCATCTCTTTGAAAGCAGGCATTTCATAGTCTAGAATAGAAGAATTTTGCTAAAATTATGCAAACACTACTCAAAATTCAGATCTGTAGACAAAGCACAATTTACTTTATATTTCCCAACTCTAGAGAAGATGAATGAGTCATACTTATGAACAGTTTTAGCGATTAGCATGTAACCAAGACCTGGAAGACATTTCGACCAATATAGTAAGGGACTGCTCTGATGAATAATAATTTGAATAAGAAAATACTATGCCTATTTCTTTAAATCATCAAATGCACAACCATTATGGAACAATGATGCATGGAGATAACAAATGAAAATCCTGGCCATGATTAAAAAATAGAAATGCTTTGAATTATTTAAAAATCTATATTCACATGTATAAAGCATATGATTTACAGCTAGATTACTTTTTCAGAATCATGTTTCAGAAAATAAAGCAGTATGTTATTTGTATATATGTTTGAATGTTTCCTATGCAATTTATTATCTGTGATTGTTGTGGACTATTTGTGTCCCCCCAAATTCATATGCTGAAATCTGAACCTCCAAAGTGGTGGTTTTGGGATGTGGGATAGTCATACTGAAGTGTAATCGCTAGTAGATTTTTCTCTTTTGCCATAAAATTAAGTGAGCCGTCTGAACTTAAGCCTTCAAGAGTTCTAACTTTTTTTTTCTGGAATATTCTCAGATTTCATATCCTCACTTTCCTTTTTAGAACTCTGTTTAGAGAATAGTAAATGTTCTCATTTAAAAAAAAAATTTGTCATAAACTCTCCTCCATATAGCTCTACACTACCTTATGTAAAACTTCATGAGAATATCTTGTGTTTCAATAACTTAATCAATTACAAAATCTAATACATTATTCATTCATTATTTATTTTAATTATTTTTTGATTCATAGAAGTCCCTCCATCCGTTTAAAAATATTTTCAACTATTTTATACCCTTTTTATCATCATTGTTTTATTTCATATTTTGTAATAATTTTTACATAATTATTTATTCATAATTTCTTCACAAAATCTCAAGTTTTCACTATTCATTCATAGTGTGTTGTTAATTTTTAATTTTGAGTTCATTTACTCAAACATTAGCTTGAGTCTTTTCTTGAATAGGTTTGTGTCCAAAGAGTATTTGACTCCACCTCTGTATGTACCACAGAACACGCTAATTCTTAGTTAAGAGTTCCCTAGCCAATGGATGAAAAGACTTTAAATGAGGTAGGCCTCCTGGCCTCCATTACAAAATATTAAGAAAGATCATTTTAAACTACACCTTGAAGCTAAAACATGAAAGTTTCTTTGGGGTGTCTTTACTCACAATTGTTTTTAAATTCCTTTACTTGAAATCTTTCTCTGAGGTAGTTGCTCTTCCTTGTTCAATCTATTAAATTATTTGTAATTAATTAAATCCTTCCTTCTTTTACCAAATAAAACAAAAACCTGTTGTATTTTTGGCCTAACACTGTTTCTGTTCATTATTTCTTTTTTGTTGGTTGTTTGTTTCTTAAAGATTATTCTTAATATTTTGAGAAACATTGAAGACATTTAAAATTATATGATGTATTTTTTTCTAGAACATAGCTAGATGTTTTTTAGCTAAACATACAGTCTAAAATTCTTCTGACAGTAGAAGCTAATTAAATAATATTATCATTATTTGAGATTTTTGATAAGGTACCATAATTTGATAATGAATTAAAATTAATATTTCACATCTTTTCTCTATGAGGATTCTAAAGAAAAACAACTATCAATGTAAGTGGTGCTGTCTTCTCTTTAAAACCAGCTTTTATACAAAAATGACATTTTTCCTCTCATATAACATCAAATTAAGCAAGACTTTCTTTCTTCATCTTGCAGTCACTCAAAAGCACACTACTGACATCTTAGAGAAAACATTTAGTCATGTGTTTTATAGGGAGACATTGGGCTTCTCCATTAAGTTGAAATAAATGTGAAGAGTAAGGCAAAAACATTCTTTGGGTAAGAAAGACTGAGACAACTATTTTTTTCAAATAATCTCATTAATTGGGGTACAAGTGAAGCTGTGGGAGAGGCAAACATTTCTTTGGTAGGATAGGCAGAATGAAAACTGAGAATTTTCATTTCATATGTAACTGACTGATGGGGATTCGAAACGACAGCTGGGCAAAATACAAGATTAATTTTTAGATATCTTCTAAAATAAATTCCTGCTTAAATTTGAGCAGAAATGTATTTAAAATTAAAAGAAAATGATCAAGTACTATTTTAAGCAACTTTGTAATTTTGTTCTGCTGACTTAAACTAAGAACTAGTTGGGCAGATTGAAATTTATGCAGTGTCATTCATAAGCACCCTCATTTTGAGTGTGCATCACACTTTTAACATTTAAAATATAACTTCCCCAAGACTTTTATCAGCATGGTCTAAGAAAAAAATTCATGACGTGTATGACATATAATTTATAGATATTTTTCTCTTGTTGTGGTAATAAACCTGAAAGACAATTTTCATTTGTATTGACTTTCCTACTTTTTCACTCTAAAACTGCTTTTGATGTGGGTGTACTCTGAAAGCTTTTGAATACTGGATTGATGTTACTGCAGTGACCAATTGATTATTGAGAAAACACAGTTGAATTTTGCCATTTTATAAGTGAAGTATTGACAACTAGAGCACAATTGATTCCAGTGCCCAATTCTTAGCAAAATGTCACACTGTAACTACTTTGCCTACCAACTGCCCTGGGTTTCACAGTCTTGGAGCTGAGAATTGACTTTGTCCTAGACATCACCTGCTGTGTGATCATTTACTCATTTTTGGCTCTAGGCTGTATGGGTAATACAGATTTGGTGATTATCAAAGCTTCTGATATATACTTTTAAAGAAGTTGAAGAAACCGTGGTAAATATTATTGTAAGTTCCCAGTACCCATAGATCCAACTATGTAGATTGTGCCTAATAAAATGTTTTTTTTGTTTGTTTTTGAGAAGTCAATTAATTTTTTTAATTCAATATATTTTCACTGACACATTAGAAACATAAATAGTATATGTATTATGAAGTAGCCTGATGTTTTGTACATGCACTTATTGTATAATGTTTAAATTAGGTTATATGTATCTATCTCGTCAAACATTTATCATTTCTATTTGGTATGAAAGTCTCAAAATGCTTTTTTTTAAGCTTTTAAAAATATAAAATATATGATTATAGTCACCCTGCACTTTAGAGACATTTCATTAGATGCCTGAATTTCAAAGTTTCTACAGTTAGATCATTCTCTAGTTATTTTAAAATTGAAATGAATCATTCAAGATTTTCTGTTTTCTTTTTTCCCAAAGATTTGTCTTTTCAAAGAAATAATATTGAGATCTTACTTTCCCCCAAAAGATTTGCCTTTTCACAGTCTCAGTAGATTTTAAATAACATTTTGATTCAGAAGTTAAATTAAGCACATCAGTCATCCATACATGTGGATTCTACATCTGTGGATTCAACCAACCACAAATCTAAAATATTCTGCAAAATATACTGCATCTGAACTGCTCATCTACATTTTTTGTCATTATCTCCTAAATAACCCAGCATAGCAACTCTTTACATAGATTTTTATATGCTAAAGTAATTAACGTATTATTATATAAGTAATCTAGAGACAATTTAAACTACAGATGTGCCTCTTCATATTGCACTCTGATTAATTGTGCTTCTCAGATTTTTTTTTAAATAATTTAAATGTTCATGAGTACACTGGGTAAAGCAAATTTATCGGTGCCATTTTTTCAAACATCATTATCATTATTTTCAGCAATAAAATATTTTTAATTATGTACAGTGTTTGTTTCAAACAAAATACCATAGCATGCTTAGATTATAGAATATGTTATCATAACTTTTACATGCCCTGGGAAACCAAAAAATAATGTGTCATATTCCCTTTATTTCATAGGCTACGACAAAACCTTCAATATATTCAAGGTATGCCTGAATATGGGAAGGTGTGTGTCATTTATATGAAAGTACTATGCCATTTTATGCAAGGGATTTGAGGATCCTCAGATATGGGTATTTATGGGAGTCTTGGAAGCAATCCTCTGTGAATATGAAGGATGACTGCATGTGTTCATGTGATATAGACACCAGTGAAACTTCTCAGTACAATAGAACATAGGCTTTTTAAGATTCTGGAATAAAATAATATAATAATAAGCACTTGGGAACATGTCAAATCAAGGCATGCTTCCCATATTTTTATTAACCCAGATTCAGATTGAAATATATAGAGTTGCATAAGTGTGTCTATGTGTGTATGTTGGACACATGGATATATGTTGTATGTGTGTAAAAATATACATGCATATATTTATGAGGTGTTCATTTCAGTATGTGCATGGTTGGTAGGTATGCACAGCTGTGAAATATAGTTGTTCATGAGCTTTTAAGTGAAAACCATTGAAAATAGTTGACTAATAATAAAGAAACTATGCTCAGATTTCAGAAATAGTATTGTCTTTTCAGTCACCAAGGTAAAACATAAAATAAATTACCATTATAATTGTAAGTATATAATAATATTATGAATTATCATAATAAATTATTTTATATGCATATACTTTACCAGTGATTCCTCACAACATTCTAATTTAAATTACATTTGTTAGCAAATATTAGTGCTAAATAAAGATATATATATACATGTATATATATGTACACATACATATAGATCTAAACACATCTAAATTTTATGTATATATGACATTTCTGGACATAATACTTTGATAATTGCAAAGTCTCTCAACTATGTCTCATAAGAAACAGTACCCTTGACTCAGAGAACTCAGAGAAAGTACTTCAATCATGCATTTATTTATTCATTGTTTTCAAACAAATACCTTGTTAGAAAAATATCCTAAGATCTGGAAATACATTAGTGACAAAGATTAATAAGCTACTTCCTTGGGGAGTAAGCAAGAGTAGACAAATAAATGCTCAACTTATTTCAAGTGGTGAAAGTTACTTTATAAGAGATTAAGGCAGCGGAAGGAAAGAGCAAACATGGTGATTTAGGGATTGGCCAGTGAGCTGGGGGCTAAAGCACAGAAGGCATTTTGGAAGTAAGTCCAGTAAAGCAGAGGTCTGAATAAAGTGAAGGAGGACAGCGTAAAGCCTTGAGGAGGGGTATTTCTTGTGAGAAGAGGAGAAAGTACAGATTTAGTGTTGGGGACACCAACTGGTAGGAAGGCATGTGAGGAGTCAAGGGATCTTGCTTGGCCACTGTTTAAATATGCTCAATTTAGAAAAAAGAGCAGAATTATTAATTGCCATATTCCTCGTGAATTTTATATGGCAACTTTAGTATTTTAATCATGGTTTTATTTTTTTCTTTGTTATCATTATTATTTTAGTAGTGCATATTTTGGGGGTACATTATGGTCATTTGATGCAAAATCAAATCAATTTAATTCATATTCTCCTTATCATTACTTTGCTTGGATGATCCAAGCTCCTCTCTTCTAGTTATTCATAAAATATGTAGTAGGTTACTACGAACAGTAATCACCCCATTGTGCTGCAGAACACTAGATCTTGTTCCTTCTGTCTTACTCTGTTTGAGCAGCTGTTATCCAGCTCCCTTTCATCCCTTCTCACCCTCCCCCACCTCCAGTCATCACAATTCTACATTTAGATTGACATTTTAGCATCCACACATAAGAGAGAACATGTGGCATTTTCTTTCTGTGTCCGATATTTCACTTAACATAATATCATTCAGTTCCGTCCATTTTACTGCCAACGATAGGAAATCATTCTTTTTATGGCTGAATGATATCGCATTGTGTATTTGTGTCACATTTTCTTCATTCATCCTTTAATTGGCACCTAGCTTGAGTCCATATCTTGGCTGTTGTGAACATGAGCGTGCAGTTGTCTCTTTAAAATGCTTGTTTTACTAAATAACACATGCTGAGGGGATGTGGAAAAAGGGGAGCCCTTATACACTGTTGGTGGGAATGTAAATTAGTACAGACATGTGGAGTCATGATCTTATGGAGGTTCCTCGAAAAATGTAATGGAGTTGCCATAAGATCCAGCTATCCCACTTCTGGGTTGGTCACTGTTTTAAGCCCATAGGAGAACTAACACAGACTGAAAGTTCCACTTCCTCAGGTGGGACAGAAATTGGTCCAAGAGCTGATCACATTTCTGCTCCAGTAACTGAAGAGGTACTTCGCAGCATACCCAGTTATTTGGAAATTGTCAGTAAAGGTAAGTTGTATCCACCATACACAACATTGTAAAGGATAAGTCAGTATTGTATTTTCTCTGATATTTAGAATCTTTTGGCTATTTGCTTCAGTTTGGGAAGAATTGCACATATTTTATCAGATAACTGAAAGTTTAATTTATAAATATCGTAAGTATATAAGAGATTATTTCTTTAGCAATTAATAAATATAAAATTCCTTTAGAAAAAATTGAGAAGATCCACATATTCTTAAATGAAAATTTCAAAATAACTATCCGCTTTCTATCTGAAGGACAGGATTTTCTTGTTTTAAGAGACTAATTAATTATTCAGCTATAGTCTTAACCTAGCTTCCACTTTTAAAAGGATGTATAGCCTATGAAATGAGGCTATTTAAAAATTTACTTTAGATTACTGTATTTCCAAATTGAAGCAAGAAGAACAAAACAACTGTCTCAATACCAAAATGGATGAAATTAGAGGCACCTGCAGTTGTTAGGACACTTATTAGCTTGAATTATTATTGAGTTACCATGGATGGTGAGAAGTAAAGGTAAAGGAACTTATGAACTATCCCATCTGCCTGAAAGACTAACGAGCTTCACTTACAAGACAAAAAGTAGCATTTCAATTCTATATACTTACAGACTCCAAAGGCAGATAAAGTAACTGAAAATCAATTTTAAAGTAATATTTTGGAGAGTAATGAAAGATATGATATCAGATATCAAATTTGTAGGATTTTATTCTTAAAATACAAAAAGAAATATCATGAAATCATAATAAAAATGTATGCATGTGGGGGAAATTCTGATTTCAGATATGATGCAGTAGCTTGTACAATCCAAATACCCTGTCAAAAAAAGGCAGGGAAAAGTCCAAATGACTATAGCAATTGGGTGGATGGATGGACAGACAGGTAGAAACATATACACACATACATGCATAGAACACTTGTTTGAAGGCATTTGAAAACTGATGGTGCAAGCCAGACCTGTAGGTAAAAATTGCAGGAGAAAGAGCAACACAAGCCATCATCTCTGCAGTCCTCTAACTTCAAGACATCTTCAAATTCTGAAGAGGAGGCAAGAAACTAAGATCCAGACAGATGTTTAGTCTGAGCGTTAACAGTAAAAGACAGAAACTGATGTGCTTTGTAGCTACCAGAGATAAATAAAGGAAAACTGAAAATTATAAGACCAGATTTTTGGAGAGAAGAGTGTCCAAGATATGAACAATACATTGTTTTTCCTTTATAAGTATTTATTAAATTTTGAAAATGCATTAAAAATTAGGATAAAAGCTAAGAATTTTATTTTCCAGACACTTTGCATGAAGAAGAGGGAGGATAAGTTCAGAACCATACATGGAGAAGGCTGGTGAACACCCCAAGTATTTTAATAGAGCTCATGGCAGATTATGCCCCAGAAGCAGAGACAATCCAGAGGAAAGTGGAACATGGTCACTATCATAATGCAGAATCAGACAGCTCTTCCCTGGGTTTTAATAACGTGATCAGCCCCAGTCTATCTGCCTGAAGTATACACACTCTAGAAGAAGAAAAACCCTGCAGATCCCAGTGTACAATACCCATCATCCAATCCTCAGTTTTTAGTTAAGCCAAGAAAAAAGCCTCTGACTCACTGGAGTCAGCCAAGTCCCTGAATACAGGGACTGTATTCAACTCACAGTGTTCAACTGACAGAATTCAATTATAATATAATATACCAACAAAGAATAAAGAGAAAGGAAAACATTTGAAAGGAAATCATATTACCATCAAAAGAATTTCATTAATGATTTTAATAAAAATGTTTTTAATCATTTAGCAATGATTTTTAAAACAGTTGTAAAATAACTCTATAGTGAAAACTCCAAGACATTATTTTTTAAATTTATTGTATAAAAATTCAACAAATGGAGAGAGAAATCAAAGAAATTTCAATATTCATTTTTAAATATGATTTTTTCATGTTCATCTACACATTTGATGCAAATCTCAAGAAGTTTGTAATATGTATGTGTGTGTAAACTAACTGACTGACTGCTTAAAATTAATTTGGGAAGATCACAAAAGTCCAAATAAATACAAGAAAATGTTCAAGAACAAAGCTACAGAATTTTCCCTATTTGATATTAAGAAATACACGAAGAATAATCCACAGTTAATATAATGCACGTGAACAAACAGACTCATGGAATGAAAAGAAGATCTAGACACATCCATACAAGGCAATCTGATTTGTGATAAAAGTCATTGGTACAATGAGGGAAAGGACAGTCTTATAAATCAATGTTCGGGGATAACCACATAACTGCATAGTTACAAATTCAAACTTGCCCCATACACAGATCATTTGCAAAATCAGTCCTAGATTGACAATAGAGGTCAATCTGAAAAGTAACCACATAAAACTGTAGAAAAATATGAAATATCTTCATTATACTGAAGTAAAGATTTCTTCCACAGGACACTAAAATACTAACTATACAAAAATCAATAAATTGCTAAATCCATTAAAATTAAGAGACTATGATTATAAAACAAATATCAGAAAGTCTCTGGGAAAAAAATAAGAACTGAGGAAGGTTACCAGCTACACATGTATGTAGCAGAGGTCTGACATCTAAAACATGTAACTATAAGTGAGTGAACAAAAGGATGAATGACTCAATAGAAAGATGGGCAGAAGACTTTGACGATGTCAAAAGTTGACAATGTCATTAAGGTAATAAACATGAAATTTGTTTAAGAAATTAATTTTCACTAGGGAAATTGAAAACAAAGTGACAATTACTATTTCTATATACTAACACGATTAGCTAAAATTTAAAAACATAATGTCAATTGTTGGCTACGATGTGGGACCCTCAGACACTAACAACGTGTGTTGGTAATCACTTCTGAAAACTGTTTAACAGTATTTTTTACTGTATTTTTAATGTAACTGAGTCCACAGTGATTCCTCCCTTGTGTTTGTCCCAATAAAATTTGCTCATTAATAAACATGTTTATAGCAGAATTACTAATAATAGCTAATGTTTTGAAATGCAAATATAATGAAAAAAGTTACTACTCATAAAATGAATAAATCTCAAAACTACAATTTTCAGCAGAATAATTAAAGGGCAAATGAATATTGGTACTACATGATTCTATTAATACAATGTCATTAAATGGCAAAATACATGAAATGAGATGTCAGAATAATCATAACCTTTTTTAGGAAATAGTGACTGGGGTGTAGGCTTTTGGATATTGATCGTGATCTATTTTTATCACCGTGTAAATTGCTGATTCTTTCTATTTGTTAAAGTAGTTTGTGGACACTTGTGATTTGCGTGCTTTTGGTCTGTATATTTTATTTTCATAAAATATTTAAACAATAAGATTAAAAAAAAATTTAAAAATGAACTCAGCGTCTTTTTTATCTTACACATCTGACCAGTAAAAAGTTTATTTATCCTTGAAAAAGTGAAAATTGTAAGAATATTGTGTTATTAAATACAGATGACTTTTTTCCTAATAAAAACATCAAATGTGTGGTATAACTGCAGAGTGTTGTGGTAAGTGCACCTATTCTAAAATCTGGCAAGAATTTCATGGTTGATAATGAGATTAGTTTTTCTTAAATGTGTACACATACTGGTTTATATGTTCCTCATCATCTCCTCATAGGAACAATAATTCTTTGCTCACTTATAAGAAGACTTTAATTTATAAGTCTTCAGTGAAATACAGCTGGTTGACTTACTAGTACCTTGGAATCAACTTCTAGGGCAGGATGATCTATGTTAAAGTAAACTCACAGTCTATTTGGCTTCTGTAAAGCATCACAGACCTAGGGACTACGACTTGAATCTGTTCTTTTTGGTGTACGTGATACATATCGGATGCTCCCTTTTTATTATCCAGTTTTTGAAAAAAATATTATGCACACTGACAGTGCACATTCTTTAATTTATAAGAATATAAAAAAAGAATTATTTTAATAGCAGAAAAGTAAGAGCAGGATGGTTATCACAGATGCACAGTTTTCCACTTTTTATTTCTGGAGCCCTCTCGAAATTGTTTCTCTGCAGAGAAATCATCATCCTTTCACTCTTACTGCAATCAGAATGAAATGTTAGGGCCTTTTTTCAGAAAATATTAAGTAGTGTTTGAAGTTTTTTAAGCATGGGTGCATGACATAATTAGAACTGGAGAAAACCAGCCTGGTAGCAGATTGTAGGCTGGATTAAAGAAAAAAAACGACTGGAAGAGGGAAGGCCAGACAAGATATAATTAGTAAAACTTCAGCAAGAAGTAAATAGAACTTCAACTAGGCTGCTGGTGGTAAAATTAGAAGGTACAAAGTAAAAATTGAGAAATAATGGTGCCATATAATCAGCAAATACGAAAACTGATTGGATGCTGGGAATTAGGCAGCAGGGTGCATCTGGGATCTGGGGCTTGGCTGACTAGGAGAGTGAGGCTCCTCTGTTTATGTCATATGTCACGTGTGGATTCGGAGTCTGCCTTCAGATTTCTGTTCTTTTTTATTAGCTCACACCTTAAACCTACTTTAGCCCCATTCACTTTCTAAAATTTGTCCACATGTCCCAAGACACCTGTGGAACAGAGCCTAAATCAGGGAGAGGCAAGGAAAAAGGGCTGGAAGTTTCCTATTTAAGCAATGAGAGGGAGAGGGAAAGATTGAAGTTGGAAAAGTTCATTTCCTGTGAACTGACAATTCCTTGTCCCTCCTCTTCTTACACCTGTAATTATAGTGCCACAGGGTGAGCATTGCTGATTGGAGCAGGTGGAACTACCTAGGAACTACCTTAGGAAACATTGACTGATCTATGGTCCTCCCCAAGTCCCCTGGATCCCTGGTGGAGATATACAGAGCACAGCAGGAATTCTACTGAAAGCTGTTTAAAGAATAAGAACATTAAACCTTTCCCCCAAATCTGTTGCTTCTCTCCTTTTGATAAACCAAGATACCTGGCTCTAATAACATGATATGAATTCTCTTGCACTGAATCGGACCTTTCATGTTGAAAGACTTCAAAATGTGTGATTCAGAGATTGTATATCCAGGAGATTCAAAATTAGAATGCGTAGCTGAGATAAGGAAAATATTAATCCAGGTACCCGTCCAAATTATATTGTTAATTGAGCATTCAAAATGAAGAATAAAATTGTGGATAAAGTCCAGGCTCTTTACTGCAAAAGTGCAATTTTGTAGAATAGCGACACAGGAAGAGTGAAGCCATAGTCCCAGGTATTTGGGGAAATTATATCCACTCAGTACAAAACAGCATTATTAAGAACACTGTGAAATTTATCACCCTGATTTCATCCAGAAGTGCGGTTTTAATGAAGTTGTGGACAAAAGCCATGCTTCAAATGGTCTGCAGCGAGGAGACACATTTAACAGTAGGAGAACAATACCAAGTGCAGTGACTGCACCTGCTAAAGATCATAAAGAGATTGAACACCATTCAACCGCTTAGAATTACAAGATTTTTATGGCAGAGGGAGTTCTGGGTTGTCCAGCAGCCATTCTTTGCAAAGCAAATATTGCTGGCTTACGTGACAGTTTCCTCATTTCCCACTGCCCCATTCCTGACAGAAAGATTTATAAGTATTTATTGCCGGACTTTTACATAGAAACTCATCGACTTCCTTATTTGCCTGTGGATGGAAGCTCCATGTGATTAATCTGATGCAAAAAAAGAAAAAGAAAAACCAAAACACACACACACACACACACACATGCACACACACACGCACACACACACACACACACACGAACCTATAACCTCTTGTTACTAACTTTTATACTCATACACAGTCCAAATATTGATTTAAAAAAAAAGCACAATGAAAGTTTATAAATATTATCCATCAAAAGACACCATAAACCAAAAACTGGGAGAATATACATACATATATAAATATGTATATATGTGTACATATATATACATATTCATATACAGATACATATATGTATGTCTATGAAGTATTAGCATATAGAATATAAAGTACTCCTAAAAATTAATTAAAAAATGTGAGATAGCCCAAATGAAAAAAAGACCAAACAAGACAAAAGAAGAGGAGGTAAGGCTAACTAGCACTTGAGGAGCTGCCACCAGTCAGTGTTAAACTAAGAGACATAAACTTAATTAACAGTGAGAAACAATTTCATACACACTCGGTGTTTTCAAAATTAAGAAGTCAAATAATACAGCCATGATTTTTTTTCCATTTCTAGGGAAAATGTAAGTTGGTGCAGCCATTTTGGTCTGCACCTTTCTGTAAAAGCTAAATATTTGCATACCCTTTAACCAGTAACTTCATTCATAGCCCTCCACCCAAACTCTTGCCTGGGTACATCATGCCCAAGATCATATTCCAAACAATAGCTTGCTCAGAAGAAAAAACAAAAACAACCCTAGTTCATAAATTGTAGTATATTGGGACAATAACATGCTGCACTGTGGAGAAATAAATTAATTACAATTTCACAGAAAAATATGAATGGATCTTGGAAATATTGTGTTGAGGAAAAGCAGTAACTCTCACAAGACCACCTATAACATGTCATCATTTATCCACTAATTTAACAATAAAAACAGAACAACTCATTGCAAATATACACAATAAAGTACATAAAATATAGAGGGAGATAAGAGAAATAGCAGAAATAGGTAATATAAGTTATTACATTCTAGTTCTGGAGCTGGTTGGTAGTTGTTTCTAATATCATTAGCTTATCGGTTATATTTATAATATTTTTGTACTTATATTTGTTAGAAATTTGATATAGCATAGAGAAAAATTTAAATAGTAATATATTACTATTATTTTCTTAATAATGGGATATCTGCTTGCTTCACATATTTCACATTGTTTATAAGATGATACTCCAGTATTGTTTTTGACAGACTTATTTTGCATTTTCTAATTATTTTTATTAATTGAATAGTAAAACAAATAAGAATGCTTTCACTCTAGGACTAGAGTTCATTACCTACTATGAACTTAATATCTTTAATAATATTTTGAAAAATCAGGCATTTATTTTTTGTGAAGAGGAAAAGATAGTTGTTTTTTTAATACATTCTTATAGGCATGAGAAGAAAGAAGCTCTTTTAGCATGTGCCTATAATTACATGTAGATTTTTATAAACCTAAAGAATACATTGTTAAATATCAAAATTGGTCAGGTACTGTGGCACATGTCTATAATCCCAGCAGCTCAGGAGGCTAAGGCAGGAGGAACACAAGTTCAAAGCCAGCCTCAGCAACTTCAGCAACTTAGTGAAGTCCTAAGCAACTTAGTGAGACCATATCTCAAAATAAAAATAAAAAGGGCTCAGGATATGGCTTAGCGTTGAGTGTTCCTGGGTTCAATACCTGGTCCCCTGACCCAAGAAAAAAAATCCAAAACAAAAATAAATGTCAAAATTGAAAGTTCCCCAAATTTCTAAATTATTTTTATAGTCTCATACAAGATTAATAAAAGATCTACCTCAGTAAGCCTGGAAATTCAATATTGTTTCCATGACTTGGTTTCCTCAGTCATGTATTTATGCCATTTAGAAATTGATTGTTTTTTGTTTTTCTTAGGAAAGTTTACCTTGCCACTTTGATATAGGAAATCTCTACTATTTCCAAAATTATTGGCCAGGTTTTTTAAAGAAACTTGTCTTTGTTACACAAGGTAAGTAAGGACTATTGCTCTGTCAATTTTGGGTGGATTCTGCTGAAAAGAGGTAGAGAAGTTCCATCTGTGTGAAAAGAGCTGACATGATTTAAAAAGAAGGAAGTTCAACGGCAAGACTAACCTGAGCATTAGAGGATATTACATGTAGAAAAGGGCCTAAAGGCAGAGTTTAAGAGCAATCTCTAAGTAATTCATCTAAGCAACAGATCTTGTCTGCGACATCAGATGAAAGTTTTTCATTTGATTATCAAACTAATATCTCTGTTCAGTTCAAACTTATTTTTCTTAAATGTAACAAGGAATATATGATCCAAGTAACTAAAATTAGGTTTTATTTTTACTATGCATATCAAATGTGACCCCAATTTTCATGTGATTAACTCTGAGGTAAAATTTACCTATGTTACAACATGTATATAAATTGTTCTGACATTCTTTGTTTATAATAACTATGTGACAAAGCAAGTCATTATTAGTTACAAGTGATGAATATTTGTAATTCCTCAGAATAAAAGCATTGCTTCCACTCAATCTAATCAGATGCTAGCAATTTTCAGCTTCCTGCTCTGTTCATTTTCTTGTTTTGTATGTTTTCATATGTGTTCATGGTTTATTACTAAGGATAATAGGAAATATTTCCCTGCTTAATAGGTCAACAAAACAGATCCTACAAACATCCAGAGGATGGGCTTTAAACCATAGTTACACATAAAACCAGTGTAAAGAGAATTGCCTGGTTAAATTGTACTGCAAGGGGAGTAATACTGAAAATACAAGATACTCATATAACAGATATTGATAATCGATATTTGATCCTGTAACAGAAGTAAAGCACTTAGTCCCTAACACATATTAAAATCAAAACTAGGTAACTAAATAGACACCTAAGTAACTAAATAAATACTTGTTTTTATTGCTCTTGTTGCATTTTTGCTTTTGGAAGTAGAAGAGTGGAAGTTAGATTTAGAATTCTGGGAAAGAAAGGAAGCACCATAAATAAGAACAGAATTAAAGGATGATGCTGAATCCAGCTTAGCAAGTTTGCATAGGGAGATAAGTAAACTGGCATATGGGAGTGCTTTAGGTACTTTGTTGTACACTAAACTAGCAATACCCAATTTAAGTCTGTGCTATTTTATAAATTATTTATAATTCACTATTGCAATTTCAAAATCACTTTCCAATATTTTCAAATTCTAAAACCACACTTTTTGGAATTTCACAAATAGGGGGGAAATATGTGTGTTCATGTGCACTCGAATACAACTGAAGTTAACTGAGGTAAGTAAGTATCCATCAGAGAAGGAAATTTTAAGTAACATGTTTAATTCTTATATTAGAGCAAAATATATCTATTGAAATAGCTTTGTAAGGTTATACATGTTGGTCTAAACAACAGGCCTAAGTTGAATGAAGGGAAAACAGAATTTCAATTAATCCAATAAAAGTGATTGAATCAAAGGATTGCATATATAACCGAAAAGGAGCAAGGAGGAAAAACAAAAAAATATTATATTTGAAAAAGCAATTTAAAAATATTTAAGTTCCAATTTTTTATTGAAAATTGCCTCAATTTTTGTTCAAAAAATAGTCACACATATATTATCTCATGATTTGTCTTACAAGAAGGGTATTAAAATGAGCATCCTGTAGATTCTAATTATGAAGGTGTTCTGTGAAGTATTCAGCAAAACAGATTTAAACAATGTAATCGGCACTCTTCTAGTTGCACATAATTTAAAATTCACAATGCTCCAGAGCTGATTAACTACATATAAATTATATTTTTCTTTGTGTGCAATTCAATAGATAATTACACTTAATTGCCTTGTGAGGGAATAGGATCTGCATGTCAGAGAAGAGGAGTTCCTATTAATACGAAATTAAGAATTTAAAGAGGTTTCAAAAGTAATTTTAAAACAATATTTGACTTGTTCAGATTCCTAATTAGTCACAAAATTTTGTAATGTCTCTGTCCACATTTTTAATAATACATTTCTGTTCTTTATTTTTCTGAATATTTTTATGTTAGCAAAACAGGAATTTGCATAATGTAAATGTATTCACTTAAACTTTCTAATCTTCCCCACCTGTGCCCAGAAAAAAAGCATGGGTATTGACTGTATAAACTGATAATAAATTATCTCAATGCTTTCTCCTTTAATTTTTTTTGGGGAGAGATACTAGGGATCCAAGGATTGAACCCAGGGACACTTAACCAGCAAACCACATCCCCAGTCCTTTTTTTATATTTCATCAGAGACAAGGTCTTGCTGAGTTGCTTCAGGGCCTCATTAAGTTGCTGAGGCTGGGTTTGAACTCTGAATCCTCCCTCCTCAGCCTCCCGAGTTGCTAAAATTATTCATTTTCTTGGGGCCCTCCATGAATTTTAGATCTCTAGATCTGTAAATAAGTTTTGTTTAGATGTTTTGAGCCTTGGCAACAGTTTTACAAGGGACTGAGATAAAGTGAGTCTCTTCCATTCATGTAATATGAAGAATTAATTAAGCTCTGG
The DNA here is from genome assembly GCA_020662805.1 of Glaucomys volans. Lineage (NCBI taxonomy): Eukaryota > Metazoa > Chordata > Mammalia > Rodentia > Sciuridae > Glaucomys > Glaucomys volans. Next base: position 16,545 of record JAJEJO010052926.1, read on the forward strand.
AGTACTGTGGAGTAGTCACTGTTTACCCTGGAAGTGTTCACCTGCAACGCAACTCAACTGTAGCTGGCAATATATATGAGCTAATTTGATAGGGGGGTGACAAGGATAAAGCAGAATGTGAAGTGGTTCTTTTCACCATTAAAAAAAAAATTGATGAACACCTAATATATTTTGGTTTTTGAATTAAATTGCCAATCCCAAATTACACAGAGGAAGCAACTTTGTTATGCAATTAATATTTTCCCTGAAATTGCCAGTTATCATGGCACATGCATCTTTACCATTGAAGCTTTTCTCCTACCGGGATGAACAGGGTAATATCTGTCCCATTATCCCATTGTCTTTATAAAATATATGCAGCCTGCTACCTAGGAAACTTGAGTGTAGGAGGAGCTGTTCTGAGAGATTGCACATGGCTCCCGTTGCCAAGGAAACTCAGGCCTTTTCTTCCTGTGAATGTGCAGAGCAGTTTCCCTATTAGGAATTGGGTTAACGGTGTTCTCAAAGGAGAAGCTGAGTGAGGAAGGTAGTAAGTTCTTGTCATACATAAAAACTGAATTGTAAACTCTGCATAAGTCACAATGCAATTTTGTTCAGTAATAAAAGTAAAAACTTGCGTATAGTCACATTTTCTTACATAATTAAAATAGCAGGAAATGAAAAATCATGATCTTAAAAATATTATGGGATTACAGAAGAAATAAGTTTTCTGAAAATAAATGACAGATTCTGACAATATATATGTGTCTTCATCCACATGTTTTGAATGTGTACTTTTGAATAATTTTCATAAAAGTTTTGCTTAATATTTTCATGCCTACCAATTCTGATTAATCTTTTAAATTTAGCCCTCTTTCTTTATTTCATTCTATTAGTATTATGTACAAACTCACTAATTTCATATTCTAACGTTCTTTTTATTTGTCTTCCTGGTGTAATTAAAATGCATTTAAATAAAAATTCTCAAAGATGTATTATACATGTTACTTTAGTATGGTCTAATACCACATATTATTTATTCCTTCACTTATCAACTATATGAAACATTAGTTACAAACTCCTGATCATATCTTCAAAGGATCTTTTAAGAAGCATGAACTATGGATGGAAAAATAGTTGGGGCTGGGGTTATAGTTCCATGGCACAACATTTGCATGAGGTCCTGGGTTCTATCTGTAGAACCATAAAGAGAGATGCGGGGGGATCTTTGCATGCAGGAAGGCTTTTCCTTGGAAACTTTAGCCCTAAGTTCTCTATGTTAAAAAGGCATCCAACTTAAATGCAGACAGTTATCTGTAAGCATTTCATTGCAAAAAGAAGTGGAAAATGTTAAGACTGTTCCTCTTGGGAAATAAATTAGGAAGAATTATAATTCATTGACTATTCTTTTGAGAAATGAAGGCGGTTCAAGCATGCAACCTCATGCATCACTGACAGAATGTATGTCGTTAACAGCCTGCTTAGAGTGCAATTTGGAAAAATGTCTTAAATGCCTTAAAGTATCATTAGCTTTCATTGGACCCAACAATATAATTTTAAGCATTTTTCTAAAATAAATAAAATGTATTAAGTTAATAATCCCACTTTGTCAAAAATAGCCTACATTCCAAGACTCAGTCATTGATTTAAGTCATGGAAAATGCATAGGATACAATACTGTGATGATATTCAACCATTAAAGTTAATCATACTGAGAAAAATACATAATCAAATGGAAAATGTTCACTATAAAATGAGAATTGAAAAAAAGCTCATACCAAAGATATGAAAAATAGGAGAAAATGTTGAAAACAATGTACACTAAAGTGTTAAGCATAGATGTATTTTGTTACTTTTTCTTGCTCTTCTTTAATTCTTCCAAATTGCATTGAATGTTTATTACATTTAGAAAATGTTTCAAAGTGTTATGAAGACTGAAGTTTAAGTGACATGAGACACTTAAATAAAGAAAAGTAAGTTTACAAAATAGTTGCCAAAGTCACAATGAAAACAGCCCCATTGTGAGCTCCTTCTTGAAATTGCTTCAGCAGCCTAGCCTCAGCCCTTGCCCAGAGGGAAGCAGGACCATCTTCAGGAGGAGGGCACAGCTCTTAATTCCACCTGTAAAGCTGTGAGCAGAAGCAGCTACAGGGAGCTGAAAAGATTGAGACAATGGAAGTATAGAATACAGAATTTCAGTACAAGTACTAAACTTTCTAAAGCTTTCACTTGAGAACAAGGTGTTACTGAATGAGAAACCCTCAAAGATTTGTACTTACGTGTTTCTGTAAAAAGGATAACTGAATGGAAAATTCAAAAAATAGCAAGGCAGTTTTCGACTAAGAACAAAGGGGAGGGGATGCTGTTCAATGATTTGTTCTGATTTAATAGGTTATTTTACATTTATATGATTTACATATAAATAAAATCATTTAACTAATATCTGACAACCTAAAGTATTTTCCTAATAAAACAGCACCAAAATATAAGATTTGTGACTCAGCAGAGTTTGAAACCTAGAGTGTTTACAAGGCTAACTGATATATAATCTCTGAATATAGATCAGATGATTTTGCATAAATGCTACCTTTGTAAGTCATATATGAATTTTGTGTTTATGAGATACCTCCCCACCAAATATGCTGGCAAATATCCTTGAACAGAAACATTACACTATTAAACACTAGCTGGTAGACTACTGACTAGATACCCAAAGGAAATATTCTTTCAGAGATACCTTCTATTGTTTATATGACACAAAATGTCAAATATTTGTTTTTGAAGTCTACAGAATTAAACACTAGTGTATGATTATTTAAAAATCAATAACCTCAAATTCAAATGTGCAATCCAGTGATTCTGAAAAGCAGTAACAAAATCACTACATCATTATTTTTCAGAGGTTCCAAACAAGCAATTTGGTTAAGCACAATATGTACTGTAAGACACTATGGATATCACTAATAAAAACCATTCAGGAAGTAACACATGAAAGAAGAGCATTAGGAATACTCAGCAATAATTTGCTAGGTAGGAGGAACAAAGAAAGGACAGTTCAATTCAACTTGACAGATCAAGGCACCTCAACAAATCTTATTAGCTCTAAACGAAGTATGTTTTCTGTGTCCAGTGGGAGGACTCAGCTTAGGGCTAACTACTACTCCCAAACTGGCAACAGGTTCCCACACACTCTTATACTGAAACCAGTGACAAATCTTGGGCATCCCTCATGCAAGTTTCTGATAAATCAACTGTAAGAATAGCTAGAGCTAACAACTGGCTCTCTGGAGGAGAAAAATGCTCTATAGCAGTTCTCAATGTCAGTAGCCTCAGTTCTCCCATCACAGCCAGGATGGCATTGAGTATATCTGTATGTAGATAGGAAGGAATGTGCACAGTTGACTCTTTCCAGGTAGCATAAGAGTTGGTTCCATCCCACTACTGAAAGTCATTTGTCCATATAGCTCTTCGTGAAGGCATTAGTGACAAACTTTAAAAAAAAAAAAAAGGGAAAACAAAACTAAAAAGTTAAAAAAGAAAAACCACAGGGTAAAGTCAATTCCTAGAGGAATAGCCTCTCAGAATTTTTAACCAGTAAAAGAACAAGTTGAAAGTCTTTACTCAGATAGGAACTAATGAGTTTAGTAGACTCTGGTGTTCTCAAATGTCAGCAGCCTATCCCTAGATGCAGCAATAACAGAAATGAGTCCCCAACGATACAAAACTATATCACAGGTGAACCACCAACGTCTGCAAACCATTTGAGGAATATGATAACTTTAAAATATGCATCATTAAGAGTGAGAAAAAGGGGAGAAATGAGTAAAGCAGCTCTAGGAGAGATCTTTCCAACCTTTTAACAGGTTGTTTAGTTAGAAAACTCCCCAAATACCACAGCAGAGACAGTACAGGCTGCCTCGTGTGTATTTTAGATTACAACTTTGTTCAAGGTACTTCCATGACAGAGTTCCATGTGTACGTCCATTCTCTGAATAATCCAATGAGCTTTCCTATGATAGGAAAAGTTATACAAAATAATAGGAATTATCTGCTACAGTCAGTTATAAAGGACTCTAAAGAGGATATACTTTGACCTCCCGGCCTCCTCTGCCCACTGCTTATCTTGAAGGACCCTCGCTCACAGCCCCTGCAGTCTCCAGTGCTGCCACTGGCAGTATTCAGAGAATTCAGCAGACACAAAATCAAGTAGATGAGGTTGTGGACATAACAGATGAGAAGCTTTCTGAGCTAGATGACCATGCAGATGCATGGCAGGCAAAAGCTTCTCAATTTGAGACAAGTGCTGCCAAGTTGAAGAGAAAATATTAGTGGAAGAATTGCAAGATGTGGTCAATAGGGATCATTGTCATCATCATCATCATCATCATCATCATCATCATCATCATCATATCTCTTAATGAAGAGCCCTTGAAACTCAAGCCTGCTGTCCAGGAAACCTCTTCAAGACTTTCAACTTAGAACCTACTTTATTTTCCAGCTTTACCTCCTGTTGTTTCCAAAATGATTATTTTTGTTTGTTCATGTACAGTTTGGTTTCTAGGCTGTGTGCCCTTGTTTTTTAATATGCACTCCAAACAAGAGGGCCAGCCTGCCCACGCTTTGCACAGTACCTTCACAGATCTTCCTTTGAGCAATAGGGGACATCTGGACTCCACAGGGCTGTCATCTAGACTTAATGTTATCACCCGTTCACTGCCATTGACTCCAGTTAAGGGAATCCATTGCAAGTTCTCTAGCCTGGTCATCTGACATTATCTTCAGAGCCACATTTTAAACCTGGTAATCAGACTTCCAACTTGTGCCTTCCAGGAAGAACACCACTGCCTAATGCTGATCTGTGAAAATAACAGGCTGTGCCTTATTTTGATACTTTCCTGTTTCCCTGTAAGCTCTCTTCCTTTTGTAAGCACTACTGACTCTTGCTGTATTTAAACTAAGAGGCTGGTAAAGAATTTGTGCTCTTTTTGTTAGATTTGAAGATGTTTGCTTTCTTGTTATTGTTATATATTACTTGCTAAAATATTAATCAGAAATAACCCTTTAAAAAGCTTTTATAGAACTATGAACCTGACCAAAGTTCCCAGTTCACCAAAAAGTTAAATATGAATACATTGTCCTTAAGTCTGTCCCTGACAGATTAATTCAGAAAAGTGCCAAAAGGGACTCAAGGTGCCCTTTAAAGGAAAATGGTAATGTTGTGTGTGAACCTTCCATATCCTGAGAGATCTGCTGTGCCTCTGAAATGCTGTAGAAGATGTCCATCCCTTCTGATTTGGCCTTTTCTCTGGGGTTGAAGTGGAGCTAGACTCTCATCATCTCATCTCACACCTGTAGACAGGGTTTTCTCAGCATTTTGCAGATCATCAACTGTGGGCTCCAGTGTCTTTCTAATAATTACTTGAGCAACAGTTTTGTGACTCTTAAGTAATAGTGAAGTTGATCTGTGAAGTTGATCATTACCTAGTCGGGTCCTCAGAAGTGACAGTTTTTTGAAGTTTGTTTCCTATTTTATTCATATTCTGCTTCCTAAAGCAGTCTTATAAATTATGCTTGTGGTGAGACATTAGTCAGGGTGGGTGACTCTTCACAGAGGATAGTTAACCAAGATGCCTGCTTTCTTCAGTGACAAACTGTCTACACAGGATGCTGCTGTGGAAATAGCTAGTCTCATCTGAGAGAATTTTGTTATGTACATGAGACTTTCAACATCAGGGTATGTGGCTTAAGCCACATAAGGTGGGAATTGTGTGAATGAAAGCAGGGAAGGAGGCACTGAGACAGAAACACATAAGCTTTATTGTCCTATGGTCCATTGTTTACTGGAATATTCTAAAACGCTTGTTCACACACTAGTATTGACTTAAAAGCAACAACAGCTGAGCTGCACCAGCCAGTGGCTCCATTTCTTTAATATCTGTTTCCCTGATATCACTGAGACGAATTAATTTGGAGACATGCCTTGCAGTATGCCCAGCTGTGAGAAAGCAGCTCTTGGCTTGGAGACATCAGCACACCTCTCTGCAGCAGGACTCCTGGCCAGGTCTGACTCTGAATCCTTGATGCTGGCCCCTTGGCCTCAATACTCAGTCCCACGTAACCGACTGGCTCCTGCCGTTAATCCAGGAATACCTTGCTTGTATCCATGCCTTTAGCTGGGAACTCACCCACTAAAATGACCTGAATAAAGCGTTTATATACATGAAAAGCAAGAAAGAGGACATAGTTTAATCTACTATAATTCAAACATATACTCTCCAATATCCAGGTGTTGGCACTGTGGTAGTATTGAAAGGGGGACTCTTTAAGTGGTGATTAGACCATGGTGGCTTCTTTCTCATGGATGGGATGAAAGCTCTTCTAAAAGAGGCTCCATGCTGCATTTTACTGGCTTGCCCTTGCCTTCTGCCATGTGAGGACCCAGCATTCCTCCCTTGGTGAATGCAGCCACAAGGAACCATCTTGAAAGCAGAGCTCATTCCTCATCAGACAACCAAACTTGCCATGGCCTTATCTTGCACTTCCCAGACTCCAGAGCTGTGAGAAAATGAATTTTTTTATTTCATTTTTTGATTCATTGAACAGAAATGGAGTATTACTCAGCCATAAAGAAGAATAAAATTATGGCATTTGTAGGTAAATGGATGAATTTGTTTTATTGAAATTACCCATTCTCAGCAGAAAAAGATCAAAACAAATGCATGGATGTACAAATCCCACAACAGAACTTAACATATCAGAGAAACTGGGATATCCTGATATGATTTAAGAAGCAAGAAATGCTTTTAAGTAATCATAAAATTTTAGATTTTGTGATTAACACAAAAATCTAAAATTTTGTGCTAACATGTTTCCAGAAATCATTCAGCCAAGGCACTATTGACATTTTTGACCAGATAATTCTTTATGGAAGAGGTCTGTACTATCCATTCCGTGATGTTCACCAGCATCCAAGCCCTCTATCTATAAGATCCCCATTGCACCCCACTGCTCATAATATCTGAAAATTAAAAATCTCTCCTAACATTGGCAAGCATCTTCTAAAGGGCAAAATAATCCCTACCTGAGAAGCACTGACTCTTATCTAATGGAAATGATTTTTGTCTGTTTGATTTTGTTTAAAGAATTGTTTTTATAAGAACATAAGAAGGCTAATAACCATTTAACTTGACTATAAAGATTTCTCTAAAATTTTTGTGTGTGTGAGTTTTGTCTGGAATCAATGTGATAATGAGTTAATGTTTACCTAGCATTTTCTGATGTGTCAAGTACAATGGCAAATTCTAGAATTTGTGTTTCCTCAGTTTCCATTTTGAATACAAGTTTGACTTTCTCAAACCAGAAGTAGGATTTGGTAATCCTTATTCTCATTTCCAGTTCTCTACCTGCTCCCAATTCCTTATTGCTGGGAGGTCCTGCAATGTTTTTCCAGCTCTTGAGGCATCCACCTGTGGTGACCACCTGTCTATGGGACAGCTGGATCCAACCTACTTGACTTGGCCCACTGACCTTTACACCACACATCGACTGCCCATACACACTCCAGTGACCACCTCTCCATCACACCTTGAGTCTAGGTCTTATACTCACTTTCAGAAAACCCACCAATTACAACTCCCAGAGGGAAAACTGCTTGGGTAGTTTCCTGCATCCCAATCAAGGATTTTAGTTCATAGCTCTCTCCTCTGTCTCTCTTTCTCTCTGTGACTCCCTCCTCCCCATTGATTCTGCTAGGCCTACAGTTATCTTCTCTCTGGATCTATCAGTAATACACTGTTTCTGTCATGTCATATGTTTTATTGAGTTGCCTCCTCTAAGTCTCACCTGGTCAATGTGATCAAACGTAACTTATGTCCTGGTCAGGGCTCTCCTAGCGAACCACTACCTTTGTAGGAATAAACAGGTCAGACAAGAGTCATGAAGGTATCTGCCAGTACAAACAAGTTTCCTGTGAGAGGGGCACCTGGCCATTGTCAGACTCCTAGGCATTAGTCTGTCCATGAAAGGCACAATATAGACTCGTATGATCAATCATCTGGAACCCTGTAAGGTCAGAGACACAGTTTATAGCAACTATCTCAAGGCCAAATTTAAAGTAAAATACAACAGGTACTATTGTAAGCATTTTGCATAGATCAATCATTTAGTCCTCATGATGAACCCATGGAGAGTTTGAGAAACTAACTTATCCACATCACATAGTTAATAATGGTAGTGCAGAACACATGCATTGTGCTTTCAAGGTTGATGCATTTACATAGTATCTATAAAGAATATGAATGACTGAAATCAACAGATCTCTGAAACCTATGCCTTCTCATTTAAAAAATTAGAATTGTTCAGTTACTGTGAGCCATGGTCATTGTTTACTTGGACTGTAGGTAGCCTCCTAGGTGGTCTCCCTGATTTTACCTCTCTTCTTCCCTCTGTAGTCTCTTCTCCGCAAAGTACTACAGCAGTTCTTTTAAAAATAAGTCAAATTATGCCACTACTCATCACACTCAGAACACAAGCCCAAGCCCTTGCTGTGATCATATGGTGCTAGGTAATCCAGAGTGCCAACCATATGTGTTCCTGAACTTCTATCTTATTTGTGCAGCTACCCAGCCTCCACATGATCCCTGGCCCTGCCTCTGTCTTGTCACTCATCGCTGGTTCTGCCTGTAAGTGCCTTTCTCCCCAGACTCACAACTCACCTCTTTCAGGTTATAGTTCAAAAATCATCCTGGCAGGAGCCCACCCTGGCCATGACGTATAGCAGTATAGCAGCACATACCTCTCTTCCACTTCCTTTCCCTCTCACTCCTTCCCCCTTCATTTCCATAATACTTATGACTCTGTACCCATATGTAATAGTGCATATTAATTTGCGTGTAGGCTCTCTTATCAGGTCCACCCATAGAATGTATGTCACATGAGAGTAGACAGTCTGCTTCATCCCAGGTGAATAGAACAAAGTCCTTATTCCACAAGTATTGTTGAATGAATAGAATATTCAGGTAAGATCATAGTCTGAAATTTATAGAATTTATGTTAGATAATAAATATTAAAGGGATTGAAAATTTTAGAAAGGCCCTCACTTCCTTCACAGATAGAGTTGCTAATCAGCATAATGGTGTAGCAATTTGGATATTTTTAATTTAGGCAGAAGATATTTAATTTAATTGCTCTTCTTGACATTCAACTAGATGACTTAGAAATGTTAATTCTAATGGTAGACTTTATAGTTGGTCTAGTTACCCATGGATATTAATCTCCTGACCTCTGGGGACCTGACAGGCTTCTTGCTCCTAAACACTCTTTCACTTAAATATTTTTGTTGTTGTTGTTGTTATTTTTTAAAAATTTTTTCAGACTTCGTTTTGATTCATTATACACAAATGGGGTGCAAATTTTCATTTCTATGGTTGTGCATGATGTACATTCACACCATTCGTGTTAATCATACATGTACATAAGGTAATGATGTCTCATTCCACCATTTTTTCATGTAACATTTTCTAATCTTTCATTTCTGCAACAAATGCTATGTACAATTTAAAATGTAAGGTTGCACAAAAGTAAAGAGAAAGACAGAAAACATGTTGGGTGAGATCATCATCAAGAATCAACTAGATTTCAAAAATTATTCATATCATGAAATTAAATAAAAATTTAATACCCTCAGTATAAAAGTAGCTCCTAAACTTAAACAGATAATTAAATACAGACATATGCTAAACTTTTTATGAGGTCTGAGTGTATTTGAAGTAAATGTAAAGATATTCATTCTATCTAATAAGGGAAATCCACATTGCAATATGATCATTTTCATTTCATATAATATTGGTAGTAGTTTAAAAGTTAGTCATTAGGGGTACTTATTGGGCAAAAGAATATTCTCTACCAGAAATGAAAATCGGTACAATTTATTTGGAATAAAATTTGATGGTATTTATTAAAATTTAAAACACATGTATATTTTGATTCATTTGTTTAGAAACCCTCAATATCTGCATGAGCTTCTTAATTTGGGGAAACCCAGGACCACAGCTCCCACACAGGAGCTATAGAGAAGAGAGGTTCTTGAAAGGGCCTGATGGCATAGTTGAGCATCAGTGAAACTTGTGCCCAAGAAGAGCAGCAGGAGGTCACATCTGGAGGCAGGGATGGGATTAAAAGTCCATCCCACTATCATGCAGGTTGTTCTTTGTCATTTAATCCCAATGTCTGTAACGTTTTATGTTCAGAGTGGTAATGAGATGTGTTTGTGTATCATGTATGTCTCAAGAGATGCACCTGGCTGACATGGGACATTAGCTGTTCCTTGCCTTTCTTAGTTATCGTTCTACACTTGGTTACATTTTTATATAATTCCTAAAGGTGCTCTGAACCAGAGTAGTCTTATGATGAAGTATTTTTTGCCATGTTAGCTGAATTATCTCCTTTCATGGCTATCATAAACTGTGACTAGCATGTGTTCCTCCCTTTTGATGAGCAATCTTACATCCCCTAATCTGCTACCCAGAAATGATTAAATGTACAAAACCAAAGTGTCAGAAGTTCAATGCTATCTTGGTTATAATCAAGACAATGTGAGACAACCTCCACAGGCGAACTGTGAAATCAATTATAACTTTCTGATACAATGGAATGAAATACAGACTATTAGAAAGGTGTTCATTTGTATCTATGCTATTTGTGATATGAAAATCTACAAGGCAGAATGTAAAAATGATCTCATTTTATTAAAAAAAGTAAAACAAAAATCAATGTGTGGACATGTTTATGATTGCTTAGAGAAAAAGTATATGTGGTTATTTGTTTAGGAAAAATATATAGAAAGATATTACTAATATACTATTTTACTAAAAGATATTCCTTTAACTACTACTGAGGTACTCTGTAGTAGATGATCTATTTTGCAAGACATCCTGCACAGATTATTCTCTCTCTCAGCTGCTGGGAAACCTGCAAGCTGACTATCCTTAGCTGTCAATCTCCCCTGAAAGTTGCCTCAATAGAAAAAAGCACCTAACCTAAGATGTCCTCCTTCCCTGAAGCAGCCCCTATTTACTAAACAATTAATAAACCCTGGAGCATAGATAATTCTTCTTTTCCTATGGATTCCCCTAACACAGGAATCTAGGACAATCATCAATTCTCAATATTTTAGAAATATTTATAATATAAATTGTCTTGTTTCATTACTACAATAGAAATGACTTCATTTTCATTACTACAATGTGTTTTTTATTTTATATTGTCTATATACCTCCTAAATCATACAGTCCTCCAAATTATTTTTTGAATAAATGGAACTAAGAAATGCTGAGAAAAATAGATTAATAATAAAAGATGTAAGTAGTATTAGAGAAAATTAGTTTATTCCACTTATAAATGTCTACAAAATTTTAAAAACATAGGTTTATATGAATAGACAACAAACAGATGTTTAATAATTTCTATCTATATTCCCTAAATATCTGTGTCTGCTCTTTGAGAGGCTAGTTATAATTGATGTTGGTTACTAAATTTTCTGTTTTATTTCATGTAACTCATATCACATATATCTGCTTTTGTTTTACTGTTATTAAATTTTTATTCACTTAAAGAAATATGAAATAGCAATTCCAGTACACGCCTGTATTAGCTTTCTGTTACAGTAACAAATACTTTAGATAATCAACTTATAAAGAAAAAAGGTTATTTTGGTTCCTAGATTTGGAAGCTTCAGTTCAGGGTCAGTTGACCCTGCTGTTTTTGGGCCAGCACTGAGGCAGTGAGTGTCAAGGCACGATCACATGGTAGCGCAAACAGTTCAACTCATGCCTGAGAGGGAGAAAGAGGTAGAGGAAGAGACCAATATCCTTTTTAAGAGCATGTCCCAATGACAGGAAGACCTCCTATTATGTACTATCTGATAAATTTCTACTACTTCCTAATAACAGCAAGATAGGAATTAACCCTTTAACACATAGGCCTTTGGGAGACATTTAATATCCAAAATACAATACCAGAATTTTATAAATACCTAACAGTAGATGCTAGACACTTGGTGTAACATCCTAACAGTTCGTGAATTAGTAATATTCTTCTGCTGTGGTGGACACAATTCTAAGACCCATCAGCCCCTGCATCCCCCACATTGCTGCCTCTCAAGCTCCCCACCCTTTGATTTGTATACCCTGTAAAATCCTCTTCCCTTGAGAGTAGATGAAGCCTGTACTTATGATAAGACACCATTCTAGTAATAAGTGATCAGTCTACTGGACATTGAGGTAATGATAATGGAGACCTAATCTCATCTGATCTAGAGCTTCTAATCCTATTTGCATAGTTAGCAGAATTTATTTCCTACTCTTTATAGTATTAAAATTCTATTTTCTTGGTGATGGTTCTTCAGTTTGTAGAGACTGCCCAGAATTCTGTCAGAGGGCACTACCCACAACATGGCAGTTTTTCTTTCTTCCTGAGACTAGAGGAAAGCATTCTTCTGATGCTCTATTCCTGTAAAGGGCTCTTCTGGTTAGATCTCCTTTAGAAACTTGCTTTGTAAATTATAGACTTGGAGAATCATTTCATTATGACCATGTGTTTGGATCCTTTAATTTCCAATCATAAGTTTATTTGACATATCACATAGCACATGACCTCATCAATTTTTCATCTATTGTATAAGCTTTATATTTCTACATGATTCTTTGAAGTTGAAAATAACTTTAAAATAATTTCAGACTGATGTGAAATTGCAAATATAGTTCAGTAAGTCCCCAGGTACCCTTGACACCATTTATTCCAATGATTGATAACCTCTTACACAACCATACTACATTATCAAATCAGAATTTTTTTCCTTCATTTTTAGTTCTATAAAATTAATGAGTGATAGATAGATGACACAGATTTTTTCATAATCCAAAAGAAACTACCCCAAATTACCTTGGTATAGCCATGACATTACCCTCTACACAAAGCCCTAGCAACTTGGGATCCGTTATCCATCATTATGATTTTGTCATTTTTGTGGGGAGGGGTTTACCAGGGATTGAACTCAGGGGCACTCAACCACTGAGTCACATCCCCAGCAATATTTTATATTTTATTTAGAGACAGGATCTCATTGAGTAACTTAGCACCTCACTTTTTCAGAAACTGGATTTGACCTCACGATCCTCCTGCCTCAGTCTCCTGAGTCACTGGGATTACAGGCATGCGCCACTATGTCCAGCTTGATTTTCTCATTTTGAAAATGCTCTGTACATAGACTCTTAGAGTATGTAAACATTTAGGTTTTTTGTATTTGTCTTTTTAAAATATTTAGCTTTTGTATTGACTATGTGGACTGAGCTCATTATGCTTTGGTTTACATTTCACTAATGACCAAAAATGTCAAGTAGTTATTATAATACATTCAGATGTAAGAAGTATAAATAAATCTGATAAATTATCTCAAGTCTTTTTTATATTTTTATATTCACCCAGGATAAAACAAAAATCTGTACATGTCCCTTTAACTAGTGTTCATTGTCAAAATTTAATTTATGATCAAAGAGATTAAATTAATGTCTAAAATACTTATGATGAAATAGTTTTAGATTTGAATGGTTTCATGGATGAATTTTACCAAATATTTAAGTAAGAAATATTAGAATTATTCTATGTAATTATTCTATGTAATTCTTCTGCAAAACAGGAGAGGAAGAAGTACTTCCCAACTTGTTTTACAGGTTCAGCTCTCCCTGAGATGAAAATCAAAGAGCATATTGCCCTCCCCAAAACTACAACTACAGACTCTTATGAACATAAATAAAAAATAAATGAATGTCCTCTGAGTACATAAATATAAAAATACCAAAATATTGGCAAATAAAATCAAGTATAAAAGATCCCATAAATATGTGTTTATTCAAAGAATGCAAAACTGTATCAATCTTCAAAAATCAGTTAGTGTAATCTGTTGTATTTATAGTGTAAAAGAGAAAAACATATTTACATTAAAGGGTACATAAAACTCCATTTAACAAAATTGAACTACTATTTATGATAAAAAAAAGTCATAACTATTAACTGTACAATGGTTTATACTAATAGATATAATATACAACTACATTTAAAATATCCATTTTGTTTAAATAGTTTCATTTCTTTAAAAATTAAAAGAAAGAATTAATGGAATGCAGATAAATGTTTAATGATGTGTTTTTCTCCTCATATTTACAATTTCCACTGCTTTTCTATCCTTTCTATACAAATCTTTGATTCCTTCAATTTGAATTCTTTTATTTTTTTCTTGTGCAAGTCAGCAAGTGGCAAAATCTTGTTGGTCTTGTTTATATGATTGTATTTTACCCTCTATTTTGATGAGTGTTTTCATCACTTATAGAATTTTTGATTGATAATCTGTTTTTATTATTTTAGCATTGTAGCACATAATTTTTATTCTCTGTCCTCCACCTTTTTTAAATTTTTTGCTTTTTGTTATGTGGGATAGTAAGGTTTATTTTGACATATTATACATATATGGAGTGAAACCCATTACAATTTTGATCCCCTTCTTGTGGTTGTGCATAGGAATGTTATGTCTGATTAACTCTACTGTTTTTCCCATTCCCATCCTCTGTCCTTTCCCTTCATTGCCATTTGTCTAATCTAATGAAATTCTATACTTGCCCTCCCTATCCTTTCTTATTATGGTTTAGCATCCATGTATCAGACAAAGCATTTGAACTTTGGTCGTTTGGGACTGGCATATTTTACTTACCATGATATTCCCCAGTTCCATCCATTTACCAACAAATTATGTCATGTCATAATTTCATCCTTCTTTATAGCTAATTATATTCCATTATGTATATATACCACATTTTCTTTATCCATTCATCTGTTGAAGGGCACTAGTTGGTTCAAAAGCTTGGCTATTGTGAATCGAGCTGCTATAAACATTGATGTGGCTGCATCACTGTAGCATGCTGATTTTAAGTCCCTGTGGGTATAAGCTGAGGAGTGGGATAACTGGGTCAAATAGCGGTTCCATTCCAAGTTTTCTAAGGAATCTCCATACTGCTTTCCAGAGTGGTTGCACCCGTTTGCAGTTCTACCAGCAATGTATGAGTGAACCTTTTTCCCCATATCCTCACCCATGTTTATTGGTACTTGTATTCTTGATAACTGCCATTCTTACTAGTGTGAGATAGAGTCTTAGTGAAGTTTTAATTTGCATGTCTCTAATTGCTAGAGACGTTAAACATTTTTTCATGTATTTTTCAGTCATTTGTATTTCTTCTTCTGTGAAGTACCTGTTCAGGTCCTTTGCCATTTATTGATTGGGTTATTTTGGGTTTTGGTGTTGAGGTTTTTGAGTTCTTTGTGTATCCTGGAGATTAATGCTCTCTCTGAGGTGCAGACAGAGCATTCTCCCACTCTGTAGGCTCTCTGTTCATGTTCTTGATTGTTTCCTTTGCTGTGAAAAAGCTTTTTAGTTTGGTGCCATCCTATTTATTGATTCTTGATGATACTTTTGTGCTTTAGGAGTCTTATTGAGGAAGTCTGTTCCTGAGCCTGTATGATGGAGAGTTGGGCCTACTTTCTCTTCTAGTATGCACAGGGTCTCTGCTCTAATACCAAGGTCCTTGATGCACTTTGAGTTGAGTTTTGTGCAGGGTGAGGTATAGGGGTTCAATTTCAATCTACTACACATGGATTTCCAGTTTTCCCAGCACCAGTTGTTGAAGAGGTCATCTTTTCTCCAATGTTTATGACACCTTTGTCTAGTATGAGATACCTATATTAAAGTGGGTTTGTCTCTTTGTCTTCTATTCTGTTTCATTAGTCTTCAATTCTATTTTTGTGCCAATACCATGATGTTTTTGTTACTATAGCTCTGTAGTATAATTTAAAGACCGATCTTATAATGCCTCTTGCTTCACTGTTCTCGCTGAGGATTGCTTTGGCTATTCTGGGCCTCTTACTTTTCCAAATGAATTTCATGACTGTTTTTTCTATTTCTATGAAGAACATCATTGGAATTTTAATGGGAATTGTATTAAATATGTATAGCACTTTTAGTAGTGTGGCCATTTTGACAATATTAATTCTGCCTATCCAAGAATGGGAGGTCTTTCCATTATTCTAAGGTCTTCTTCAATTTCTTTCTTTAGTGTTCTGTAGTTTTTTATTGTAGAGGTCTTTCACCTCTTTTGTTAGATTGATTTCTAGTACTTTCTAGCAGAGTGTGGGGCCTAGCCAGGTCAGAGTCCCAGCTCATCTGTGCCAGGTGGTTCAGGATTAGGTGCAAGGACCTGCAGGCTGTAGCAAAGCTGTGTGCTGGTCCAGGTGGGTCTGGAGATTAATCAGCATGTGGGGCAAGTTGGGGCCCAGCCACTTTGGGGGCCCAGCTCTTCTGCTCCAGGTGGATAAAGGCCATACTCTGGGACATGTGGGTAGCCTCAAAGTTGCAATCAATGTACTGGGTAGGGAGCCAGGTAGGAGTTGGGAGACCGACGACTGGGGAGCTGGAGGGCCCTTATAGGTACCAGACTGGTGCCAGACCTGAGGTGTCCTGGAACCAGTGAATGCTGAACTGGGGAGGGAATTGGGGACCAGGCAAGTGCCAGCCCAGATCTGCCCAAGTAACTGGTTGGGTACCTACAAGCTGATTGGGTGAACTGAGAGAAAAATGCCCTCACACCCTCTTCCCACCTTCCAACCTGCTGAAGGGGGCTCCATCACTCCTCCAGGGCCTCAGGACTCTGGGAGCTGAGGAGAGCTGGGGAGACTCCAGACTCTACCCTGTGTTCCAGTACTGTGTTTCAGTATGATGCGCTTAGTTTTTATTTTTAGTATATTTGTCTTTTTTATGTTTATGGAAACTCTTAATGTGGAAATCATCTAGTCAATTATTTCTTCAACTATTTTTTCTACTCAGTTGTCTCATTCCTGTTTTGTTACATCAGTTATGTGTGTCCCTGCGTATTTAGTCAGCTTTCTGTCAGTGTGACCAGATGCCTAAAGAAACAACTTAAAAAGAAGGAAAGATTTATTTTGGCTTATGGTTTGAGAGGTGTTAGTTCAAGGTCAACTGACTCCATTGCTGTGGGCTTGTCATAAGGTGGAGCATAATGGCCCAGAAGATGTGGCAGAGCAGAGTTGCTCACCTCATGGCCACCAGGAGGCAGAGACTGAAAGAGAGAAAGAAAGGAAGGAAGGGCCAAAGACAAGATAGACACTTCCCAGACATGCCCCCAGTGATCTACTTCCCCTAACTAGATCTCCTCTCCTAAAGTTTCTGCCACCTCCCAATAAAGTCATTGATTATGCTACTGACGGGGTCAGAGCCCTCATGATCCAATCATTACCCAAGAGACCCACCTCTGAAAATTTCTGCATTGGGTTACCAAGTCTTCCATATAGACCAAGTCACATATTATACACATGTGTGTATATTATATATGGGTGTGTATATATATGGTTTTGCTCTGAACTGTCTATCAAAGACTCATGTGTTGAAGGCTTAGTACCAGTTGGGCACTATCAGGAGGTAGTAAAACCTCTAGGAGGTAGGCCCTAGTGAGAGGTATTCTTGTCATTGAGGGCATACCCTCAAAGGGGATAGTGGGACTCCCATCCCTTACTTTTTTCTCTCTTTCACTTTTGGACAATAGAGTGGTTTTGTTCTGCCACAAGTTCCTGTCATGGTGTTTCATCATAGGCCCAAAGCAACAGGGCCAAGAAATCATGTACTGAAACCTCTAAATTAGTGACTTCCAAAAACTCTTTTCTTTTTAAATTCATCATCTCAGGTATTTATTATAGTAATTGAAAGCTGATGAACACACACAGATACTTCCTATTGTCTGATAATTTACTAAGGCTTTCTCTTCTCAGTTCTTTTTCTGTTCTTCCTATCACAGTGTTTCTTTTGATGTAATTTAAGTTCACTGAACTACTCTTTCATGATTCCCTACTTGCTATTAATCTTCTATATTAGTTTTTCTTTTAGAAAATTACATTATGGTTTTGATACTATGATTTGAATGTTTTGCTTCCTTATAAAATTTATATTGAAACTTAATGAGCTAACTCAACAATATGAAGAAGTAGAAGCTTTAGAAAGAAGGTAATTAATTTCACCCCATTAAATGGAACCAGTATCCATACAAGGGGGTTATAAGGAGTTTTGCTAGTTCTTTTATTCCCTTCCATCCCTTCTGTCATGTGAAGACACCAAAATGACACTACTTATGAGGAACGAGTCTTCACCAGACACCAAAGCTATCATCACCTTGGTCTTGAATTTGTTAGCCTTCAGATTTTGAGAAATAAATTTTCATAGTGTGCAAATTACCCAATCTCAAGTATTTTATTATAGAAACATGAACTAAGTCAGTTACATTTTAAATTTGTTATGATCCATGTTTTAGTCCTCACATTCTCCATTTCTTTATTCATTACCAACATAAGTTTAATTAAGTCCCTGAAAGTATTTATAGCAGCAGCTTAACATTTCATATTTTAATGTTAATCCTATCATCTGAGATATGTAAAAGTTGATTACCATGAACTTTCTTTTCTTATAAACCTGGGTCATGTGTTCATTTTTTTCTTTTTTGCGGTGCTGGTTATTGAACCCAGGGCCTTATGCTTGCAAAGCAAGCACTTTACCAACTGAGTTATATCCCCAGCCCCATGTATGTGTTCAATTTTTTGCTCACTTAGTAATTTTGTATTATAAGTTGTACATTGTGTGATACTTTTTAGGAATTCTAGATATGCCAAATTGTTTTCAATAGTGTTGAATTTTCTTTTGAGAGAGAAATTATTGTCAGATATGGATTTAATGGTTAAAGCATATCTATATTTTTAAATTTAGTCTTCTGGCTTATTGTTTTAGCCAACTTTGTGTCACTGTGAACAAAAGACCTGACAAGAACAGCTTAAAGGAGGAAAAGTTATTTGGCCCACAGTCTCAGTCCACAAACAGCTTACTGCATTGCTGTGGGCCCAAGATGAGGCAGAACATCATGGTGGAAGGGTGTGGTGAGGGAAAGCAGCTCTGGACATGGCAACCAAGAAGTAGAGAGAGCTCCACTCACCAGGGACAAAATACTAATCCCAAAGGGACACCCCTAGTGACCTGATTCTTCCAGCCACACCCTACCTGCCTGTAGTTACCACTCAGTTAATCCATTTCAGTGCATTAATACACTGATTAGTTCATACCTCATATTTTAATCATTTCACTTCTAAAAATCCTTGCACTGTTTCACAGATGAGCTTTGGGAGACAACTCCGATCTGAAACACAACATTTCCTTTATGCTTAGGTGGAATCTTCCTAATATCAAGGTTATTCTGGGAACTCAATGAATGTTTTATTCCACTTTCTATTGGTAATATTATACTACAGATTAGGTATGTTAGAATAAAAAGAGGTTTATTTAGCCTCATGGCCCAAGGTCAAGGCACTATATTTGGTGATGCCATTTTTGCTATCAGAGTCCTGATCAGGTGTAACGCATGGCATGACAAGAGGTGGAGGATGTGAGAAAGCCCTAGTGAAGGAAGCCTTTGTGGAAGACATGCTCTTATGATAATCTAAATTTTTAAAGACTAAGGTATTTTCTTCTTGTGAAAATCAGGAATGGATTTTAATCCAGGTTTTCTGAGTTTATATGCAGGGTATTTCTACTACATCATGTTCCAGAAATGAGTAGCACTTCAGAAGTATGGATTCGAACCAGTTTTTTCATTCAGTGGTTTAAAAACTTCACAGTTCATGGAACCATAAAATTTAAAATACTTAATAAAAAATAACTTATGGGTACCAGCTACTTTTGTTTTACCTATACGTTGAATATGCATAGGAATAATGGCAACAATAAATATAATTTACTAGCATTACTATTTATAAAAGGAAGGACATATAATTACAAAATGCTGTAAAAAAGAAAAACATTTCATAATAAAGGAAAATCACATGAAGTGAGTGAATACTGTTTTTTAAAAGTCTCACATTATTGTATTTATCTCTTTTGGTCATGAAGATAGACCAAAGCATACCTAAAGACTATTTGAAAATAATCAATAGTGTATTTTATTAAAGAAAAACATAATCATTGCATTTTCTGTGTGTCAGCATTCTCTGTACTTACCATGATTAATCATTTAAACATCACAACACCATTGAAAATTAGGTTTTAACACATTTCCCATTTTATGGATGATGAATCTGATGCATGACTCTGCCCAAGATCACAGAAGTAAGAGATGGCAGATCAGGGTTGACACCCAGAGAATCATAATTTTAAACTTTGCTCCTTTCTCTGATGATTTCTTTTGAAATTGAGAATCTGAGAAAAAGCAGCTAGCTACATGCTATGAATAATGTTTCAGCAGTTATTTTCCAAATAAATGTTTGAATGTATGTGTGTGTGTGTGTGTGTGTGTGTGTGGTGTGTAGGTGTGTGTATACGTGTGTATCCTTGAATGTACAATTGTGTTAAAGAAATAAATTTTATTCTAAGTTTTCAATTGTTGAAATTGCATCTGAAGTAAAATAATAATGTACTCTGTATTATGGAAAAAGTCATTTTTTCTAGTTCTGCATCTCTAGTCATAAATGAAGGTTAATATTGGAGACCAAATGGGAGAGTACATCATTAAAATAGATAATGTTCACTGCAAACAGATAGAATTCAGAAGGTTAAAATTCCAGTTAAGATTAGTCTTTAAAATGTGAATCTTTTTAAAAATTTAATCTAAATAAATTCATGGTACAAAGAAGCATTTAAAATAGCTCCCTGAAATGAAGTCATGCATCAAAGAGAATGATGATGTAGAGCCCAAATGCAAATAGGAAGTACTGATTCAGGGGAGCAGGTTTTGTATAAGAAGGAAAGAAATGAATGTTACTCTTCTAATTTCTATTTTATGTGAAAATCAAAATAGGCTTTCTAATCAAATTGTACTTATTAATAAACATTTAGTGATGTGGTTAATAATCAGAGAATAATTAAGCATATGTTGAAGCCTATCACTGAAAATTATGAACACTCAGAAAAAGAAGATTACAGGCTAAAGTTCATTGGTGGACAGAGGTTTGGAGAAACCCAGAGAGTTTGGATAGTGCAAAAAATGTGGAACAGAGCACTCCAGCAGAATAACAGAGGGCAAGGCTAGAGGTGAAAAGGGGTGCATTAGTCAATTTTTCATTGCTGTGACCAAAATACCTCACCAGAGAAACTTAGAGGAGGAGAAGTTCACATCAGAGGTTCAATTCATGGTCAAATAACTCCATTGCTCTATGCCCGAGCTAGAACAGAACATCATGGCAGAGGGCATAGTGGAGAAAAGCAGCTTCAGGCAGCCAGAAGGTGGAGGGAAAATTGGGGGAGGGTCAGGGACAAAATATAATCCAAAAAGCATGCCTGCAGTGACCTCATTCCTTCAGTCACTCCTCCTGACTGAAGTTCAGTAGTCCTTTCAAATTATTAATTCATTAAATGGGTTAATCCACTGATAAGGTTATAACTCTCATAATCTAACCATTTCACTTCTGAAAATTCCTGCATTGCCTAACAGAGGAGCTTTCTGGGAGACACCTCATATCCAAACTATGACAGAGGGACAGTCCAAGTGAGTAGCACTAAGACAGGAATAGAAATGTTGTAGAATAATCTAAAGAAACAATAGGCTTGGGCTTTGCATATCAAAGTACTCTGGGGAAGTTCTCTATACTTCGCAGCATATCCTCATGGTGCTGTAACAGGGAACCATCTTGAGAAGGTCTTGTCTGAGTCTATGCTCTGGGGTCAAAGGCTTATACTTTCCTCTCTGTGGGTCCTCAATGCAATCTTACCAAAGTGACCTAGAGTGTGTCCCCTTGAAAGTCAATTTGTTCATCAGGGAGACACAAACATGCTGAGAATTTCATGTAGTGGGAAATCAGAGAACAGAGGTCACTTCACCTTCAGAACCTGGACATTCAACAAGCCAATGTCAGGAGTCTGAAAATAAGTAGTAATTTGTGATATTACACGGGAGCTCAGAGTGCGAATACCAGAGACACACACAGTAAATTGCATGGAGACCACTGCTAGACTTTCCAAACACAGATAGCTACAACTTTATTGCCTGTCTCCACCTTCGGAGTGTGTGACACAAAAGGTGGCAGAGTCATTGACACACTGAAGTGCTTGACACCAGCCCTAACCTTAAGATCAAGCACAAAGAGCACCAAAGGGAGCCTGTTCCAATTTCCACCTTCCTTGCTAGCTTTGTGACATGCTGCAACATTGGCATTTGCCTGTGTTTGGAGTCAGTGGTCCAAATATCTCTGGAGTAAATCTTCACCTGGAGAGCTCTGCGTTTTCCCCCACCTCCATCTGGGATAGAGGGCAGTGGAGAGGTATAACAACTGACTCCAGCCACAAACCATTCCCACTGGTTGCCTGGTAAACACCACAAAGGAAAGAAGAAAGACATAAGTAACCCCCAGGATTTGCTCTAAGGGATCCACACCCTAAGAAGACTCAGAAAGAAACTACAATTGGCGTAGGTTGTGAATATCTATTCTTGCATGCACAATCAAGTGCCTCAGTAGAAACAAAAATTTTATTAATATATTTGTTATTGTTGGTTTTTGTTTGAAAGTAATGTCTAATCTCTCTATTGTTCTTTTTTTAACGTTTATTTTTTTCTTATTTTTTTCTTTTTTTCCCATCTTTACTTTTCTTCTGATTTCCCTTTTCTCTTTTTTAAAACTAATTTTATTCTTTATTTTTCTTCTCTTTTGTTATTATTTTTATTATTTTTAAACTTTATTTATATTATTGGTCCTTTCTATGCTATCATTGGTGTTGTGCTTGTTTTATTTAGTTTTTATTTTATTTATCTTCTTTTGTGTCTTCATTTGTTTTCTTCTTTCTGGGTGGTGTTGGGGATGAGGCCCTGTACTTTGAGCAGGTTGGATGAAGGCTGTGGTGCTGAACTACATTTCCAGTCTAAGTCAGAAAAATTGCACCCTACTACAGTCAAGACCTAGCCATGTTTAAACCTTATTGGGTATTTCAACTTAAAGAAAGGGGGAAATGGAAGCTCCCAGTCATTGATCTGGCTCCAAGTAGTCATGGCTAGGGGATGCAGAATTCTTTCCCAAAGAAAACAGGAGAGAGAATTAACAATGGTTGTAGACACTGCTTCTGTGAGGCACCTCAGTGTAGGGCATTCCCCTTCCCTATTAGACCACACAGTGTTGAAAAAACTGGAGTAGTAACAACAGAGGGTGCATTCATTATATTCTACTGTCTCTATCACACCTCCCCAAATTACCAGAATTACCATGTTACCACACTCTTGCAATAACTACAGAGAAAGTGAGTCCTTTTGGCTCTAAAACAGTATGCATTATATTAAAATCCACTAATCACAGAGCCAAAGAAGCCAGAAGGTTGTTACCCTACAAAGTCAAATTGGAATTAAACTCATCACTACACAACAAACTGATATCCCAGAATTCATCATCAAGAGAAGGCTACTTAGGCTGGGTGTGTTGGGGTATGCCTATAATCCTAGCAGCTTAGGAAGCTGAGATAGGAGGATTGCAAGTTTAAAGCCAACCTCAGCAACTTAGTGAGGTTCTCAGTAACATAGGGAGAACTTGTCTTAAAATAAAAAAATAAGAAAGCCTGGGGATGGGATATGGTTCAGTGGTTGAGTACCTCTGGTTTCAATCCCAAGTACCAACAGAGAGGGGGGGAGAAGAGAGGGAGATACTATTTTGTAAGAAGGTTCTCATATGAAAGTGGAAGATATATTCACCCCAATACATGCACAAATCTCAACATAGAAGCACAAGAAATACGACCTCTCCTAAAATTTGGAACTCTCCAGTAGCTGATTCCAAAGATATCAAAGTGGATGAAATGATATATAAAAATTCAGAAGAATGATTTTAATAAAGCTCAATGAATTCCAAAGAGATATGGAAAAGAACTGAACAAATTAAGGAAAATTATGTACAATATTAATGAGCAGTTTAAGAAAAGGAGATTCTGAAATAGAGCCAAGTAAAAAAGAAAGCTTCACTGATAGAATTAAGCAGAAGAAAAAATATTAAGGCCTGAGGACAAGGTTGAGGATCATATTTAAATAAAGACAATAAAGAAAAATAATAAGAACAGAGTATACCAGATCTTTGAGAGATAATACAGGATCTAACATATGCATAACTAGAATTGACAAAGGAGAAGAGCTACAGGCCAAAGGCATAGAAAATTATTCAGTGAAGTAATAGCAGAGAATTTACTGAAGCTTGGGAAAGATGTGGATATTCAGATATAGTAGTTATTTAGAGCTTTAAATAAACAACCATAAACAACCTCTTTATGAAGCATTACATACATAAACTGGCAAAAGCACAAAAGAAAGAATAATAAAAGGGGCAAGAGAGAAAAACCAAGTGGAACAAAATAACTGCTGACCTAGATTACTATACCAGAAAAGTTATCCTTCATAATTGGAAGAAAAATTAAAATCTTTGATGATTAGCAGAAACTAAACCAGCACTACAACCGCCCGAAGAGAAAGAAAGATAAACATATCTGTGAGGACACATGGAAGATGAAGATAAGCAAATGAAAATTAGGAACTAATCAAACATTATTAATAGAAAAAAAAAACTAAATCCTGTAAGATGAATTAGACAGGAAGAAACAAACATATGACTTTGAAAAAGCCACAAGAAAAACAACAAAATGATAGGAACAATAATAACTTTGACTATAAGTGGTCTTGCTTTACCAATTAAAAAATACTGACTGGATTAAGAAACAAGACCAATGATATACCACCTGCAGAAAACTCACCTTACCATCAAAGATGTACAAAAACTTAAAGTGAAAAGAGGTAAAATGATGCCCCAAGCTTTGATGAAACAATTCATCAACAATATGTGATTATAAATTCTTGCTTTTATTTCTTGTGCTTTGGGAGTCTTCTTAAGTCTGGTCCTAAGCCAACATGATGAGGATTTTGGTCTACTTTTTCTTCTATTTGATACAGGGTCTCAGGTTTAATTCCTAGATCCTTGATTCATTTTGAGTTGAGTTTTATACAGAGATAGGGATGAGAGATATGGGCTTAATTTCATTTTATTGCATATGGATTTCCATTTTTGCCAGCACCATTTGTTGAAGAGGTTAACACTAACAAGACTCCCAAAGCACAAGAAATAATAGCAAGAATCAATAAATGGGAATGATTCAAACTAAAAACATTTTCTCAGCAAAGGAAACAATCAAATGTGAAAAGAGAGCTAGCTTACAGAGTGGGAGAAAATCTTTTCCACACACACTTCAGATAGAGCACTAATCTCCAAAATTTATAAAGAACTTAAAAAATTTTATACCAAAAATGCAAAGAACCCAATTAATAAATGGGCCAAGGAACTGGGAAGACACTTCACAGAAGAAGATATACAGGTGATCAACAAATATATTTAAAAAATGCTCATCATCTCTGGTTTTAAAAAAATGCAAATCAAAACCACCCTAAGTTTCATCTAACTCCAATTAGAACAGCTATTATCAAGAACACAAGCAATAATAAGAGTTGTTGTGGATGTGAAAAAAAGGCACACTCATACATTGCTGGTGGAATTGCAAATTAGTGCAGCCACTCTGGAAAGAAGTATGGAGATTCCTCAGAAAACCTGGAATTGGACCCACCATTTGACCCAGCTATCCCACTCCTTGGTTTATACCCAAAGGACTTAAAATCAGCATACTACAGTAAAGCAGTTACAACAATGTTTATAGCTACTCAATTCACAATAGCTAGATCATGGAACCAACCTAGATACCCTTCAATTGATGAATGGATTAATAAACTCTGCACAATGGAATACTACTCAGCCATAAAGAAGAATAAAACTATGGCATTTGCTTGTAAATGGATGGACTTTGAGAATATCATGCTAAGCGAAATAAGCCAATCCCCAAAAAGCAAAGGCCAAATGTTCTAGCTGATAAGTGGATGATGATACATAAAGTGGGGAACAGGGGGAGGGATGGGAAAGGAAAGATAGTGGACTGATGCAGACATTATTACCCTATGTACATGTATGATTACATGAATGGTGTGAATGAATATGTGTACAACCATACAAATGAAAATTTGAACCCCATTTATATACAATGAATCAAAATGCAAACTGTAAAAAAATGATTATAATTATATATATAATTAGGCATATATATATATATGTATATATATATATTAGGTATATATATATAAGATATATATATATATATCGTATATATATATACCTAATGTTGGAGAACCCAATTTTATAAAACTAACAGTACTGGACAAGAAAGGGAGATTTAGGCCATAGTACAATAACAATGCTGGGTGACTTCAATAACCTACTCTCACTAACAGATCATTCAGACAAACAATCAGCAAAGAAATATCAGAGTTAAATTACACTGCAGTTCAAATGGACTTAATAGATATCTTCTTAGTATTTCACCCAACAGCTGCAGATCAGCACATGGAATATTTTCCAAAATAGATAATTTTTAGGCCATAAAGCAAATCTTAATTTCAAAAAATTGAAATGATTTCTTACATTTTATCAGATTACAATGTAATGAAACCAAATATCAACAAGAGAAACTACAAAAATTATGCAAAGGGCACCATTCTTCAGCTTCCCTGGCGGAGAGAGACCATCTTCAGCTGCCTGAGCCCTCGGAGCTGAGCTCAGGCCTTCCAGCGGGGACGTGGCGCTGCTGCTCCTGGTGAGGTCTGGCCTGGAGCGGAGACAGTGCCAGCTCCGGCAGGGAGTTTGGGCCATTCAGCACCATTTTTCAGCTTCCCTGGCTGAGAGAGAACATCGTCGGCTGCCTGAGTCCTCAGAGCTGAGCTCAGGTCTCCCGGCGGAGCCACGGTGCTGCGTCTCTTGGTTGCCTCTGCCCAGAAGCATTGATCATTCCCAACCTGGAGGTAGTGGGACAGCAGCTATCTTGGGTCACCGCTTGACCAAACACCTCTCAAACATCAGGTGAGTTACTGGAAATCTGCAGGGACACTTTAAGTCTTTACAGGGAAATTGCAATCCCTCTGATTTGCACTACTAGAGGGGAAGATACATGACCAACATGAGAAAACTCGGGAAGAAAGTGTCCCAAACAAACCTTGATGATATATCAAGAGAATCCAAAGACAGCATGGTAGAAGGAATGACAGAAAGGGAGTTCAGAATGTTCATAATTAAAATGATCCGAGAAGAGAATGATGTGATGAGAGAGCAGATTCAGGCTATGAAGAATCAGCTAATAGAGCAATTGCAGGAAGCAAAAAATCATCTCAATAAAGAGATAGAAGTTCTGAGAAAAAAACAATCAGAAATCCTTGAAGGAAACAAGGAAATGAAGGAAACAATAAACCAAGTTAAAAACTCAATAGAAAGCATAATTAACAGAATACATCACTTGGAAGACAGAACCTCAGACAATGAAGACAAAATATTTAATCTTGAAAACAAAGTCAAACAAACAGAGAAGATGGTTAGGAATCATGAACGAAACCTCCAAGAAATATGGGACATCATGAAAAGACCAAATTTAAGAGTTATTGGGATTGAGGAAGGCACAGAGATACAAACCAAGGGTATGAACAATCTGTTCAATGGAATAATATCAGAAAATTTCCCAAATATGATGAATGAGATGGAAAATCAATTACAAGAGGCTTACAGGACACCAAACACACAGAATTTCAACAGATCCACACCAAGGCACATTATAATGAAAACACCTAACATACAAAACAAAGATAGAATTTTAAAGGCTGTGAGAGAAAAGCATCAGATTACCTACATGGGGAAACCAATACGGATATCAGCAGATTTCTCAGCCCAAACCCTAAAAGCAGGAAGGGCCTGGAACAACATATTTCAAGCTCTGAAAGAAAATGGATGCCAACCAAGAATCTTATACTCAGCAAAACTTACCTTCAGATTTGATGACGAAATAAAATCCTTCCATGATAAACAAAAACTTAAAGAATTCACAAAGAGAAAGCCTGCCCTACAGAACATTCTCAACAAAATATTCAAAGAGGAAGAAACGAAAAATAACAATCTCAGTAATCATGGGGAGGAATTACCCTAAAGAAAGAGTCAATCGAAGGAGAAACAACGTTAAGCTAAAAACCCCAAAGAAGCTAAAATGGCAGGAAATACAAGTCATATCTCAATAATAACCCTGAATGTAAATGGCCTAAACTCATCAATCAAAAGACATAGACTGGCAGACTGGATTAAAAAGAAAGACCCAACAATATGCTGCCTTCAAGAGACTCATCTCATAGAAAAACATGTCCACAGACTAAAGGTGAAAGGTTGGGAAAAAACATACCATGCATATGGACTGAGTAAAAAATGCAGGAGTTTCCATCATCATTTCAGATAAAGCAGACTTCAAGCCAAAGTTAGTCAGAAGGGATGAAGAAGGACATTTCATACTGCTTAAAGGAAGCATAAATCAGCAAGACATAACAATCATAAATATTTATGCACCAAACAATGGTGCATCCATGTACGTCAATCAGATCCTTCTCAAATTCAGGAATCAAATAGACCAAAACACAATAATACTGGGGGACTTTAACACTCCTCTCTCACCATTCGACAGATCTTCCAAGCAAAAATTGAAAAAAGAAACCATAGGACTCAATGACACAATCGCTAATTTGGACTTAACAGACATATATAGAATATTCCATCCATCAAAAAGTGAATACACCTTCTTCTCAACAGCACATGGTTCCTTCTCTAAAATAGACCATATGTT
>JAJEJO010052926.1:50379-91619 GCA_020662805.1 Glaucomys volans
ATTATATGAGAAATGCAAATGAAAACCACCTTAAGATTTCATCTTACCCCAATTAGAATGTCTTTTATTAAGAATACAGGCAACAACAGGTGTTGGCAAGGATGTGGGGAAAAGGGTACACTCATACATTGCTGGTGGGAGAGCAAGTTGATGCAGCCACTCTGGAAAGTAGTGTGGAGATTCCTTAGAAAACTTGGAATGGATCCACCATTTGACCCCGCTATCCCACTCCTTGGCCTATACCCAAAGGACTTAAAATCAGATTACTACAGTGATGCAGCCACATCAATGTTCATAGCTGCTCAATTCACAATAGCTAGATTATGGAATCAATCTAGATGCCCTTCAGTAGATGAATGGATAAAGAAACTGTGGTATATATACACAATGGAATATTACTCAGCCATAGAGCAGAAAAAAATTATGGCATTTGTAGGTAAATGGATGATGTTGGAGACTATTATGCTAAGTGAGATCAGCCAATCCCCAAAATCCAAAGGCCGAATGGTCTCTCTGATAAATGAATGATGATGCATAATGCGGGGGGTGGGGAAGGGTGGCAAGAATGGAGGAAGGATAGATAGCATAGAGGGAAGGGAGGGGTGGGGTCGGGGTTGGGGGTAAAAATAATAACAGAATGTGTGACAGATACCATTGCCCTGTGTACATGCATGAATGCACAGATGGTGTGACTCTACTTTGTGTACAACCTGTGAAATGAGCTGTACTCCATTTGTGTTCAATGAATCAATAAGTAAATTTAAAAAAATTATGCAAACACATGGAGATTGAACAATGCCCTTTGAAAGATATGTCATTGAAGAGAACAGCAAGGAAATTATAACATTCTTAGATTCATGAAAATGGAAATACAATAACTTGTGGAACACAGCAAAAGCAGTATTAAGAGGGACGTTACAGTTACAAGAGCATACATTGAATCAACCAGATCTCAAATCAATAATCTGATGTTGCATCTTAATGTCTTAGAACTAAACCCAAAATCAACATAGGAAAATACATAAAGATAAGAACAGAAATAAATTAAATAGAGGCTAAAAAGCAATAAAGAATCAATGAAATAAAAGACTTTGTCTTTGAAAAGAAACACAAAATTAACAAACCTTTAGCTAAACTAACCAAAAGATAGATCCAAATAAAGAAAATTATAGAGGAAGTAAAGGATATTACCACACACAATACTTAAATTTATAGGGTTGGTAGGGAGTATTTTGAAAAATTATAGTTAGTATTTTGAAAATTTATAATAAACTGTAGAATCTCAAAGAAATAGACACATTTCTGAGCATATATGATCTATCCCAGTTTACCTGAAAGGACATAAACCTGAATAGATCACTAACAAGCAATAAAATTGAAGCAGTAATGAAAGAAGTCTCCTAACAAGGAAAAGTTAAAGACCAAACAGTTTCACTGCTGATTTTACCAGACTTTTAAATAAAGAACTAATACCAATGCTACTAACATGATTTCATTTTATACAAAAGGAAAAAACCCTTCCAAACTCATGCTATGAAGTATTAACCTGCTACGAAAACCTGAGAAGGGTACAACAAAAAAGAAAACTATAGACCAATATACTTTATGAACATAGATGCAAAAATACTCAATAAAATACTTGCAAATTCAAGTCAATCTCATTGAAGAGATCATACACCATGATCAAGTTTGTTTCATCACAGGAATGCAATTTAAAACATGTAGAAATCAATAAACATAACAGAGCACACAAATAAAATCAAGGATAAAAATCACCTGATCATGTAAATATGTGCAGGAAAAAGCCATTTATGAAATTTAATACCCCTTTTTGATAAAAAGCCCTTAAAAATTAGGTATAGAAAGATCATTCCTCAGTATAATAAAGGTTGTATATTATAAACCTATAATTAACACTATCTTGCATGGGGAAAACCTGAAATCACAGCTTCTAAACTCTTATTCAATATAATACTTGAAATTATAGCCAGAAAATAAAAGGGATATAAATAGGAAAGGAGGAAGTTGAATTATTCCAGTTTTCAGAAGGAATGTTTCTATTCTTAGAATACCCTAAAGACCACACTAAAGATTCTCAGAACAGATAAACATTCAGGAAGGTCGCAGGATAGAAAATCAACATATAGAAATCAGTAGCTTTTTAAAACACCAATTATGAAATCTGAGAAAGAAATCAGGAGAGCAATTCCATTTGTAACAGCCTCAAAATAAATAAATTAAGTCAATTATCTAGTAATAAATCCCACTAAGGAGATGAAAGGACTCTAAAATAAAAATCAAAAATTACTGAAGAAAGAAATTGAGGAAGATGGAAAGAACTCATGTTTGTAATATTGCTAAAATATTAGCAAGATATACTATAATCATAGTAACAAAGGCTGCATGGTATTGGCATAAAAGCAGACATGCAGAGCAATGAACTAAAGGACCTATATCAAAGTCATGCATTATAGCAAAGTGATTTTCCACAAGGTGCCAATAAACACATTGAAGGAGAGATGACCTCTTCAACAAACGTTGCTAGAAGAACTGGAAATCCATATGTAGAAGAATAATATTAGACCCCGACATCACACCCTGTACAAAAATCAACTCAACATGGATCAAATACCTGAATATAAGACCTGAAAAGTTTGAAACTTCTGGAAGAAATCATCGTGGAAACACTTAAAGACATGGCACAGACAACAATTTCTGAATAAGGCTCTAATAACTCAGGAACAAAAGCAAGAATTGACCAATGGAAGCACATCAAGTTAAAAAACTTCTGCACAGCAAAGGAAATAATCAACAGAGTGAAAAGACAATCTGTAAAAATAAAAACACTGCCAGTTATTTATCTGACACAGGGTTAATACCCAGAATAAAAAACGACTCAGAAGACAACAGAATAAATAATCCAATCAAAAATGTGCAAATGCACTGAACACTTTTAAAAAGAAAAATTACAGCTGGTCGCAGTGGTGCATACCTGTAATCTCAGCAGCTCAGGAAGATCATGAGTTCAAAGTCAGCCTTAAGAAAAGTGAGGTACTAAGCAACTCAGTGACACCATGTCTCTAAATAAAATCCAAAATAGGGCTGTGAATGTAGCTTAGTAATTACGTGCCCCTGAGTTCAATCCTTGGAACACCCTTACCAAAAACAAGAAAATAGAATTATAAATGACCAATAAATATTTTGAAAAAAATGCTCGATATCTTTAGCCACCAAGGAAATATAAATCAAAACTGCACTGAGATTTAATATTAACCTAGTCAAAATTATTATTATCAAAAAGAATATAATAACACATGCTAGGGAGAATATGAGAAAAAAGAACCATCACATGTTATGGATTGGAATATAAATTAATATAGCCACTATGGAAAACAGTATGAAGTTCCTCAAAAAACTGCAAATAGAACTACGGTATGATCCAGCTAGACCTCTCCTGGGTATTTATGCAAAGGAATCAACGGCGACATACAAAAGAGATAACTGCATGCACACTTTTATTGTGGCACTATTCACAATAGCCAAGATAGGGAATCAGATTAGATCCCATCAATATATGACTGAATAAAGTATGATTTATACACACAATAGAATATTAGTCCGTCATAAATAAGAACAGAATCATTTCACTTGCAGGAAAATAGTTGGAATTGGAGACTATCATGTTAAGGGAAATAAACCAAGTACAGATAGACAGGTATTGTATGTTTTCTCTCATATGTAAAATATATAAAGAGGTTAGTGGGGATGATGTACATGATCGAATTGTTATGTAGGCCCATATGGAAATGCTATAGTGAATTCAATTAATTTATACATTTACTATGTCTTATTATAATTTTAAAAAAGAAATTTAGCATCTGTAAAACATAGAAGGACAGAGCAACTTGCAAGAAGGTATGTAAGACTCCAGATTTCTTTCCTATTCACTGGTACTAGATCCATGTTTCCAACCAACCTCAGATTGAAAACATTCAGAAAAAAATATTGCATCTGTACTAAACACGTACAGAGTTTTTTGTTGTTGTTTGCCCTTAAAAATATTGTATAACAACTATTTACATGGCAAAGGATTTTTATTAGGCTGTATCAGTAATCTAGAAAAGATCTAAAGTGTATGGGGATATGTTCATATATGCAAATAATATGCCATTTTATATAATGGACTTGAGTATTCATAAGGTTTGCTATTGAGAGGAAGTTCTTCAACCAGTCCTCTGCAGATACTGAGGAATGACTGTAACTTGATATATTATTTATATTTCTAAGCTCTTAGGAAGAAGACATTTCAATTACATAAATGAACTTAAGCAGATGGAAATGACTGATTTGTTCAGAATTTGGTGGGAAAGAAACATTTAATTACTTGGAATATAACAAAAAGGCAAAAATAATTAGAGTATTTTGCTACACTTTCTTGTACATGAAAAATAAAACATAAAAGGAGTTCTCATACATCAGGTGTTTTCTTTTCCAGTGCCTTGTATTACAGAATCATTGGCAAAATAAAATCAGCATAGAGAATGCTGTCCTTCAAATATATTGAATAGTAGAAATTTATCAGAAGGACTTTAATTCAAGTTCCAAATCAGGAAAATGTTTTAAATGATTTTGAACTCCAAAATAAAATTAGAATTTCACTGAATTAGAATTTCACTATGCAACTCCTTTGAGATGCTAGTCTTCACTTTCTATATCTAGTCCTTCAGAACAGGCTGTTCTTTTCAATGAGAATGAGACACAATTGATCAACAAACATACATTGTGCAATGTGATTGACTTGATTCTTCTGCTCTTTTAGAACAACTATTGAATGACAGCCTCTGTCTTGCACTACAAGTTTAAATCACCTGCATTTGGCAAGGTTATTGATATTGTTCTACTTATATTTTATGCTGTTCATTTTTACATTTTCTGTTCCTTCTTTCCTGCCTTATTTTGCATTGTTGTTGAAGTATTAATATATTGATGATGACCCATTTGGGCATAGTTTTCTTTGAGTTTACTACATTTGAGGGTTGTTAGCTTTTTGAATCTGAATATTTGAGTTAGCAATTCTGAAAAGATTAGGGTCATAATTTCATGAATTTTTCTTCTTGCCAATCACCATCTCCTCCATTTCTGGATCTTCTGATGATAAAAATGGTATATGTTTTGATATTATCTCTGAGGTTCCTTTTCTGCTCTTTAGGTTCTTCAGATTGAATAATTTTCTGTGGATCTATGCTCAACTAAATAGTTTCTTTTCTCTCTTATTTCCATACTACTGAAAATTCTATAAATTTTAATTACAAATATTGCTTTTTTATTTCCATTGTGTTTCCTTGATTATTTCTTATAGTTTCTACAGCTCTTGAAAACCCTTATTTCCCACATATTGGCATGAAGTTTCTATTTCGCACATGGAACACAGTTAGAATGGTTTCTTTAAAAACAGTGTCTAAAAATGTCAGCACTTGGATTCGACATGCTTTGGCACATGCCTGTGATCCCAAAGACTCAGAAGGCTGACAGGAGGATCACAAGTTTGAGATCAACCTCATCGACTTCATGAGGCCCTGTTTCAAAGCAATATATAAAAAAAGAACTGGGGATGTGGCTGTATGGTTAAGTGCCCCTATTTTGTATGCCACCATTTAATAACATAGAAAATTTGTCATTTTTTTACTTTTAATAAAATATTTAAACTATATAAACTGCAAAATACAATCTTTGGGGGGGCAGCACAGGTATTGAACTCAGGGGCACTCGACCACTGAGCCACATCTCCAAGCCCTTTTTGTATTTTATTTAGAGACAGTCTCATTGAGTTGCTTAGTGCCTCACTTTTGCTGAGGCTGGCTTTGAATTTGAGATCCTCCTGCCTCAGCCTCCTAAGCCACTGCAAAATACAATCTTAAAGATAAAATAACAAAGGAATTCTTTTCCATGTAAAGAAAATTGTTGGTTTCTTCTGGCTAGGTATGAAAGAAGAGACTCTTGCACTCTACATCACAACATCAAGATGAAGTCTTAACCTTGAAGGAGTCCTTGTTGGAACACAGCATACATATACAGTCCCACTATGAATAACACATGTGACAATAAAACTCATGTCCATTATGCGTTCCTTATTTTGCTTCACTTGACTGCAGTTTTGACAGTGCTGACTGTTCCATTCTCAAAATAACTTTTTGTCCATGGTTGCTAATCTCACTTTTACTTCTGAGATCTTCATTTTAGGTGCTTTCTTCCTCCATTGGTAGCACCTAAGCCCATTATCTCACATAATCTCCCTAATGAATTTCACCAGGGGGAAGATATTCAAGAAAATATTAACAAGTCAAAAAAACAGAGCAAAATATTGCATGTAATTTTCCAAAATGAGGAACATGTTGTTTTAATAAACTCTTAGGCATATCTCTTTTTATTGGTTCCTTATCACTATAAATGACAATAGAATCTATTTTGATATATTTATATAAACAGAATATATGTTTTTCTACTCAGGATCTCAGTCTTGTGGATATACACAATGCTGAGATTCACCATGGTATATTCATGTAGGTAGAAGGTTAAGTTATGTCAGATTCATTCTACTATCTTTTCTATTCCTATAACTCTTCTCTTCCTTTCATTCCTCTTTATCTAATCCACTGATATCCTATCCCCCCTTATTTTGGGTTACAAACCACATATCAAAGAAAGCATTTGACCATTGTTTTTGGGGGGGATTTTTCTGATTTTTTAGCATAATAGTGTCTAGATCCATACATGCTGGCAAATGTCATAGTCATTTCTCTTATAGATGAGTAATATTCCTTTGTGCATATATATATATACATATACATATGTATATATATATACATATGTATATATATATATACACACATATATATATCACAATTTATTTGTCAATTCATCTGTTTTTGGGCATCTGGTTTGGTTCCATAGCTTAACTATTGTGAATTGTGCTGCTGTAGACATTGATGTGACAATGTCACTATAGTATGTTGATTTTAACTCCTTGGGATATATACCGAGGAATCAGATAATTGGGTCAAACAGTGGTTCCATTCCTAGTGTTTTGAGGAATGTCCATACTGTTTTCCAGAGTGGAGGCATATCTTTAATTGAATGCAATATTCATGGAACACAGCAAACCACCTGTCCCACCAAGATGTAAAGTGCTCTAAGGAATAGTAAGAGGTTTACAAGTTAAAAGTAGAAGGAGTCTCTCTAGTAGAGTCTCGATAGATTAATAACAAAATTACACTTAAAACATTTTAGAACTATGGCAGAATTAATTGCTTTTTATCTATTTTTAAACAGCTAGATTACATATATTCCACCACTTTTATTTTTTTGGTCATTGACAATGATGTGGAAATTAATCCCCCATCCATAACCTTGTTTGCTAGATTAAATAATGTAGCTTTAAAATGAATATTTGTATTGTGATGGAATTGCTGAAATATAAATTTTATTTTCCACTCAAAAAAATTTTATTTAGCCCTCTACAGCATAGTATTTTTCTCTTATTTTTCTCATATGAATGTAAATAAGATGCGAAAACATGAATGGAAAATAAATGAGTTAGAAAAATCCAGATTTTATTTAAGTTATTGGAAAAGTACATTTTGCAAGAAAGTAAATGGACAATGCTACTTATTTTACATTTTTGGGAAGCTGAGAGGAAATGAATGATCATGTTAATAAGTGTGTATTTTTAAGCAATTAGACAGAGAACATGAAACCTATAAATACTTCAGAGTTCTCTCTGCAAAAGCTGACAATATTTTCACAATGCCGTTATTCAACTATACCTCAGAATTTAGCACAATCTCTTGCTTGCCTCTTAAAGGTGGTGGATGGTGAGGGTAATTACCAATAGACAATTATCCTTAAGTGAACATTTCCAAGTGTATTATTAGTTGAGAGGGCAATTTCCATTCCATTTGAGTGAATTTAGATAGCTGAATCTTGCTGGAAGGAAAGATTTATTTTTCTAAAAGCAACTACTTAACAGCAGGCATGCCAGTCA
This sequence comes from Glaucomys volans, assembly GCA_020662805.1. Taxonomy (NCBI): domain Eukaryota; kingdom Metazoa; phylum Chordata; class Mammalia; order Rodentia; family Sciuridae; genus Glaucomys; species Glaucomys volans. The sequence goes on from JAJEJO010052926.1 coordinate 58,421, forward strand.
TTTTTTTATATGTGTAGCTTACGATTCTAAATGCGTGTTCTCAAAGGAAGCATTCTTAAATGGACAGGACGTTCACAGCAAAAAAAAAAAAAAATCACATTAAAGGCAAGTGCACATTGTGATATGCAATTTACACATGGTTTGAAGGTGCATTCTGGAATGCTTGGAGAATAATCTAGATATGATTTCTGTAAAGAAACATGCTGGTTTAATATAAGAAGTCAGGTCCAAATGCATTTGTCCAGACATAGGATGTTTTATGTAACCTCATAACAATGAAGACAATGGGACACATCACTGCAGTTGTATGCCCTCATTCCTTGAAAGGTGCATGGTGTAATGAAGGATAGATAAATGAATTGGCCTTTCAACATGGTATATTCTATTGACTATTGTGGCAGTTAAGAAATATACTGAACTACTAATAACAAAGATCAGAAACAAAGCTGAATTCTATTCTTGTCTCAATTAAACCCAAAGGTTCAAAGGTAAGCAGTTTAGTATTGGCATGATAAGGCCGAATCTATGATTTTGCTCTTTATCCTGAGCAAAAGGCTTTCATTGTTAAAACCACCTCAGAGACCAATATGGCATTTGAACTCCAGTCATCTGAATCAGTGAGGAAGAAATGAGGAGATGGGGCTGGGCACAGTGGCACTTGCTTGTAATCCCAGTGACTCCAGAGGCTAAGGCAGGAGGATTGCAGGTTGATAGCCAACTGGACAACTTAGTGAGACCTTGTCTCAAAATAAAAACTAAAAAGCTGGGAATGTATCTCAATGGTAGAGAACCCCTGGGTTCAATTCCAAGTGTTGCAAAAAACTTTAAAAAAGAATGAGGAGATGGAAGGTACCAGTTTCTTTCCTCCTTTTAATGAACTTCTCTAGAAAGCCCATTCAAACTTTCTTTCTTTCCAAGTGTCATTAGTCAGATGTGCTCTCAGCCACACCTGGTTATGAAAGGCTGAGAAATCAAGTCTTTGAGCTGGGAAAATTCATTCTTAAACACATTAGTTGTCTCTTTCTTGATAAAAAAATGAGAATGGACTTGGAGTTTCTAAAATTATAACAAAAGAAAACTGCAACTAGCAGTCTTTGCCACAGGAAGATTGTGGGAGACACAGAATGCTGTGTTCCTTCAATCTCCTGTTCATTCATTACTCCACCCTCTCAATAATACCTATTAACTGTTAAATATATCACAAGTACTGTGCTAAATGAGAATATAGAGACAAATCCCTTCAAAATGTATAATACTGTTTTAAACAAAGAGATGATTGCAATAAAGTATGGAATCATATTTGTGACAGAGATAAGCACAGGTTGCTGATTTCATTCATTCATTCACTTTGTCTTTCTGAAATATCTACTAATTGCCAAAAAAGTCAGGCCTTATTATATATATTCTGTGAATACAACTGTGCATTTGCCTTTGCACATGACACAAGCCAAGCATCATGCATTATTGTTATCATTGTTTTATTTTTTCTTATTTAAGTTCTAATAATTACATTTTACCCAGAAACAATTGGAACAGAATCCCCTGAATGAGATTCAGGCAAAGATGTGTATATATCTTTGTGTGTGTGTATACATGTATGTATGTATATATATATTTGTTGGAATATATATTATTGAAATCTATCTATCTATAGATTTGATTAAAGATGTGTGTATATATATCTGTGTACATAAACATCATTATATGAATAAATTATTTTTATATATTATATTTTATTGGCATCTATTTTTTCTCTAGAAAATTCTAATTAGCACCTAAGATAAGGTCTATTTATCTAGGGCAGCAATTCTTAATCCAAGGCAAATTTTCCCCCTAAGAACATTTGACACCGTCTAGAGACAAATTTGTGATGCCCCAACTGTGACTGGGGGATGGGTGATACCTGAATCTGGTAGTTAGAGGTCAGGGATAATGCTGAATACCCGAAAATACACAGGGCAGCACCCAACTAAGAACCATCCAACTCAAAATGTCAATACATGTAGTACTGAGTGAAAAGGGTCAAACTGACAAGTGAAGTCGATCACACAGCACCTTGGAACTTCAGTGGGAGAAGTCCTAGATGTCACGGGACTCTTTGAAAGTGCACCTCCTGGATGGAATGTGACATTGTAAGTAAAGAAGAAGTAAAATCTGATAGGGGTTGGCCAGCGCAAGCATGAGGAGGGACATGAAAGGTGAGATACAGAGCAGTGTGTCTGTAGGTCAAGAGATGTAAGGGAACCAGGGGTCGTGACTTAGAAAAGGGTTACTTACTGGGTAGGTGGGGATGACCTGTGAGATTTGAGGGAAGAACAGCTAGAATTGACAAGATGGCTGTTCTAAGACTTAGTCCAAGAGTTCCTTCCAGGAGTTTGTTGATGATTGAGTCAAAAAGGAACTATCAGGATGCCCAGAACATGAATACTTCATCACTAATAGATCTTCCACTGTGGTAAAAGCCAACAGGAGTTTCCTCTCAATCACTCCTGTGCCCATGTCTCTGTTCTGGCAAAACATCTTTTCTAGCCCATTGTATCCACTTTTTCAAATACTTTCCTTGAGCATTTTCTGATGCTTTGAATACAACTTTCATAATGATGTTAACAATAATAGCTCACATCATTGGAGTACTTATGAAGTGATGAATTCTCAACTCACATAATGTTATTTAGTCTTCACACACACCAATACATACACACAAATTCAGAATGAGTGTTAGGAAGATTAAATAAATTTGTCAAGTTCATAGTTGATAAGTCTAAACATGAATACCACCCCTAAAGTATCAGCTGCTTTCCTGGTGTTCTTTCTCATAGGCACATTCAGCTAATGTGACTCTACTAGCTTTCAGGATTGATGTCCCAAAGAATTTCATTCAGGGACTCTATTATTCTCATCAAAGATGTATCTTTCCCCCCCCCCCCGTCAAACTCTGATACATTTTTCTTTTCAGAAGACCACCTTGTTTCATGAACCTGTTAAATACAACAGTTGTATGAGAACTAGTTTTCTAAAAATGTTCTTCGTTTAAATCTGTTTTATAGATGGTGGCAATTTTTTAAAATAAATAAAATTATGTTTTTACTTAATTTGCCTCTAAGATTATTTTAACAAGATTAGCAAGGAGCTTATCTTTTCAACACCATGATAATTTCTTTAGTTTATTTGAAATCATTTTTGAGAATTTTATGATCTTTTTCATTTAAAATAGTTGGTTTTCTAGTGAGTATTTAAGTTCAGAAATCCACATGCTAAATGCTGAATTAACAGGAAAAAATAAAAGCATACTTTTTGGATCAAAGAGTAACTAATCTAGTGTTTAAGGATCCCAACATGAAAAGATATAATTTTTGAAATACATAAAAATTAACCAAAACATTTAGTGGCATAATAAGGGAATATAAAAAAGAAGGGTGACATCTGCCAAAAAGAAGAAAATAAACCAATACACAAAAACAAAAATCTAAGAAGGTTTCAGAACAGAGGTGAAATTTAAAATTACCATCATGGTAGACACATGATACTACACAATTGCCAAAACCCATAAAAACCTAAAGCACAAAATGCTTATCTTAAGATAAGCAAATTTTAAAAATCAGTTAGGATGTCAGCAATGCCAAGGTGAAATGCAAAATGTGATGAAACAAATTGAATATATTACAAATGTATGGATCAACCTCACTGGTCAAAGAAGGAAGGTTGCTTTTAGGAGGGGGGAAAAGGTAAGAAAATGAATATTCCCATAGAGACTCTGGAAAGGGTCACAGCCCTACAAATACCTTTACATTAGCCCATTGAGTCCCATTTCAGGCTTTTGACCTCTGGAGTTAGAATAAATTTGTCTTTTTTAAATCCAAGACATTTGTAGTAATTTGTTACAGCACCAATAGGAAACAAATATCAAATCCACATGTATTTCCTTATTTTGACAGCCTAAATGACCTGGCAACCATCACACCCCACTAGCAATGGGTACATCTATTGTTTTCTACTACTACACCCAAATAAGTAACCAGGGCCCATTGAAGAAGAAGTTGATTCTAGGGCTGGGTCAAAAAACATGCAAAATGAGCATTGGCATTTTATAGCCCTAGATAATGAAATGCAGTAACAAAGTAAAAAGATCCTGCAATGATGGAAAGAAACAGAGTCAACTGAAAGAGCTCACAGTGGCCAAAGTGGAATGCTTTGAACAACAAAACAGTAAGATGCTGAATTATAATGCAAAATGTAAAGTAACTATCCATGAGTGCATATGAACAAATGAATCATCGAATAAATAAATGGGAGAAAAGAGACAAATCTCCTGGGAGGAATTCCAAATAATTTATGTAAAAATTCTACTCCCAAAGAGGTTCAAGGTAACTTCCCATTCCTTAGGTGTGGAGTGTATTTATTTGTTATCACTCAGGAATCACAGTATGGAAAGGGGAGTGGTAGGGAAAGGTAACTTTACAGTTTGGACACACCCTATCAGCAGGTGATTGAGATTTACATCTTTGGTGACTAATTATGTTGATAGTATGTACTCTTTGTGTGATGTGATGGGAATGCACTATACTCATGTGATCTTGCTCCACCAAACTCATAACCTCAACCTATTCATGAGAAAAATACTGGACAAATTTTTATTGACTTGGAACTGAAATGGAGCAAATTATATTCCATTCATGTATGATTATGTCAAAATGAACCAACTGTAATGTATAGCTATAGTGCAGTACTATAAAGATTTTTAAAAATCCTTCTTGAGAAGCATGCTACAAAATATCTGACCAGTTGCTGTAATTTTTATTTAAATGATCCCCATAGGACCACATCTTAAAGACTTGGTTCCCAGGCTGGTACTATTTGGTGTTAGTGAAAATCTTTTAGAGATGGGGCCTAGTAGATGCCCTTGAAGGGGACATCACAATCCTGGTCCCCTTGCTTCCTCTTTCATCATTATTTGGTCAAATCCAGCTGGGTTCAAAACTAGTAGAGCAGGGTTCCCACTGTTGGAGGGGCATCAGAATGACCTGGGGAAGTTGCTCATCATTCAGCATTCCAGTTCCTATTCAAACAGAATGGCATGTGGAATCAGAGGTAGGGCCAAGGAAATGCAGCACCTGACTCTTTAGTATATGTTTCCAATAATTCAGAATTTTTTAGAAAGGAAGAATACAAAGGTTCCCACTTGAGAAATATGCTATCATTTGCTTTACTAACTCAAACGAAGAATAAATAGCAAAAACAAAAAAAATCATTAAACACAACTCAAAGAAAGCTCTATTGGTAGTGCCTATCTATTTTTTAAATTTATTTTCTTTTAAAATAAGAAATGTAAAACCATACTATTATTATTCTAGCATTTAATTCTAGAAAAATGAGCCAACTCCATCACCATGTGAGATCTTTTATGCTGATTAAAGTACCATTGCGCTATGTATGTTGAATGTTTTCATGTACATGTCATGTTCTACAGCATGAAATGGAATGAGGAAGCTATATTCATATCAACTCACATATTCCAAGTCACAAATCAGAAGCCAATTTCTTGCTTAAAATAAAGGATATATTTGGATTTCAAATATAAATGCATCTGAAGTGGTTTTTAAAAGCTAATGTCATGAGATAGTTCATTTGTACTTTGTTAATGTACAACACTAATGACATCTGCAATTTTAAATGCATTAAGCTGTGTTTGACTACTTCCTTGTGTACATATTCCAGCCCTGAAATTTAATTGAAGCTCAATAATGTGTATATTTCTGTCTTTTTTTCAATTACTCTATTATGCAGATCTAATGTGCAGACAGATCAAAGTTGTATTTGAACATGGCTTCTCTCATTTGAAAGTAGAATTGTCTTGTTTATAATGGGAGAGACTTTCTAAATGGAATAACATTTAAGAAAAAAAATCAGTTTCTATTATTTAGAATTAGCTCTGTGAAAAATCTAATTTAAAAGAAAAAAATACTTCACATGTACTATTTAGAAGCAAACAGCGTGCTAAAGGCCAGAAATCCTCCATTTCAACCTCTTCATTTTAGAAATAAGGTTGATACAGTGCAGATAAGCAAAGCACATTCCTTTGCATGATCCTATTAGTGATAGAATGATAACTGTAAGCCATTTATTAAAAAATCCTATGAAGTTTCCAGGTTAGGAAAGAAGTTAAAATTAAAAGAAAAAATTAAAATACTGGATTTTCAAACAACAAAGTCTGCTAAGCATATTTCCATCTAGGGGGTTGGACACCATCAGCTTAGTTAGGCTGAAACTTTATTTACTGGAATGTGCTTCTCTCTAGGTTTCCATATCAGAGTTGGTCAAAAGAAATGTGACAGGAAGAAGTGAAGAAACAGGCCTGGTCATGGTTAGATGCAGAGACAGAATCAGGATGTTGGTGGCTTCTGCCTTGTCTGTATTCTCCTGTGCTTTCACATCCACCTGTCACTGGCCCTAATGACTAATCATGGCTCCCAATGTCTGATTAATCATGAAATAAAGGCTGCAGAGGACTGAAGGATGAAGCTTACATGCCAGGATTTTTTGATGGGGCCAGTAGGAGGTTGACTTGTGCATTTAGCTTGGACCATATTATTTGCTTTCTTTACTTCTTATTAATATCTACTTTAGAACAGTTTCTGCATGTTGGCTGTCCACTCATTGCAAGTTATGGTAAAATCATCCTTTTCTAGGAAGAATAATAGAGACATCCTTCTACTTTCAAGGATTCTTCCTCCTTGAAACATCAAAGATGTGATTGTGCACTGAAATCCATCCTCCACGTTTTCAAAGAACTGGTCTGAGGCCATACTTCATCTTTCAGTATCTCCTGCAATTGATTGTGGTCATATCGATATGCTGTCACCAATGGCATGTGAGCTCAGGGAATGCAGGCCCTTTCTGGGAAAAGGTAAGAACATGCAGATGCCTACACCACACATTCCATTAGGGGCCTTCATTCCTGTCTGGAGTGATAACCAGCAAAACCTACTCAGAAGATGTGCCTGCAAACAGCAAATCCGTCATTGGCCTGGGTCTGAATGACTATGCATTTTCCACCCTCCTCAAACACTCATCTGGCTTTTATGAGAGAGAATAATGAACTCTGACATTGCTTGAGCTATTGTTTTATTGAAGACTGCGTTATACAAGCTTAACATATCCTGGTTAAATCAGAAAATAAAGGCTCCATTTGGTTAAGTGGCAGGAAACCTTATTTATAATGACTATAAAGGTTCAAAATATAATTAGAGGATGCTTACTAATTAAGGCTTAATATGAGGAATTATGCTTGCACAGAAATAATGTTCTAGAGAAAGAAAATTTTCAAAATGCTTCAAATTAGAGATCCATGAATTATACACTTCCCACTCACCAAATTAGACACACAGCCTGCCTTTGTAAATAAAATTTTATTGGAACACAGCTACTTTAATTCATTAAATTATTATTTATGGCTGTATTTATAGTAGAGTGTTGGAGATGAATAATTGTTGCAGAAACTGGATGGTATAGAGTACCAAAAGTTTTTATTATGTGGCTCTTTATGAAAATGTTTATTGCCCTCAGATTTAGATGAACAGAAACACCCCCTTTCCCCAAAAAAGTTTTATATTTGAAAAATTGGTGTTTTTCAATGAAGATTTAGGTTTTAAAGGTCAAGTTGCAGCTCTATGAAATGGATAAAAGGAAAAGGTATATCAGAATATCATTGAGTTATAGTCCACACTAGTCTGGACAATGATGTTTAGATATGACCCTGAAAGCTTGAGCAACAAAATCAAAATGAACCAATGGGATTGCATCAAACTAAAAAGCTTCTGCAGAGCAAATGAAACAATTAACAGAGTGAAGAGACAGCCTGCATATTGGAAAAAAATATTAGCAAATCACACATCTAATAGGGGATAATACTCAAAATGTATAAGAAACTCAAGCAACTTAATAGTAAGGAAATAAACAACCTATTTATCAGGCAGAGGACCTGAAAGGACACATCACAAAAGACGATGTCTACGGATACATCAAAAAGATGGTCAGGAGCACTAGTCATTAGGGAATGTGAATGAAAACCACACTGAAATATCATCTCACACCTGTTAGAATGTGTTTTATCAAAAAGACAAAAGGTAACAAGTCTTAACAAGGATGTTGAGAAAAGAGAACCCTTGTACATTTTTGATGGGCATGTAAATTAGTATGGGCATTAAGGAAAATGGTATGGAGGTTGCTTCAAAATTGAAAAAATAAAATTACCATATGATCTAGAAATCCCACTTCTGAATATATAGCCAATGGAGCTAAAATTAAAAGTCAAAGAAACATCTGGACACCCCTCATTTCAGTGTTATACATAATGACCACATTCACTGCAGCATTACTCTTTTAAATTTTTATGGACAGTCTAAGTGTCCCATTAACAGATGTGGATAGATAAAATATGGCATATGCATAGAATGGAATACTATTTAGTCTTTAAAAAGAAGTAAATTTTGTCATTTATGTGAATGAACCTGGAGAATATTATGCTAAGTGAAATAAGCCAGGCACAGAAGACAAATGCCACACATTCTTACTCATATGTGAAATCTTATAGAAACAAGAAATAGAAATCTTATAGAAATCTTATAGAAACAAAGTATGGAGTGAAATGGTGGTTACCAGAGGGTGATGGGGGTGGGTCAGAGGAAGTAGATGCAGCATTGTTGCTCAAGGAGTACCATGTTTCAGATAGGAGGAGTCAGTTTTGAGATCTATTGCACAGCAGGGTAACAAGGAAAAGAATAATGAAGGGGTACAAGAAAGCGATGTGGCAGGTTGGTCTAGCAGGTTAGGGGAAGTTGTTGGGAAACAAAGAAACTTAAAAGAATAAAATATATATTTTCAGGAGGAGAATAAAATTACTTCCTTGAAAGAATGGAAAATCCATTACATTTTTGAAAACCTCTTTGAAGATGAGAAAGAGACTCCACAGTAAACAAATGTAGGAAACATACCTGACATTTGAGTAGATAAATAGATCAAAATAGAAGGAGTGGATGTGTGTGCATATACAATATGCATGCCTATCAATCTATCTGTCTGGACTTATCTATTCATTTTTCTCTCATTTCTAAATATACCCATTAAGAAGGCCTAGGAGCAATGAGAACAGCTAGCCTCCAAGTAACTTTTTAGATATAATTCTCGATTAAACAGAGCCAGGATTCCTCAGAGAAAATATTTATGCTAGTGTCGGGGTTGGGAAGATAAATTTAAAATGAACCTGCAAATCTTGCCATGCCAGAAGCTAAACAAGTCATCTAAGAACCCCGGGAACATGGAAAATGAATGGCAGCCAAGGTTGAAGATACTTCTACTGCTAAATATGGGATCATTTGCATATCAAAGTAAATAATTACAATAACAGGTTATAACCAGTTGGAAAGAATCCTTAAATCAAAACTCACTTAAATACATGAATCCATAATTTCATTTATAAAAGATGTCGACATAAACAAGGGAGGACATAAACAATGGAAACCTATTCCTTACACTCACTTGCCAACCAACAAATGAAAAAGATGATAACATTAGAAAGCAATAGCAATTATTGATCGAGGCAATAATCATCATGAATGTTGTCTTGTTGGTGAAAGTCAGATGAAAAATAGGATATCCCATGGGTTCAAATTATATCCCTTACTTAAGAAATTAAGCATTTCTTAAGTACAAAGAGGAAAAGATTAAGGTTACAGTAGAGGAACTTGTCAGGTATCATTTTAGCAATTTTCAAGATTAATGTGACAGGCAACAGAAGAAGTCACTGTCATGTGCAGCATAAGTTTCGGTTGTGGACATGGCATATTTTTATTACCTTTGTAGTATTTCTGATAAAAATTTATAACCTGAATCTAACTGTGAGGAAACATCAGACATACTAAAAAAAAAAAAAGGTAAGAGTGTATTCTATCTTATAGAAGACTTAAAAATATACCAAGATTAGAAATTAGAGTAAGAGGGTTAGATTTACTCTTCTACTTAAACAACTAAATAGATGACATTTAAGAAATAATGACTATCAAGACGCTGAACATAAGACAAAGAACACTGATTCATGACAGAAGAGAAGTAAATAAGGAATGCCTTTGATGGAAGAGCTTACTGCCTGGAGAAAAAGTCCAGATGGTGTGAATTTTCAAGGCAGATGATCAGATGAGAGAGAGTCACATAGAAAGACAAACCAAGAGGTTTGCACAGGTCTTCCTCACTGTTCTGTTGAGTACTGATCAGCATGTGCTTGTGAGGAAATTATCCAAGAATGGAGAAAGAACCACCCCAAAAGATTAACGGACAAGGAATACTATACCACAGGAATGGGAAGAATATCTATTCCCAGTAGGCACACTCAGGGGTCATCAGATTACGAAAGACAGTCTTGCTTAGTGGTGGGAAAAATTTAAACTTACACTGAATGAAGCTTGATGGTGTGTATGTACAAATATGTAATAGTGAATCCCACAATTGTGTATAATTATAATGCACCAACTTAAAACAAAAGTCTAGAAGCAAGATCAACACAGATATTGTTTCCAAGGAGCTTAAGTGCACCCCAGACAAAGCTCAGGAATATTTATAGAAAAACAAAATCTATGCAAAATGCCATGAGGTAAATATTCCCAAAGTCTTGTTGACATCTAATCAGAAATTAATAGCTTTTCAAATAAGCAAGAAAATAAAACACATACTGAGGAGAAAATTAGACTAATCAAAAGAGGAAAATAGACAAAGATGTTGCAACAGATATTACAAATGTATTCCAGACACTCAAGGAAACACTGAATGTAAAACGTTGAGGCAGCATACTGACCTCCCCCTCTGCCTTCCTATTCATCCTGGTTTGCAGTTGGGTGAATAGAGCAAATATCAAACACCTTTAAATTCAGATCATATGTGGAGGTGAAATGTTTTATACAGTTTAAATTCCTGACTATTTTGTGCCCAGGAGATAAAGTCACTTAAGGTAAAGTTTATATGGGAAGAAGGATCTATCTCTTTTTCTCCTGGTCCAATTATTGTTGCCTACAGTAATAACCACCGTTCATTGGATATTTACTGTGTGCCAAATGTATTTAATGCTCTCTAAAATAAACTTAAACTTCACAATGTCTTTCTGAGATTTTTATAGTTATAATTACCTCTTTTCTAGATAAGGAAACAAGCTTCCAAAAGTTGGGACTTACCCAACTCAATATGAAATCTGTGTTTTTGGCTACAGTATTATTGGTCTAGTATATGCCTTTAACCTTCAGCTCAGTAACTCTTTCCCTCAGACATGAGTATTTGCAGAATCAGCCTCAATAATGGTTAAAGGTTTGCTTCCTTTACCTGCCAAGTATTTCCACTAGCAGCATTTCCCATTAGATGACATGATTTTCTGCTAGGAAAAATACTCCACCCAGGTCAAAAGTGGAGAATCTTCATGATATGAGAATCTGTGTGTGAGTTACAGGGTAGGAATTATGTATTAAGTGAGAAGAATACACGTATTATTTGATAAGGGACCGAAGGGTCCCCCAATGAATAAGTTCCTACACTTCAATGTCCTCTCCCCCAGCAGATTAGAATGTTAACTTTACCAAGAATACATATTTATTTCTATTGCTACCTTCTACTGTTACCCCTTTATCTACCTCTTTATTTCTTCACTCCCAGAAGAAATGAAGGCATCATCTCTTTATCAGAATCTCTATTCAAGTCCCAATCTGCAAGCACAGTTCACATGGACACAAACTCAGATTTGCTCCAAGGTATCAACCTGAATTAGCATTGGGTATAGCTTTCCCAATAGACAGAAACTGTTCTGTTGGAGGGGTGCATAGCCTAGCAAAGGATCAAAGCCAAGGTTTGGTACTCAAACCAGAAAAGCACTCAACCATTGTTAGGCCCAAAATAAACAGTATATGAGAACAGCAAGAAAACAGATCCCAGAATACATAACAGAGACCAGGAAAGAGATCTGTACCTTTAAATATCCTATACACTTTGTTGAATTACCTCCATAGTAATGATGTAAAGTCTAAGAACACTGTTCATTATGGTATACTATAAACTTATTATGGGTAAGATTATAAGCAAAAGATGAGAGGATACTAATATGAAGTTAGTATTAAAGGTTGCATTAGTCAAAAAATAACAACTTTGGAGTGGAATTAATTTCTTAATGAGAATACTCCCAGCTTCTTTTAGAACTAAGTAATTATAGATGCATGCTTAACAGTAAACTATAAATGTTTCACCTCTGCTTTGTCATCAGACGTATCTGGTTTGAGTCCAGATCCTACCATTAATAAGCATGCACTTTTGATGTATTACTTAACCATTCTAAGTCTCAGTTACCACACCTTTAAAATGGGTACTATAAGAAAATGGGTGTTAAGTTAGACTAGGAAGTAATATACACAGGTGTTTACCATAGTGACTGGCACATGGTAAGAACTCAATAAAATTAGAGCAGTCAGTATTAAGTTAGTTTCAAGTTTAATAGTCTTCATAAGTCACTCCATGATGCTGCTTCCTTTGGTTAAAAATAAAACACTTATGAATAGAAAGGAAAACTGTATCAATTAGACTGAAAGTAGCAACAATTCAATTAAAATACAAGCAAGGTTGAGTAGTTTATAATTATTAGTTACTAAGTTAACAATTCATTACATTAAAAGGCCTCTAGGGAAATTAACTATTTCAAATTAGCAAAGGACCATAAACTCTTGGAGAAAGAAAGAGCAAATTAAAGATAAGCAATTACATAAAGGGTTTTCTATTTTCAATCTCATGCTTCTGTTCTATGCAGTCATTTTGTATTATTGTATTTCTATTAATAACCATTCTCAAATAAGTCACCCCAAGAAGCTTACTAAATTATTTTTACTATTAAATGCATACATAACTTTGAAGTCTTAATACTATCAAAACCACCAACTTCTTGTAACTGTGACCTTCACAATTGTGATTTTCCCCAAACCTAAATACATAAATACTGAGACATAACATTTTGTTAAATAGTAATGAAAGTCGATTAAAATAGACTTATGATTGGAGACCATTAAACCCATAAACTAAGAGTGGACTAGAAACTTCACAATGTTTGATTTGATTAGAAACAATGAAATGTGTTCCTATTAAGGGTTTTTTTTTTTTACATAAATGAATATGTAATCCTGTTCTGGAAAGTTCATTTTCAATATGGAAGGCTGCCTCCCTTCCTGGGCCATGAGGCAGATCTTCTTAAAGCCAAGTCCATGCACTTTAAGTCAAACTCAGGATGTTCTCCTGTCAATAAGGAGTTTTAGAAAAGAATTGGAACTGACTTAAAGAATTTTTAAAAGGCCAGAATATCTATTTGATTTATGTTGTAAATCTCAGTGTCCAAATTATTTAGGTCAAAGTCAGATTAGCTTCATACACTTCAACTGGAATGCTGTCAGACGGAGATGAGAAGGCAGCCTGTCACTCTTGAATGCCCAATCTTCTGTATAACTTGGATTTCATAAACACTTTGTATTTTATGACACTGATATATAAAAATTGATTTTCACTTACCTTGTTAATATCAAATCTTTAGAATCCTGAAATCTCTTTAAATACCATTTCAGATCTTGAAAGTTAAAAATAATTATACTTCTCAAAAGTCTATAAAATTTACATTGCTATGAGTATGACTTTTATTCTAAGAGTCCTTGGAAAACTCCAGAATAAGGACTGAGAGGTAAAGTTATTATTTGAGTGGTTTTTTTTTTCACAAGCTCTTATCTTTTAAGATCTCCACACTTGAAAATATAAATTTAGATTGTAGTAATTTTGAAAGACTCAGAGGAAAAAAATACCTTAAGCTCTATCATTTCTTATGTATTTATTTATTGATTGTTAGTTTATTTTTGCATTGCTGACGATTGAACCCAGGATCATGTGCATGCCAGGCAAAAACACTACCTATGAGCTAAAGCCCCAGACCCTCAATTTATTTTTAAGGTTTCAACTAAATTACATGAATCCAAGGATCTGCTTGATTTATCCACTGGCATGTCCCAAGTCTTTGTCTAGCACAGACTCTAACACAGAACAAGACTCATTAAATATCTCATCAATGAAGGAATTGATTAAGCAAGTACAACTTAAAATGTGATCACTCTGAGTTGTTTAGTGATATGTGTAAACCACAAATTCCAAACACATTTTAGTGAATTGATGTAATTTAATATTTTATGTGTCTGTATCCTGTTTTCTACCTACTCCTGGTTCCCAATACCTAAAGGCCAATTACCTTAGATGATAATGTCTGGCCTAAGCCATCTCAAGCATAAGTTCTTCTGGTTTACCAAGATTTCAGAGTTACCCAGAGGGGTCTCAGAACAGATTCTGAATTTCTTTTTATCTATCCCTTCTTCTAGGTTTATCAGTTTATGGAGAGAAAATATATCTGGAGACCCCATAATACACTATACACTCCCATATACATTTGAGTTGACTTATTATTTAAATGATTGGCATGGTCTCCTGTCCATTAACTCCTTCCTTCAGCCTCCTAAAATTGTATATAGTTACTTGACTTCAGAAAGTTAGCATTTATTTGAGGTGAAGAGATGCCCTTCTTAAATCTCCGAGGATTCTAATTTATAAATGCTTGAGAACAAAGAAAGAGAAAATACCCCAAACAATAAGACTTTATTGAAACCTAGATGCTTCTAATTAAAGATGAGTGAATTTTTAAACATTTATACCTCCTTTCCTCTTCCTGAACCAGGGTAACATGACTCAAGAATTTACTGCTTTGTTTGTGCATTTTTGAAATGCAGCCTTTTAACTGCAATATAAGGGGCAAAGCAGAGGGTGATTTCTTGAAATATAAAGGTATTGTGTGGTCTGTGTGGTATAACAGCAAATTCTATCTGTATTTGCGACCTGCTGGCAAATTGAGGTTTTGGAAAGAACCAAGAGTCCACTGTGGAACTGTTCTATTTCTAAGGAAAAAAAAAATAAAAAGTAAAGACTCACTAGCTGCAGGAGGTTGATCCCAGGTTCCTTTAGGAGACTAATGTGACAGGTAAACTTCTGTGTGGTATGACAGGAGAAGGCAAAGATCCTGCAGGAGCTTTCTAACAAAAGTACAGAGAGCAGGAGGGATGGTGGAAATGCAGCTGAGAAATCAATTATACCTGCCATACTTATCAAAAGTGGTAATAAAGTAGCAAGTAGAAATGAAATATAATGTACAGCCCTGTAATTAACCTTAGCAAATTGCCATATTCTGTATGGAAAAACATGTACCCAAAAGGTTTATAAACAAACAAAGCACCTACATTTATTTTTTTCTAAGAGTTGCATTGAAGAAATAAATGTATTGTGGGAGTGAGAGAGCATGAAGTTTATTTTAACTGCTTTAATTTTTGTTTTATTTTCATTTTGCTTTTGTTTGATTGTTTTTAATAATGAAAATCTGATAGAGATGAGAAAAAAAGGGAAATAGCAGTCAGAAAAAGCATTCAGGATAAAGTTTTACAACCCTAAGATTATTCCAGATCCTGTACATCTCCTACCCACCCACCTTTCTGAGATCCAGTTAGCATCTCAGTTTTTTTGAGATCTGACTTTCCCACTACCCTTTGGTTAACTGTTCATAATTTGGAGGGTCTAGAGGGAAACTGAAATGAAGTACAGTGTACAGGGTTGCATTAATGAATGTCCTTTGTATCAATACCCATGAAAGGGAAGGGAAGGAAGTGTAATAGAAACACTTGGCAGGAACTGATTTATTTGTGAGCATGGGTGAGACACTCCTGAATCCTCTGAAATCCCAAAGTAGTGGAAGTACTTTGTAAATTGGTATAGCTAAGATTGTGGGATATTTAATTTTTGTTTAATTTGACTTACTTCTAAATCCAAATCCTGCAGAAAATGGGTAAAAAACAAAAAAACAAAAACAAAAAACAAACAAACAAAAAAACAGATTCAGTGTCAGGTTTATTTTCAAAATATATTTTAAAACTAACTGAGTCTTACCTTGATTGGGGCCATCCAGTCCTAGCCACCAGCAATCCAAACATTATAGCAGCCATTAGTTGATTCCTTTGTCTTACTCCTGGTCCTCTGAAGTTGATTATCCAGGTAGATGCAGAAAGACCTTTTTAAAATATAAATCAGAGAGTATAATTCCTTACCCTCCAATGACTTTTCATCCCATTTAAAATCTAAAACCTTAAGGTTTGTCTTCTGCTTATCTTTCCAAGGTCATTTGCTAACATGCTCTTCTCTCTCACCCCACTTCAGATCCACAGATCTCCTCTGGTTTGTAGCCAATAGGATTAGCACTCAGTACCCACTCCAGTGTTTCTTGACTGTGCTTTGTCATCAGCTTCGTGACTGCAGAGCAGTAATGGCGGTGGTGATGTATTTACCTCTGACCAGCAGTAGCAGTTCATCTATGAGTACCTGCCATCCACCTTTTATCAACAGAATTGGTTTGATGTTTGTATTCTTATCTTTCACCAGTGTATAATGGATATAAGGGTGGCATATTAACTTGTCTCTAAATCATGGATGTCAATTTAGTAAAAAATATCCACCATATTGTTGGCATGTAGTAAACACTAAATGTATATGATTTTAATAAATGTTGAAAGAAAAATAAGAACACAAACTTGACTCAGAAACCTTTTAAACCTCAACTGATATCAGCTCTAAAAGAACACTCATGGACACCCTTGAGGAAACGGAAATACCATGAAAACAGACAAATCTTATCCACGGCACAACTATGCATTTTTGATTTCAAGTTAAAAATAATGAAAGGGCCTTTTTTTGGAAATCTATTTGTTGTGCTAACATCAGACCTACTATAATGTTAAGAAATGGATATATCTATGCACCTAAAGTTTTTATTTTGCCCTTCTCATTCCAAGAGGCCAGATGTCCCAAGAATATAATTCTGAAAATTTAAGAGAAATTTCTGAAAATAACTACGAAATTTGTTTGCTTTACTCTCAAACTTTTGAATTTTCAGTTTTATTATTAGGTTTCCAAATGTCTCATGATTTCTTTCTGACATACTAACATTTTAGTAATCAAATCCACCAGCGTATCCGTGGTGCTGCCACTGACGGCTGACAGTGAAGTATCGGCTTCATGAAGATGGTAGAGCAGAATTTGAGTATTCAAGGAAGGGAGGCAAAGACCAGATGGCTTTGGTGGCATAATGGTGGCATAAGTGCCTCTATAAACTGCAAGGCCCTCCATGGCCACACACAAACACGAAGATAGATTCAGAGAACCTAGAGGAAAGCAAAGTATCTTTGGGGTCAATGTGTTGTACCCAGTGACTTCAGCACATGGAAATTTAGATAATACATCCCCAAAAAGGAGAAAGGCCCGTAGATTTCACCCTGGGGACTCACCCTGGTGAGCTTCAGAGACAAAGATGTACATGTGCATTATGCTAATTTATGTTTACTGTTTGATACACCATGAGCTCTTTGGCTCTGAAGCTCTATTTATATTTTTAAATGTCTGTGAACTGAAACATGATGTTTTGGGAATGCTTAAAATATTTTTAACCAGTTTCTTGAAAAAGAAGCAACCATATAAATCAAAAAGAAGAAATGACTTCACAAAGGCTGATGTCTCTCAGACTTTGCATCTGACATAGTCAAGGCTATAAATTTTAGTATTTGAGGAAACTTGGCTACATTTCTTTTTTGATGTGACTGCAGAGTTTCTAGTCAATACATAATCTAATATACTCAAGAGCTAACAAGCAGAACAAAAGGTTAAATGAAATATACTATTGGAAAAATAAAAAAAATGTAAGCCACTTGAGTTTTTTTCCTTAAACTGGAAAATATTACTGCCATTCAGGTAAGAAAGACATGTTGCATGTTGCATGTTATTTACTTCATGATTATATGTTGCATATATATAACTCTAGTGCAATTGCTAAGGTAGTACTGTTGATGTTGTGGTCTCATGAAGACATTTCCTTTGTATTTAGAATGAAATAACTAAAATAAAAATCTAAGGCAATGTTTATGATTTTAAAAAGTATGAAGTCACAGAACCAGCTGGCTTCCTCCAAGGACTCTCTGCTTCCTCCAAGGACTAATCATTCCCAATCCTCCTTCTTTGTTTTTCTGATTAGTTACGACACCAGAATAAAGTGGGGCTGCACTTAAGCAAGCCTCAGTGAAGGTGATGCTTCCTAATGTAAACATTCATCTCATTCCAAAGCCTTGAAAAATAATTAGGGAAGATATTTCCTGAACCTCTTAAATAAGCTGCAGAGGAGGTAGGTGTGGGGAGAATTACAGTTGCCAACATTCATCAAAACTCCACAAAACATCCTCTACGCATTTATTTTTTCCCCTGAAGTGTTATTCATCAGAGCACTGCTCCATCCTTTATGATCCTTCTTTGAGTTTCCTAAAACAGCATCCGGCCCCTGCTCCCTTTCTTCCCAATTCCAGGGCCTTGGAATTTTCCTAGTGATTACCCAATGACCTTTGTGACTTCAAGCCATCTCTTTTGACTTTTTAAACTCTGCACCTTACCCAATCAGAAGTCAGGTGAGCTGAGGAGCAGCACACAGAGCATCCTCTTGGCAGGCAGAGGGCAGACCAAAACCACTTTTAGACCCCTATCCAACTCCTATTGAACAAGTCCTGTTTTTTATCTCCTGACCAAGATTGAATATGAATCAAGCAGGATTCTAATCTCCATTATGCTACAACTGTGTAAGTTTTCAACAAAGTCTTTTGGTAACTCAGAAAATTGAATATAAAGCAAGTACTAGGATTTTATCTTCTTCAGTAACAACAACAACAAAAAAAACACTTCTCATCAATTTGTGCTCTGCTGTAAAACCCTTAGTTAAGGAGAATATTGAAATAATCCATCGTAAGATTAACTACCATCCCTTCCATCCATTTCCTGTGGTGAAACTAGCTGACATTAGCCCTCAAAGCTGCCTTTGAAACCTACTGCTTTTGGAAATGTCCCTGGATCTTTCTATGGAGTACCTGGAACTTTATCTCCCTAAACCTCTATCTTCTCATCTCTCACAGGCTGTAAATCGCTTTGTGTAACAAATGACAGGCTAGAAGATAAAACAGTGGAAGAACTGAAAAATTCAATATTCTCACAGGACTTCTTTTTAAAACTTTCTCAACCAGAACTCAGGAAATGTTCATTGCTTAAGTCTTCCTGAGCCATGTGTGAGTTGATGACCGTGCAGACTCTCTCTGCCAGTCATATCTTAGAGTTAATAGTTAAATATCAGGAATATGGTGAAGCAGTTATTAATTCCATGGAAACTTGAAATTGGCAATGGTAGACATATTTATACCAAGATCATCAGTATGAGTCAGGACCCCCATGCTCTAGAGCAGATTATCAGTACACCACTGACTTGGTCCTAAAAAAGGTGCATGCCCAATAAACTCAGTTCAATTCAATATCATTTCAATATGAGAGGTACTAAGAAAAAAGACCCACTGTTGAAGCATCAAGATGATATCAACTTAGCCCTTATTTTCCACTGTGACAGAAAACCTATTTGTGACACTTAAACTGACACTCTGAAAATCAAAGGTTCCTGGTATTTTCTGTTACTTCATTTCATTCTAAAGTGAGCAGGTCTGATTTCAAATTGCACAGAAACCCTTAGAAGAAAAAGGTATCACCTTCTTTGGTTGAATATTTCCTCTGTTTTTGTGACCTAAACATAGTTTTCTTTCATATATTTTATTTTGAATGGGAAATCATTTTTCCTTCTCCATGCTACCCTGATGTCTTGCTGTGATGAACCTGGTTGTTAGCATGAACACCTGAATTTACAATCTGCCCTCTCTCCCTTGCCATTTCCTTCCATTTCACCAGCAGAGAACAACACCAGTCATCACTCTCTTTAGACTTAGTTCCCTATTCTCATCTTGCTTTTCAAGTGGAATGTGTGGTGCTGCCTGGAGACGCCTTTGAAGAAAGGATGATGATGGAAAGCCAGGTGCCCTGGCACACACCTATAATCCTAGCTATTAGGGAGGCTGAGGCAGAAGGATCACTCATCCTTGAGGACAGCCTGGGAAACTTAGGGAGACCCTGTCTCAAAATAAAAAATAAAAGGAGCTGAGGATGTAGGTCGGTGGTAAAGTATCCCTGGGTTCAACCCCCAGTACCAAAGGGAAAATAAAACAAAACAACACAAAAATAAACAAACAGCAAACAACAACAAAACAAAGAATGATGGCAAAGGGAACAAAAGAGAGGATCCCTTCCCCCTGCTGCACAAGTCATGACCTTTCTATGACTATAAATTGCTACCTCGACTTATTAAGGATGTTATGAGACCTTCCCCGTTAAGGAAGATGTGAGGGTAGAGGAATCCTCTTCTGGATCACAGTTGCTAGGAAAAGTAACAGGGTCCTGCTCTTTTATTTTAGTGATTTGAATGTGCTAAGTTGGGAGATACTGTGAAACCCGGTTGCTAGGTTCTGTAGTCCAACGTATTTTCAGCAATCAATAACATAATTAGACACAGTTGACCAATGAACCTAATCACCATATATATTTCTGGTAAAAGCAAAAGGTGTTTTGTAGGAAATCAGTTTATATAGGAAACTGGCTCACGTCATTTGAGAAGTTTTTTAGTTATTACATGCAGTAGATTCCTTTTGGATTATTTCCTGATCTGTCATAAATTTTATGAGAATAATAACTTCAGTATTTCATTCACATTTCAATATTTATTCATCATCATCATCATCATCATCATCACCATCATCATTACCGGAGATTGAACTGGGCAATTCACCACTGAGCCACATCTCCAACCCTTTTTATTTTTTTATTTTGAGACAGAGTCTTACTAAGTTGCTAAGGCTGGCTTTGAGTTCCCAATCCTCTGCCTCAGCCTTTGGAGATGCTTGAATTATAAAAGTGTACCACCTAAATGAGCGTGCCCAGCATACATTTCATTTTTTAAACACACACACACACACACACACACACATACTGTATTCACCAGTTTCATTATATTATTTGTTCACTTTTGACTACTCACAAAAAGCATATCTACCCTCAAAATGTAAATATTTCCATTAGTTAACTGCATGCATTTCAGGGGCACAAATAATTAGTTACTTGATTTGGGTGTCCACAATACATAGGATGCTTTACAATATGTGTTCGATGAATAAATAAAAGATGGAAGGGAGGAAGGGATCAGGAAAGAAGGGCACAAAGGCTATGCAATTCTTCAGTTAAAATATAGATATTGTTTTTGATTGTCTAACCACTCCAACTGATCATGTGACATACTTAAGAAATTTTTTTAAATCCTAAATTTGACCTCAAACCCACCAAAATAATGGTTGTCTTAAGCATATTCCATATAACCTTAAACAGTTGTCTATTCAGCATGAAAAAACTGCCTTCTGGGCTCCAGAGATGAGATGATGACCCATCATCTGTGTCAGCTGTGAAGGAGCCTATGTTCAGCTTGGGAACTTCATATGGGTGGTGGGGAGGCTTCACCAAGATGGTATCTAAACAGATACAGTAAAATCAGTAAAATACCAGTCAATAGAATTTAAAATGTTCTTCCAATTCTTGTAGGGGAAATGGCTCCTATGTAGGAATTGAATAAAACCTGATTTTTCTTTTCTTTCTTTTTTCTTTTTATTTTTTTGAGGATGCAGTTTTGTTGTTAAGATATGTTTAGGGAAACCACATGAACCATTTTATTCCTCCAGAAGCAATTTGATTTATTTCAGATAAATGAGTACTCAGTGACAAGGCCACTTTAAAAGCAAAGCTTATCTTTAAAAGCCTATTGAAAAATGAAAACTACAAGTCCCTAGACTTTCAGCTATGTTTCTATGACTAAAATGATAACATAAAAATAGCTCAAGCTCTAAAATTATATTATATGAAATTATGGATGCATAAGAATCAGTTTCCTCTGAGCTTTGATAATTACATTTTAAATAGAGTACTGACATGCTATAATTATAATATTAAAATACTAAGATGATCCAAAGCTCGAAAGGGGTAGCCTGGGTTTCTGAACGATTTTGTAAATGTCATTAAAACTTTTACCGTTATTTCAGTTACATCGTAGGTTATTATTATTTGTGCATTTCTTTTCACATTTAAACTAATATTTTTGACAGATGAAAGTATTGTCATTCTATCTACCTAATGACATTGAATTTTAAAAATTCTTATTTTGTGCAATCCCCCCAATTTTTCCCTTCCAGCTGATTAAAAACTTTCTACTTTCACTATTTCTTCATTCTTCTCATTTAGGTTTTTCTTCCTACCTTCTGAAGCCATTGAAATCTCCTGCCTCTGTTTATATTATTCTCCTTTTCATTTTCTCTGAGATTTTATTTCACCAACTGCCTCTTTCATATGCATTGCAGTTTTGTCTTCTTCTTATATACTTTGAATTTATATTATTTTCATTCTTCTTCGACTTTATATAGTATCTCAACTTTCCTTTATCTTAAAATTAAAGTAAAAGGACAGCATCTTCAGGAATCCTGTAGCAGCCTGAATCATCATTACCTCTGAGTTACAACTAAGTGGCCTGGTAAAGCTCTTTCAGCACCTCTGAGTGTGCACCCCTGCACTGGGACGTGGGCATGCTGTGAAGAGCTCTTACAGATAAATGACGTCTCTGTGCTTCTCTTTAGTCTTCACTTTGTCCACTATTTCTGCACTAATGTTAATTCCAAGAACTCAAAAAAGAAAGAAAAAAAACCCAACAACTTGCCATTTAGTTGGTGCTGAGGAAGAAGAAGGAATGTGCACACTCACTTTAAAATGTAAAACATAAACTATTTCCTTGGTTATTTGTGGCAAAATATAAGATGAAAATATTAAATTATTTGATGGAAACATTACATATCATAGATGTTTATTGAATTTTTTGGAACCAGAGATTCAAGGCTTCAGAAGACCTTCTGGTTTGCAAAATGCTGATAAACCATTTTCACTAGAAGAGTTTTATGAAGTGACCAAGCCAAAAACAAAAAATCACTGGCTATATAAATTTCACAAAATAGTTATTTATAACTCTTTACAAAGGGACTTCCAACTTAGGCAATGTAAGGTAGCCTGAATTAACCATGGCAAAGGAAACTACTATTTTAAGACTTTATAGGTAAGAAAGCCTACTGCTACTCTTTTTATTGTAGTTAGTGTGTTTGCTTGATTCCCTATTTTTAGATTCAGCTGAGCTATAAAAGGTGCCAAGTTAATGGTTTTACCCATAGGGTTACATCAGTGTCATAAATATATTTACTATACTTGCTTTAATTGTTTAGCTCTCATATAATTGCTCTGTTATAAATCACAAAACACAATCTGTTCAGAAAAAATAATTTACCTAAAAGACACTATGTTTTCACATCTTTTCATTTAAACATAAAAAGCAATCTGGTTCAAATCTGATTTAATAGTTTCAGTTTAGGAAATGGAGAGGATTGATATTGGGTTCTATTACCTCTGAAGAACAATAGCAGAGTTTTTGGAAGAAACACCAGGATTTAGGGACTCAAAAGTTTTAGCTTTTATCCAACCACTCTCTCGGCTTATATTTTACATTGAAATTGACCATAGCTATTCTCCACCAAGCTTTATACCCCAAGGGTGGAATGTGACTAGACAGCTCTGGATCTGTGGCATCCTCCTCCTTGCTGAGCCAGGGTGCCCTTTCAGCTCTGCCTGGGGGTATCAGCAGGTGGGCAGAGCCTAGGTTTCACTGAGGTGTCAGCACAAATTCTAAATGTGGGTCCTGGTTGGTCTCTGTCCATGGGTGGTTCATTGTGTCTAAGGGAACAGATTTCTTGAGTCATGGGGACAATCTTCTATCACTACTGGTGGTAGAGTGCTGTAATTTGCACCCAGAGTCACAAGACATGTGTTATAAGAGTGGATAGATATGCTGAGGAAAAACAAACAAAAAATTACATGTTGGCTATAGTGTAGTTTTAAAGTACAAATGTATAAATGTGTGTATATATAAATAATGAAGTTATTGAATAGATCCTTACACTCAGCATTCCATGTAAATTCCTTATTTTCAAATTCGAAACCTTCTACACAAGTAAAGAGAAAGAATTTCTAATATTTTAATATTCTTTTCTTGTGCCTACTATTTTGTTCTTGTCATTAAATGCTGCCACATTTGCAGGGCTCTTTTTGGACTCTTGCTATGAAAATCCATTGTCCTTCACATAATTTAGTGCACAAAAGACAAAAAAAAAAAAAAAAAAAAAAAGAAACGAAACGAATTCACCTTTGAAACTCCTTTCCCTTGTCTTTATTTTTATGACCTGATTAAAGTTGGACCTCATCTTGACCATTTATAGTTCCTTGATTTTTTTTTGCATTTTTACTAATGTGTGTATTAAAAAAAAAACTTCTCCACATGTGAAATATTAGAAAATCCCTTCCTATTTCATTTTCTTCCTCTCCTTATAATAAACCATTCTGTCCAGTATAGAATCTGAAATTGTAAAGATGGAAGGAACACAACTGCTTATTGACTTTCATCTCAAATTTGGAGATAGACAAGGGAATTCCTGGTGTCTTGACCACAAAGAGGAGAAATTGATCTGATTGTTTTCTTGAATAATATTTGACTGTATGGCAAAGAAATGTCAAACTGGTATTTAATGCAAAGACCATGGTCAATGATCGAAGCTCTATCTAACCATATTCTAATCATAAAAAGAGACCTAAAACACTCATAAGGAAATTCAAGTTATCTGTGGAAGGTGGTTCCCGCATACGACATGCAAAATGTTGCAGAGTTTTAAGAGGATAAGGAATAAATGCAAAGAGTAGGTCAGAACCAGTCAAGTGTAGAATAGCTAACAGCTTAACACTTTTGCCATCAGCCCAGGACTAACACAGTTCAGTCCAATTTCAACTGAGCAGCCTCCTTCTAAAATTCTCCCAAAGGGGTGTCATGTTTTCACCTGATCAGTGGCCTTTCCCAGAGAAAAGGAAACAGGTCTATGACAGGCATGCATCTGGGAGCCTCCATTATTCTCCTAGTGCCCAACCTGTCTCCTGTGCCCAGGCCTAAAGGTGAAGATACCTGTGATTCTTGTGATATACCCAAAATATTCTATATGTTTGAAACTGGTAATAAATATTGATACCTGGGATGGTGAATACTACCCTTGTAGCTGAGTATATGACCACAAATTGTTAATCCAGAAAGAACCATTAGAGATTACTTAGGTCAAGTCCTGATTATACAAATGAGATAACTGAGGCTCTCAGCACTAAAATGATTTATTCATATATATATATATATATATGTGTGTGTGTGTGTATATATATGTATATATATATATATAGTAAAGTAGTCATGTTCTGGAACTCAACTGTTCAGAGCTTGTTCCACAGGGTCACACTGTCTGACATATTTTTTTTCCTGTAAACTATCAGAACAAATTTGTTTCTGAAATAAAACTCTTACATTATCTGACATTTTAAGGACTATGAAAAATCTAAACAAAAAAAGGCTACTATCAATTAGTATAACTTTATTTATATAAGCACAATGGCCAGTGAAAGAAAATACCTTCCCATGGTATTTTATACATAACATTATTAATTTATCAACTTGTATATAAGAGTCTGTTTTCATGTCTATTTTCCTATAGTTTAATTCTATTTCATTGGGGGCATGCCTTATTCTTTTAGAAGTTAGTAGTCCTTAACACAAAAACAGATGCTTGTGAGGCATTCAGTACATGGATTGTGCATAAATGAATTAATGGATATGTGCATGAATGCATAGGAAGTTGGAGAAAGTTATATATGAAGGTGAGTCCATATCAAGAGGAGCAGTAACCAAAACAGACATGTGTAAGCTTGATATATGAGTAAGGAATTAAGAGAGAGGAAGTGGAAGGGGAGGAGAAAGAGAAAGAAAAGGAAGATTAGCAGGGCATGGTGACTCAGGTCTGTAATCCCAGCAACTCTGGAGGCTGAGGCAGGAGGATCACAAATTCAAAGCCAGGTTCAGCAATTTAGCAAGGCCATAGGGAACTTAATGAGACCCTATCACAATCAAAAAATAAAAAGGGCTGGGGGTGTTGCTCAGTGGTTAAGCACCCCTGGGTGCAATCCCCAGTACAACAAAAAAGAAGAGGAGGGGAAGGGTGAAAAGGGAAGGGAGAAAGAGGAATAGAAGAATTGTAGAATTACATAAAGTCTTTCACATTCATGTAGACTTGTGCAGCCAATGTATTCAATAAGTCAATAAAGTTAAATTTGTTGTGAGTTCCTTTTGAACACTACAAAAAAGAACAATAATGTTTATTTTCTATGTCTCCCTAATAATCATTGAAAAGTTAATTAAGAAGCACAAGATTATGTACTTGTACTGGCAAAATATGGATGGGGACAGGTGCTGTGAATGAACCAAGAGTTGTGATGGATTTTGGAAAGGGAGAAGGCTACTGCAGTCTGATCTGTGGGTCAGTTGGTGGAGAAAGTCATGGCCACAGCAAGCCAACAGTGTTGAGTGGAGGTTGGAGCTAATGTTTTCGCTTTTGTCCTCAGCATTAGAGACATGAAGAATGAGGGTTGGAAGAAAGGTAGAGAGAGCGATTTACTGAACTACTCTCTGTTATGTCCTTCAAACCAGTCCCCAAACCAACAAGTACATATCACACATCAGCCTTTGTCTTCAATTCTACAGTGAAAAAAAAATCTACAAATACAAAACAAAAAACAAACAAAAACCTGAGTGATCTTGTAGAAATGGATAAAAGTTTCTGATTGCTGTGTGGTGGCCTACTGTGGCGTTCTCCCCTTGTGGCACTGCTGGAGGTATGGGGGCTCTGCTGCCAGCTGTGCTTCTGCTCAGCTTCTTGGAGCTTGTAGAAAATGTATCTCTTTTTTTTGTGAGAGGCTAGGGGTAGAAGAAGAAAGCAAATAAGCCCAAATAAAACTATTTATGGAATCAATGTTCCAGTGTTTCCAAAGATGTGAAAAAATCCTCAGCATGAAAGAGTATGAATAAGTTAGTCAACCAAGACATGCGGCCCTGTAGCAAACAAAGATATTTAGGGAAGAAAACAGAATTTACATAAATCTTAACAAGTATTCTAAGGCAGATTTTAAAAGATGCTGCACTAAAAGAAGAAGAGCTTACATTGAAAAGGAGTAAGGTAGAGATTTTACGGAACTGAAATTAGTCATCATAATTAAACAAAAAGTGAAAGTAAGAAATTTTAGAACTTCCTCCATACATGGTACAAAAAGAGGTAGAAAAAAATTTCAGAAAAAAAATTAAAAATAAAGAGAATAAGTCTAAAAGTATCTTTTTATTAGTATTTCCAGAAAAACAGGAGAAAGAAATTATGGGAAATTAATTATCAAAAAAGTCTATATATATATCACACACACGCACACACACACATATATATACACACCAGTCTGGGGTGTGTGTGTGCGTGTGTGTGTGTGTGTATAGATATAACTCAGTTTTCTTAGGTTGAAAGGAACCATTGAACACCATTGGATACCATAGAAGTTACAGCTGATGGAATACCATATACTAGGAAGCAGACATTGTCACTTACTTATCCAATTTCAGCATAAAATGTAGCAGATATTGCAATTTACTTAACCAATACTTAACTTCCTCCTTTTTATTCAACATGAGAGGTCTGAATTTGTTTAGACATCTAATATGATAAAACATCCTAAGAACAAGTTCGATACTTTCCCAAATACAGGAGATAAGCCATGCGCCTTCTACTTGTTCAGAGACTGAGTAAAGATATTTGCCAGTTATGGACATTTAAATGAAAAGAGAGAGCTGGTAAAGGAGACAATGTGGAAGTCTTTCTGGCTACAAAAGAGAAGGAGGAAGAGAAGGAGGAGGAGGAGGAGGAGGAGGAGGAGGAGGAGGAGGAGGAGGAGGAGGAGGAGGAGGCAATCACAAGGAATAGGAGAAATAGGAAGAAGAGGAAGGAGAGGAGAGAGAGGATGAAGAAGAAGCAGATTCAGAGGAAAGGAGAGGAAAAAGAGAAGGGGAGAGGGAGAAATCCTTCTTCCTTTCTTAGACACTCAGGAGGACCTGCTGTTGAATGCCACTGCAGTTGATCAGCATCCATGAAGATACAGCCTAGAAGATCTAGAAAATCTAGCCCAAACCCCCAAGTTGATCCCAGAAGCATCTATCTCCATATTTTGTTTTATGTGAAAAATTTGAACACCTCTTTGTGTCAACTAAATCCTATATTCCTTATCAACAGCTTAAAAGAAGCTAACTAGGAGAACTGAGTCTAGTAGAACTAAGAACCTTCAAAATTTTTGAAGGGAGGAAAAGGTCCCTGAAGGAATTAAAATAAGATGGACATGATGATTCTCTTCAGGATCACTGGATACTTGATGACAAAGGAATATTATCTTCAAAGTTTAAGGTGAATGGTTTTGAAACTGGGTTTCCATGACCAGCTAAATCATCAAGTAGGAAGGTATTCAAAACTTTTGATTTCTGGTATATCTTTCTTGAAGTAGTTATAAAAGGAGATACATCAGCCAAATGAAAAAGGAATCTAAAAAATGAAAACCAAAGAAAGACTGGGGCAGGGCATGAGATGAGAGAGAGAGAGAGAGAGAGAGAGAGAGAGAGAGAGAATATGAATCCCAGAATGCCAACTGTGCAGAAATTATAAAGAGCACTCTGTCCCCAGATGACCTGGTGTCTAGAATTTGAATAATCCTCGTTCTATCACAAAGATAGCATTCAGATAAGCAATTAAAAATTCAAGGAATAGAAAGGGAGGAAGGGAGTGAAAAGGAAGGTACTGGGAAAGAGGATGATCAAATTATGTAATGTGCATGTATGGATATTACAAAACATATATACAAAGTATAATGATCATGTGCCAATAAAAATAATTTTAAAAAACCCAAGAATATTATGTTCCAAATAGGAAACAATGTGGCATAATTTTTATTCAGTGATGAAGTTTAAGAACATTGATTTTCTTCAACCCTGATGATTAAAAAATTCTCCTATAGAGAAACTATTACATTGTATTGTTTAAAATACCCATTTGATGGACAGAAGTAACCTGTAGAATCTGATTTCTCAACTGTAGAACTACTGACTCTCTTGGTTGTGGGGGTAGCCCTGTGTGTGGGAGGTATTTGGCAGCATCTCTGACCTTTACCCACTGGATGTCTTTAACACTGTGGTTGTGATGATCTCGAATATCTGCAGTCACTGCCAAATAGCCTTTGGGGGTCAGAGTTCAGGGGTCAAATTGGTACCAAGTGACAACTTGTACTATAAAAAAAGCATGCCCTTTTTTTAAGATTACTTTTTTAACAGGAGCAATATAAATGCTTTTAATTTTAAGTACATAAAAGTAAGAGTACAGGTGACGCAAACTTAAAAATGATGTGTGGTGAAAAAAGGGGTAAGGCTTATTCTTATGTAGGAAGAAATTGAAATAGATCTAAAATTCTTGAACTGATAACAAATATTAAGATAATGTTTACATTTACAGATAATCGCCAGCAGTGATTTTTAAAAGGCATTGGGAGAAGGACTAATGCCAGCAGGGGAAATTGAAAGTAGAGTATCTTTCACAATAGATAATAAGTGCAGCTAAAGGGTTTCAAATCAAGAAGTAAAAGTTTAAGCGTATTACATATAGTAGTTGAAATTACTCCAAGGAGCACTAAAACAGTCAAGGAATTTTGTGTTAAGGAAGGAAAGCTTTGAATTTTCATTTTATTGCCCTCTATATCTATTTTTATGTATATACATACATTATTCTAATTTAAAAGAGCTCTTAAACAATGTATTTTATTTATCTTTAAAAATGTTTCAGTATCTACCTTTCTCAAATGACCTTGGTGATTAACTAGCTTTCATGGTGAAAGGAGTTCTAATAAAAGTGAACAAGATAATTTCTAGGTCAATCTCTGGTACTTTTTTCTCTCTGTAACTACCTGGTTAACATTTTTCTGAAATAGGATCCTTAATATATATTAATTGAGCATTTTGATTCAATTCCTTGCCTGACTCATAAAGTGAGACCCCCGTTTTATCCAGTGAACCTGGCTTGACTTCCTGTCATTCATTCTTCAGATGTCAGGGAGATAAGCAATGCTCATAGGACTTAGACTGCTCAGGGAGCCATGCACACTCATTGGGTCCTCAAATTAGGTATCAGAATTCAACTTGGAGTGGCCAACATCTGAGAGTTCAAATGAATGGTGTGTAGCAGGATCCTAAGGCCATCCTTCTCTAATCTTTGCTAGCAGAGGCCTTAAACACTACTCAGGAAGATCATTATGCAAATTGAATTGGCTGAATCTATTGAGGGTGAGGTAAAAACAGGGCCTTCGGCATAAACATCCATCTGGAATCCCTTCCCACATGCAAGGAGAAACCATGCAAGAAGCTCTATGATGTGGATACATTTATCCTGCAATTAATTAAGGGCAAGAGAGTTCATCTTGAGCATGAGTCACAGATAACTTAAAGCACTAGGTAGAATCAAAATTCAGTGAATTTTCTTTATTATATCTAGTCTTTAATGAATGCCCAAAACATTTCTGAAAAGCCCTGAAATACTGTTCTTTATAAAATGCATGGACACTAAAATGCATGCTCATTTGGACTCATTAAAAACTTAATTCAAATATATACATACATGTTATGCATTTTTGAACATATACAGGCATGTATATATGTTTTAGTCAGCATTTTCACCACTGTTGACCAAAAGCCCTTACAAGAACAATTTTAGAGTAAGAATAGCTTGTTTAGAAATCATGGTTTCAAAAGTCTGTCCATAGATGTTGATTCCATTGCTCTGGACCCAAGGTGAGGCAGAACATCATGGTGGAATGGTGTGGAGGAGAAAAGCAACACAGGACTTGACAATCAGGAAGCAAAGAGAGAACTCAGCTTACCAGGGACAAAATATATACCTCAAAAGGCATACCCTCAGAGACTTGTCTCCTCCAGCCACATCCTACTTACCTACAGTTACCAACCAGTTAATCCATTCAGGTGAATTAACATGCTGACAAGATTAAGGTTCTCATAACCTGGTGATTTCACCTCGAAACTGTCTTGCATAGTCTCACATGTGAGCTTTTGGGGGACGCCTCACATCTAAATCATAACAGTATATATGGTGTATATGTACTTTTGATATATGTGTCTATTGGTATCTGTATAAAGAAATAGACTTAGTGAGAGAAAGGGAACATCAATCAGTGTGGGTACCCAGTACCTCTGTCATTTGGGGCAGGTTGCTTATAGATAATAAATTTCATCTATGGTCTGAAGGTTATGTCCTCCCAAACTCTATGTTAAAATCTAATCCCCAGTGTAGTATTAGAAAGTGATTCCTTTAGAAGGTAATTGGGCCCTGAAGACTGAGCCCTCTGAATGAATTAATATCCTTGTAAAAGAGGCCAGAGGGAGTTTATTTGTCCCTTCTTCCATGAGGGGACATGTCTAAAAGAGACTTTCGCCAGAGTCTGGGTTGTTTTGTTAGAGCTATCTGAACTAATCATCTTATCCTTCCTTATATAGTCTCAGTGTCCTCATCATATGATGAGACTAATGCAAAGAACCATCTTTAAAATTTGATGATATTGTTTGTTGAGAGCTCACTCTAGATGATTTATGTGAGATGTTAAGGTTAATTTTTGGATTCTCTCAAATGGTTTTTAAAGATTCATTTTTATTCTTTATTTACCTTGGCTACTACTTTGGAATACTTGAAATAATTTGGTTAAGAAACAAGCAGTCACTCTATCAGTTCTCAGAACATAATTCTTGTGTGAATGGAAGCATATTCAGTTGGGCTCTGTCACTCATAAAGGCAGGCAGCATCACCACAGTACATAAAATCCACCTCTGTTTCAGCAACTTTATGTCACGATCAGTAGTGATTCAGGGTAATCTTACCTGTGCCAAGAAAAATTCCATGGGACATTAAGCCTGTCTATGACTATTCTATTCGTTATGTCATCAAACTTGGGAGATAAAGATTAGGATATAAATAACATGCTAATTAAAACAAGATTGTAATGGTGTTCTTTCTGTTCATTCAAATTTATGAATGTATATTTGCTACAATGTAAGAGTTGGCTGTTGGAGAGGCACTTGTAGCGTATACTGTTGGTGCTAATAAAAAGTGATCAACATATCTGAAAAGTGGTGTGAAGTTATTGAAACACTCACAAGTGCTCATTAATTTGATTGTATTCTGATAGTTCTAGGACTCTGTCTTGGAAAAGTAGATGATGTACAAAGGAGTTATATGTCAATATTTATCATAATATTATTTAAAAATTGTAATGCAAAATGCCATAGTAAGAAAAAGGTTAAGTAAATAAATCATAGTATGTCCATAAATATTGTAGGACATAAAATGTGTTTGTATCTACGTGTATATAATGATGTAAAGAATTTCTACGGTATGATTTAAGTAAATCAAGAAGACGTGGAAACATTAATTCTTATGCTGTGTGCACACATGTGCACACACGCGCAAACACACATACACACCCACAAGTACACAAATGGTGGGGGGATCTGCTTTAAATATGAGCAGTAGATTACTGGTTCTCTTTATTTTCTTATAATTACTTCTCTTTTTCCATGTATTATACAATGAGCATTTATCATTTTTATTACCAGAAAAATAGCTATTATTTGTAAAATAAGAGTAAAATTTCCAGTATCCTAATGAAGCATTTCATTTGTTTACTTGTTTGTTTGCTTACTTGTACATGAACTACTATTTAAGTAGAATAAAATGGGAGATGTTTTCCTAGAGACAAGAATACTCATATTAAGGTAAATGAAAACATGCAGTTTTGAATAGCTACTGATATTATTTTAGCAATGTAACTACCTTATTCTCCTAGCCATTTCCTTTTAAGATGGCTCAGAAATTAAATGACCTTTTCTAACTGAACACACTTAGATGTAGTCACAGGTAATGATGGCATTATGTAAGCTTAGCATCTACTGTAAATCTTAAAACACATGCATTCTGCCATTGTGCAATTTTCTCAATCAGCTTTTTATTCCACTGTGCCACCATTCTTTAAAGCCCCAATCATGGAGGTGGCTCTAGAGAAAGAACTGTGTTCTGTTTGA
>JAJEJO010052927.1:0-24131 GCA_020662805.1 Glaucomys volans
TTTTCCTAATCACTAAAGAAAAATACTTTATATAGAAATTATAGAAAACAAGTGAAGTAGAATATAAGCTACAATTACTTAAAAATCATAAGATTGAAATGAAATCATGCATGTGAAAATAGGTCAGATTCATTTTTGTGAGGAAATTATATTTCATGAGGGAAAACAAAACCCATTCATGTGTAGTATATAAGAGATGCATTTAAGATACAGTGACTCCAACAGGCTACTCTTTAAAGCACAGGTGATTATTCTTCAGGAAAATGTGTTCTAAGCCCTCCAGTGCTTAAAATGTTAGAATACCTAACAAAATTCAAGGGAAACATTAAATAGGACAGTCTGTTGTTGAACACTGGTGAAATCATAATCCAAAAAAAAAAAACAAAAAAAACCCAGGATAACATTTTTGAAGTTGTGATAAAATGATCACCAAACATATTAAAATTGGTATAATTATAAATGTAACTGGAATTAGCTGACAATGAATGGTGGAGTATTTTGATGTACTAGAAGATTAGCAGGTAATTAGTAAATAAGAATATGGAGGAACTAAACAAAATATTTTATACTCATTTTACATCATTTAAACTATTGACAGTGAGACTATGTTTACTTTCCTTGCTTAGTTTGCAAAAGTTGATTATATATTAACAGGACATGTAAAAAGTCCTAAAGGTAAAATATATGATTTTTAATAACTCAGCAATACAAACCAGAACTGAATACTTGAATTCTAAGCACAGAAATTTGAATATATTCTCACTCATAAAATTGAAATTAAAACTTGTAATTGTGAATTGTTTAGAAATAAAGTAAATAATACTTATAAATCTTAAAGGCAATGATTAAAAATGCATTTAGAAGTAATACTGTGACATATGGAAAAAGGAAAAAGGAAAATGAATTTAATTGAAATGTTAGACAAAATTATATTGCACACATCTATAAATATTAAAGTACTAAGGAAGGAATAAATATACAAGTAGAAGTTAGTGAATCAAAAAAGATACAGCAAGTAAAATCACTAAGAAAACAGTTTACCATGATCACATGATCAAGTAAGATTTATTTTAAAGGTCTAAAACATTCTAATATCAGGAATAGCACAGCAATAATGTCAGTAGGTCAAAGAAAAGGCATACAATTTACTTGATAAAAGCCATATTGTCTTTATTAAATATTAAATTTAATAAAACATTAAATATTAAGTATTTAGTGAAGTATAAGTAGAAAAACATTTCTTTAAAAAATATCTTATTCAATAGCAAAATTATACTTGGTGTTGAAACCTCACAGCTATTACTTTAAAACTGGGTAAACAATGCCCGCCATCACCAATATCGTGCAAAACTTCTAGATATTCTGATAAATCTGAAAAGATAGTAAACTACATGAGTAGTACATACTATGATTGATTGTAGATATATGTGACTAATATAAATACATTTTAAAAACTTGGAAATAATAACATACTTGAAGGGAAATTCAGAATAATTTAACAAATTCAATAGAAGTATTAATTGAAAATACAATTACCACACATCATACATATATCCGCTTATTCCAGTGGGAAAAAAGTCGTTTAGAGGGAAAAATAAAACTCATTCACATTAGCAACACAAATATGAAATATTGAGCAAAAGTCAAAACAGATATTTGTCTTTTCTGAAAAAAATGAAATATGGGCACATAGAAGACTTAAAGAAAAATAAAATGACTAAGAAGAAAACTCAATCTTGTAAAGATATTAATTACAAATTTATAAATTCAATGTGATTTCAACATCAGAATTGTGTATATGTATATATATATTATTTAATATTGTACATTGGTGATTATATTTAGGTAAACATATTGTATATGTTGTATATATGAGGTGATTGTAAGTGTCAAATGTAGAAAAATCAAATTTTAGAAATGAGAGGGTTACTCTTGTTGAAAATTTAAAATATTGTAAAGATACACGTGTTTTAACAGTGTGATGTGTGGTTCAAGAGTAGACCAAACTCAGGAAAATATCTGCAGTATATGATAGAATTCAGAGCTTAAAAAGTTTCTATAAATTAATAGAAAATGAGTATTTTCATAGAAAAATGAACAAACAAAAATGAAATAAGTGAGAACTAAATGTTCAATATAGCAATCAGGAAACTACAAGATAGGTCATTTTATTTTGGCAAACATTTTTGGTAGAATATGATAATGTAATTATGTATGAACATTGATTAAGTTTGTTAGGGGTAGTTGGGCAACACATATTAAAAAACTTAAGGATTATCTTGGTTCTCAACTAGTAATTCTGATAGAAATTTACTAAAAGGAACATTTAAACGTGAGCTGTCTAACACAGCTTTAAGAGGAATTGAAAATGTGAAAGTCTGGAAATCAGTCACGTCATTACTGTGTTTAAATATAAATTGGGAGAATTTGCAACTGAATTTCTAAAAGAATTTTGGAAGAATAATTTGATATTTTTATGACTGGATACTATATAACCATCAAAAATCATACTTTCAGAAGAATGAGAAGAATGGTTAAATATTTTTAAAGTGTATACAATAAATACTTTTCCATGAATAATCCTCTTATCTGCTCCAAGAAGACAACCTAAAAATAAATTCATAAAAGTGTCAGATATGATTCTCCATTGCCATTCAAGTTAGTGAAGATGGGATTTTTCTATTGCATGGAACTTGGTCAATACTATTTCAAAGATCATGTTGAAAATTGGTGTAATACATGCAAAAAGTGTTCAATACTGACATTTAAAGTTTGACAAAATGTATGGTTCACTTGTTTTCATTTTGCTTTGTTACCTTTCTAAGATTTCTGTGATAATGCATTTTTTGTGTTGGAAGTAATATTGGTTATAAAATCTGAATGACCTAAGACAAAATAAAAATTAATAGTCTAACTTGATCATGTGGTTATTGTTCATCAGGCACTATTCCAAGAGCTTTCATACATGTTTTCAATTCTCAAAGCAAATTTGTTTCCTAATAATTGTTATTGCCCACATTTATGGATGAGAAAATCCAAGGTTTAGAAAAACAACTTGCCCCACATGACACCAATCACATGTGCTGAAAACAGAGGTCCAGACCCCCTGTGTAGCTTCTTGCATGATGGCAAATGCCTTCCCACCCCCAGGGTATCTATCTTTAGAAAGACTGAAGCAGTTTTCTTCAGATGACCACTTAATGTGGATAACACAAAAAGATCTTGATCCTCAGTTACAGTAAATCATCATTAACTTAGATAAAGTAAAGCCAACAGATAAAGACAGATCCTTGCAAATAACAGAAAACAATTGTTGAATTTTTTTCCCCAGGAAGCTCTATTATCAAGTATGATCTAGGTTAATGATTTTTCATGCAATTTCCTTAAGCGACTTGTTTTTGTTGCATGAGGAATGGATTTATCAATTGCCTCTAAGTAAAATTTTTCTCCTATGTAAAATCAATTTTTTCCTCTAATTTTAATTAATTTCATAATTTTATCTGAAGAATTTTCAATACTCTATAAAGAAAGGGTTGTGGCAAACATTTAATCTCATTCTAGACCTTATATACAATTTCAAATAGTTTTAATTATTTAAAAATGAATTTATAATATCTAACCTAAGATAGTTTTCTCTCATGTACTGTTTGCTAATTATATCCGTGGAGTTCTAGGTACCCAGAGCACAAAACATTTTTTTCTAAAATCAAGAGCTGGTTTTAATTTCAGTGCAGCATGGAGTTCTTTGTTCTGTGCCTCTCCTGTACTCTATTCTTTTTCTAGGGGTCATTCATTAACAATTTCAGAAGTGAGTGAGTGT
The DNA here is from genome assembly GCA_020662805.1 of Glaucomys volans. NCBI lineage: Eukaryota > Metazoa > Chordata > Mammalia > Rodentia > Sciuridae > Glaucomys > Glaucomys volans. The sequence goes on from JAJEJO010052927.1 coordinate 3,821, forward strand.
GAGTTCCCTGAGAAGAGGATCTTTGTATCTTACTCATCTCTGTGTTACTGTACTTAACAATTGCTTGGTATCTGGTAGTTTTCAATTTTTTTTTTTTTTAACTAAGTTTTATTGAATCAACCAATTGCAAAGCTTGTCAGTTTTTTAAATGTCTTTATCTTTCCTTATCCCTCACTGTAATCAGTCTAAAGAGAAAATACTTCAAAACATTGTGTATAAACTGATCATTTGGTAAGGACAAGTTTGAAATTAGTGTAGGAATGTCGTGTAGGCAGCATGCATCCTAGTCTGTTTTCTGTTGCTATAACAAAATACCTGAGACTAGGTAATTGATAAAAAATAGAGGATTATTTAGCTCACAGTTCTAGATGCTGAGAGGTCTAGAAGCATGGCATCAGCATCCGCTTGTCATCTGATGAGATCCTTCTTGTTGCATCATAACATGACAGAGGGTATCATAGAGTAAGACACAGCCAGTGTGCCAGAGTTCACTTTTATGACAAAGCCACTCTTCTGATACTCCATTAATCCATAAATGGATCAATTCATTCTTGGGGACAGTTCCAGAACCTAATCATCTCCCAAAAAATCCATCTCCAAATACCATTAATATATGACTTTGGGGATTAAGTTTCCCATACATGAATTGGGGGGAAAACACATTTAAATCATAGCACCATTTTATTCTTCATGTTCTTGTTAAGAAATTATAAGGAAATGGGAATATAATTAAATTTTAAGTTATGAGAATTTCTGTAATACTTAAGTGATAGTGGTTTTGTAGTTGCTCTATTTTGATCTGGGTTACTTAGAAGATGGAAAGAGCTTGCTATTAAAAAAACTTACCATAGCAAAACACTCAAAAGGATTAGAATCTTTTGTCTTTCAAAAGATTATAGATGTTTTGATCTAATTCATGGATGTTCATTTATTTACACATTGAAGGAAAGTTTCTAAGAGATCATTGTGATTATAGGCTTCAGAATAAATTCAATTTATATTCGAATGTATTTCTTTGCTTTAGGGATACGTTTATGTAAACATGGCTTTGTAAAAAATTGGCAGTGGTGTGTTTATAATGAAAATAATTCATTATAGTTATTGAAATCATATCTTCTGTAATGGCGACATCCTTAGGGAGGGGATGGAAGATAGTGCTCATTAGATACTTTTCTTCATTTGTGAGCCAGACAGTATATTAGTTTTATCCAATTGCCATCTGCCATCCATTTTGTATACAGTATGCCTAAAGAGCTCACTCCATATAAGGGTCTAGAAGATAAAGGTAGACCATATTGTATTTATATTTGTAAATACTGTATGCATTAAATTACAAATATTTGTGTGCCATTAAGGTCTGGTTAAAGGAAATACAGAGTTAAAACAGACATGTCTCTGTTGCTCAAAGCTGGGGATTGAGGATGAGGCTTGGCTAGAAGTGTGCTTCATTTGTGTGTATAGTTGCTTTTGTCATAACTATGTGAATGTGTCACTTCGATTTCATTTTCCATTAATTTGCTCAGTATGGCTTGCAAAATAGTAAAGGGTTTCTATGTAATTTCAGATTGCATTGTTGAAATACACATGGAATAGATTCAATCATGCAATAGATATATTGAGGAAATGCATTTAATCAGCTTTAAACATTTAAAGAATTAAACATTTTATGCAAAATTACATAATATTACACAGATAACTAGAACAAAATATTTTGTCAACACAGTGGCACACACGGTTTTGAAATGGGGAGAAAAATTACAGTTGCGTCCTTTCAATCATAGCTAGAAATGCTAGTTTTCAGCATGAAATATGTGGCACAAAGTATACTTCAAGGAAGAAATATTCTTTAAGAATGATGAGGGTAAAAAATGATCCCTAGTATAAAACATTAAAATATGTATTTTACTAAAAAGAATCTGTGCAAACTCAGAAGAAAACTTGTGTTCTGTATGGAACTGAAAACTTAGTTTGAGATTTCAAAAGCAGAAACATGAATTGATGCATTAGTATGAATCTCTAGAGAAGCAGGGGTAAGGTAATTTTAATAGACCTGCGACTGAGTGGCTTTTGCAGTGCTGTTATACTATGACAAAGGTCTGTGCATGTGTGCACACATGCGTGTGAGTGTGCAGAGGCAACATGGCGCTCAAGAAAATGAGAGGAAATGAGCCAGAAACTTCTCACATTTTGCTGGCTTCTGTGGAGTGTTGCCATATGAGAACCATATGACTGCTGGCAGATTGGCATGTCAGCTCAGGCATGGAAAAGTTGACCGCGCTGAGTTAGGGGTTTATCAGTTTATAACAAGAATATTGATACCATTTTAACTGCACTCTTTTTGTGCAAGGGCATTTTATACTTTCTCAATGCCTCAAGTCCCAATCCTACTCTTTGAAACTGTCTTCAAACAGAAATAATGCAAATATATATAAATTTTGCAATGAAATTTATATGTGTATGTGATATTGAACCAATTGCAAACCTTTCATCAGTTTCTTTCTCTATCCCTTGCTCTAATCGGTCTACCTGTAAATTCCAATGAAAATGAACTGCTGAAATCAGTGGCAACAGTGGCGATGCTTTCTATGGTTCAACTGACTTTTTCTCCTCTTGTGCCAGCAAGTGCTGACCACCATGGTCTGCTGTGAGCCAAAGACAAGGTTTCAGATTCTCTTTAACATGAACAGTAAGGTAGGGCTAGGAAGTGCAATCATAAGCCGTCCTTCTAAATTGGGCAGAGGAGGCGTTTCTTGGCTTGATCTGTACTTTCCACAAGTGGAAACTCTTGGTGAACTAAGTCTTCAGTAGCTTTGGGCAGGAAGATGGTCTTAATTGCTATCTTTGAGGTCAAAGAATAAAAGGTGTGAAAGAAACAATTTCTGTCTTCACTGTTCAAAAGGAAATTGCCTTCTGTTGGAAAAGCCTTTACTGGTCTGATTTTTAACGAGTGACTTTTTTGAGATAGAATATTCTGTTTAATTTTCAGAGCCAGGGAAGAGAGAACAGAGAATATGAATCCTTTTTTTTTTTTTTTTTCATGGCCTCTACTAAAATCATGATGTTTCTAGTTACTAGTATGAACTAAAAGTGGAGATGACAAAAGACAAAATTCCAGTCTAGTCCTTGGCAAAACTGGCAACTGGGCAGGTCTGGCATGATCTTGGAGAGCACCCAGCCTCCCTGGGCCACCCTTTAGCACAGGGATGGCAGGCAGTTTTGTGTGCAGGGTTCCATATCAGGTATATCCATTTAGTATCTTTGCATTTTTTTTAATTTTTTTTTATACAGTATTTTTCTCCTGGGGGTGTTAACACCCAGACCCCCCCTTCCCCCCACCCCCTTATTTTTTTTTTTTTTTTTTTGAGACAGGGTCTTGCTAAGTTGCTGAGTCTAGTCTTGAATTTCTGATCTTTCTGCCTCAGCCTCCCAAGTTGCTGGGATTACAGGCATGCGTCACCATACCTAGTTCTGCCTTGCATTCTTGAAGTGTTCTCCAAAACCCAGTTACCAATAAAACCTAGAAATGAAGTTAATACTTTGAGGTCAGTCTATAAACAATGGAGTAGTAGGAGTAGGTGGAGAAATTGCAAGGCACCTTCTCTGCAGCTCCTCAGATGGGTCAGGGTGGGGGGGTGCAGGTATTGAGCTCCAGTTGCTCTGGGCAGTAACTGATTCTTTAGTTACTTTTACTCTCTTACACTAGCCTATTTTCATAACTATAATGAAGTACTTGTAGCAAGCTAACTATATAAAGAAAAGAGGTTCATTTAGAACACAGTTGTAGAAATCCAAAGGCATGTTGCTAACATCAGCTTGGCTCTGGTGAGGACCTTGTGGTCAATAGCATCACAACTGGAGCACATGAGGTAGAAAGGTAGGATATCTCCAAAGGAGAAGAGGTTCTGGGATTAGGCTCACTGACAACTCTCTCATGAGAGTTTAGGGTTCCAGGACAGCTCTACAGTGACCCAAAGACTTCTCAATAGAACCATCTCTTAAAGGCCTCACTCTGTCCCAACCTAGCACAAGAACCAAGCTCCCAGCACATTAACCTTTGGGGACACACTGGAGCTATATCCAAATCATAGCTTTGCTTTTGCATTTCTCTATCTCATTGTCCCCACTGCTTCACTCCTACTTCCTGAGATAAAATTCAAATGAACTATTTGTACTGAAGGCTTCATCTCAAACTCTGCATCTGGAAGAACCCAAACTAAGATGAGGAATGCATCCATCCCCTTTCATAGACTCTTTGGGAACATCCATTACCAAATGTGACTTGCATCCTATCACCAACATGATCTTCATCTCCAAGATCCCTATTATTTTTAGTCATCTCCCAACTCTGGACTTAACCCAATTTTTTCACACATTATTGAACCTTTCCTATCTTGAATTTAATTCCCTGAGGGGTTCTGAATTCTTCTGGACAAAAAGTTCTTCAAACATATGCTCAAATGGCATTGATGAGTTATATGATTTATGACATTTGATGTATCACACTGATATTTTAGCAAAGTCTTAACTCAAAGCTGTGAGTCCACTGGTAGAAATTTGGGTTCTGTCCAACTCTTGTCAAAGAGGCTGACACCAATGTTGCTGACATGGGGAACTTGCCCTGCCAGCTCCCTTCTGCAAGGAACAAAACCCCAAATGTACAAGTCAAATGGGAAACTGGAGAGCATAATGTAATCCATGATTCAAGTATCATTATGTGAGTTATGTTTATTCAAGAAAATCTTATTTATTATTGGGTACAGCACCTGACATAGGAAAATATGAAAGAATGAAATTAGTTAAGGGATGTTCCTACGCACTACAAAAAATGTCCATGCTTTAAAAGCATTGTCTGTGTTATGACATTCTTTACAAGTAAATATACAATATAAATATCATATAATTCTGCAATTGAATGTTTCTTGAGGTATGGGGGCTGTTTATCAGTGTTTTATTTCTCTCACCTAATCCCTTACTTAGATCAGTCATTCAGCAAACATTGTAAAACTGAACATGAACTTCTATTGGTTATTTACATGGCACAAATTACTTAGCAAGTTGTTTAGGATTGTTTCATTCAAAGTGAAATTTAAAATGGTATTAGATAGTATTGTCAACTGAAGATAACTTGGAAATAACACAATTTTTTTCAAGCTAGAATAGAGCAAGGATATGCCAAACATCACATAATAACCAGAAGCACTGGCTCGGAAGCCAGACAAACACAAGTTTCAAACTTGGTTCTGCCAATTAAGAGCTGGGTGACAATTTGCCTAACATCACCAAACCTCTTTTAGAAGAGGTTTGGATCCTCTTCTGGATAAAAAAATTCATAGTTTTCTGGTAAAAATTAGATCTAACACATGAAACCCTAGTATATGCCTACTCTTACTATTTTTATTATTTTATGTTTAATTTTCCTGACACCACATAACTGGTGAGTAATGAAACTCTGATTTAAACATTTCAAAATATATGTGTGTTAAAGCATCTCACAGTACCCCAAAACATATACAGCTTTTGTTTTATGTATCAGTTAAAACAGAAATTAAAAAATAATCTAGTTTAAAGATTTTCAAACTAGTATTCTTTTGATTATAAGACACTAGGTCAAAATAAACAGCTCTGAAATTATAGTAGAAGTTGATGATAAAATAGGGATTTGATACTTTGTATTTTTCCAAGACACAACGATGACTTTAGAGTATCCTTGATTGATCAAGTCCATTAAGACCACAGACTTCCAGGTCAGGTGAATGAGATCCTTTATGGTTCTATTTGAGCCTCAAGTAACCTATTTTTATCTTTTATCTTATGAGGTCAACTAGATCTGTCTTCAATTAAGATGGTACTAGCCTAAATGCTGCACTTGGTATGATTTAAAAAAAAGAAGGTACACTTGGCTCCATTGCTCAGAATGCCAGTGCTGTAGGTATTGCTAGTCCATGGTGAAGAGATGACACAAACTGTTACATGGTGGCCATCTGTACCTTGTCTCATGGATTCCACAAGGCCCAGTGCCTGCTAACATCAGAGTTAATCTTTGCATTGCTCTGTACCCCCAAATAGGAAAAAGCTAATCCTTTCTCACTGAGCTAGAATTCAGAATTTTCTGTGTGAATGAAGGTTCGCTGCTAGTGTAACATACATCCCTGGAGTAATCAAGGTCTTCTCTAACAATAAAAAGTTATTCTGGAAATCTGGAACCAATTACTTAAAAAGTGTCTCAGTGATAGTGGATCTCAACCTAGTTGCATTTAGAATCAGATGGGGGCCTATTAACAATGACTGATGCCTTGTCCTCACTGGGACCCATGAGGCCCAGGCACTTCTGGTCTCATGACAGCTCCCTGTTGTGATGTAGTGTGAGAGGAATGTTATACCATCTTTCCTCTCACTGCCATTTCAAGGGACAGGAAGCCATAGTTGTGTAGCCTTCGAGTTTTAAATCAAAGCTGAATTCTGCTACTCAAAGAACTAAGCTTTGAAACTTCGGTTTGTTTTAGCTGATGAGTTTTGGCAATCAGAGGAATCTGAATCAAGTAGGCTTTTCTTTTTTCACAGTTGTGGGGATTGAAGCCTGGAACTCTCACAGCTAGGCAAGCACTCTACCAGAGAGCCACAACTCCAGCCTGGCAAGTAGACTTTTAATTACTTAATTTTATTTATTTTGCAGTACTGGGGATTGAATCCAGGGGTCCTCTATCACTGAGCCTCCACCCTCAGCCCTTTTTAAAAATTTTTTTTTGGAACTGGGGATTGAACTCAGGGGCACTTGGCCACTGAGCCACATCCCCAGCCCTATTTTGTATTTTATTTAGAGACAGGGTCTCACTGAGTTGCTTAGTGCCTTGCCCTTGCTGAGGCTGGCTTTGAACTCACGATCCTCCTGCCTCAGCCTCCCAAGCCGCTGGGCTTATAGGCGTGCGCCACCATGTCTGGATCCTTTCTTAAATTTTATTTTGAGACAGGGTCTCACTCAGTTGATAAGACTGACCTCAAACTTATGATCCTCCTGCTTCAGCCGCCTGTTGCTGGGATTACAGGCATGTGCTACTGTGACCGGTTAATTTATTTTTGAAAAATAGGTTTTTTAAAAAATTATCTACATTCTGAGTGCTTAACACTGAGAAGCAAAACCTTCCCTGTGTAACAGAAATTGTAACTTAGCTTGCAGAATTATATGAACCAGAAACTTGCTGGATAAAGTCTCATACTTTAGCTAAATATTTTTTTCAAAGATGACATCAAGAATAACTACACCAATCCAAAATATCTTTGGATCCTTTTCTGCCCACCCTCTCCCTCTTTCTGGCAAGAAGAAGCTCTACCCCCAATCCTTAGTAAAACAATGAAGACAGCTGGAAGCTCAGCGCATCCTCATCTAAATTGCACATAACTGAGTTGCTCTGTATGTTCATATTTACCGGCTCCATCCTCTGAGTAGTCCCAAGGACTTTATTTACATTTCCTTTTTGGCAAACTACTCTGTTCATCTTCATCAACCCCAGCAAAACAGACAAATTCTTACTCTTTTTATTGATGGTAGTTGGCCTGAATCTGTAATAGACAAGTTCTTACAAGCTTAGGTATGAAAAGGATGCATTTTGTGAGTAAATCCATTCACAATTCAGAAAGATCAAGATACCTCCTTTTGGAAGAAAGATGAAGTCATATTGCAACAAAAATCTGCCTCTAAAAAAGCTGTTTCTAAAAATCTGTTCAATATGTATCAAAGAATCAAAGTACACCCATCTGGAGAGACGCATGTGGAAAAATGCATCGAACAGCAAATCACATCTATAGTGTTTCTTGCAGCAAACAAAGAAATGCAGGATGTATCAACAGGCAGGGCAGGGCCTCTTTTGATTAAAAAGTACTTACAGGAAGAGAACAAATCAAGCTCTTTTAGCCTTTCTAGTTTTTTTTTTTTCACAAGGGTGGAAGATGGAGGACTGCATGTTCTAAGTAATTTATACCAGGGGGGAAAATCATTTTCAGTGGCCTGTGAGTGAGAGCAGATTTCCATGCAGGAATGATCTATGGGCCAGGGATTACACCCCTTTTTGCTCTCACAAGGACTGATTGCATGGCCCACAGCTGGAGTTAATCCAGATTTCTGTTTAATTAAATGGGAGCCGTCATTCTGTTATATTACATCAAAACCCAGAAGGTGACAGGGAGGTGAAATGGCAAATTTAAATGTTCAGTCCTTAGTTTCTTGGATAGTGAAGGATGAAAATTCTAGTTTTGATAGTTTGTTTGTGAGAAAAGAATATAAATATAATTGAGACATCTGTGACTGTTTCAATTTCCCATCAGAATCATCCTTCATAAAATCATATTTTTTTGGGGCAGAGTGTTTGGTAGGATAAATTGAAAAAAATATCAGTGAAGCAATTGTTTCCTTCAAGAAAAATCTACAGAGCGCATTCCTGATGAAAATGTCATCACAGATAACATGGTAATGGACCTAGTCAAGAGCAAATTTAGCTAAAGGCAATACGATATGGGTACTGCTTATGTGGCTTAATTATTAGAGGTACCAAAATGTTTATTATTCTTGCTGTTCTAGAGATTAGGTGTTTATTAAAACCCATATGCTTACACTGAAATTCCAACCAACAAAAGGTTTTATTAATAGAATGTAATTGCCATTTTAAAGTAAGGACTACTTGTAAGTTATTATAATTAGCAATAACATGATTTCTGCAGGTTTAAATGTATTAAATTGAAACGTCTATCTTCATGTTAAGGATCTTTCCCCTGAGTGATTGAACCCTTCCCAAGGTATGCCTAAGGACAAACTTTCAGCTGGAGAAATTTCTTTAAGAAATTTTTCACCCCTTCACTGTTCATATGTATTCTGTACCATTTTTTTTTTTTTTTGATGGTGTTGGGGTTTGAACCCAGAGCTTTGTGCTTGCAAGGCAGGGACTCTCCCAACTAAGCTATATCCCCAGCTCCTATTCTGTACCATTTTTGATGCAATAGTCCCTTCTATGTAGAAGGTCTTTATTATTAGCTTCAGAAGATTCTGAATCTCTGCCTGCATTTGCTAAAATTTCTGACTTTCAGTCTTCACAAATTATAGGAACAGTAGATTTTTGTAATAATTACAATTTAGTTTTTTTTTTCCTTTAATATACTTTGCAAAATGGGCTATGCAATGTATTGTCCCATTTAGGTATCTCTTGGTTCCACAAACTGCAGCTCTTTGCTTACTTTCTTAACTTGAAAACTGTGATCACCACCCCATCTTAGCCATGAGTAGAAAATTTTCTTCTTCCTGGTTCTATTGAGAGGAAGAAAAAGCAGACTAAATCTTCCATGATAAAACTACAGGCAATATAATAGTTCTTGAGTGCTACCTATGTTTCTTTTAAAGTAGTTAATTGTACAAATTTTAAAGACTGCCAAGACTGGATCATTTCCAAACTCACAAGTTACATGATCTTGAGCAAGTCATCTATTTGAACCTTGGTGTATGCTTAGGTCCCTTATATAAAATGATCAGTAGCATCTCATGTAGCCTATGCATATCCCCTGTATCATTTAAGTCATTTTTAGATCACTTAGAACACTGATACAAAGCCTACCCATCACTGCAATCATGTGGACTCAGCATAGTTCTTGGCACACAGCACAGTTTTGCTCTTTGGAACTTGTGAAAATTTTTTTTCCAAATACTTTCTATCTGCTATTGTTGAATCCGTGGGTGTGGAACCCACATATTGAAGGATTGACTGTAACTATCTGGGAAGAAGGAACTAACAGCAGACCTGTAGCTTAGTTCCCTCTTCCTTCACAGAAGCTCCAACTAAGTCTTACCTGACCATAAAACATACAAATATTTTTGATACTTGGAAAACAACAGGAGGGGTTGTTGAGTTGCTCTCACTTTTAAGTTCTTGCCTAAGAAGGCTTCTAGGAGGATGTACTTGGTCTGCATGGATTGATTGTTGTAAAATGACCTGTAAATTTTAGATTTGGGTCCTAGCTCCTCTATAGAATGGAAATTGGCAACAAACATGGACTCTCCAGGTAGGTGATTGAGGAGAAATAAAAATAGGAACATCCTGAAAATCAGCTTCTATTTTACACATTTTGATGGTCTGGTAATTCGAAGTTAGTGTATCTCAATGCAGAAAATAAAAAGCCCCATCCTATAGTTCAGCCACTCCAGATCCTTATGCTGAGTTAGTGATGGGTGCTCCTTTCTCAATTGGTCCACTGATCATTAGCAAAAGTTAATTGAAGTTGAGTAAGACTTGTGTTTAATGTGAGGCCATTTAGGTCAGCTCATTTCCTCTTAGGAATGTTGCAAGGAAGAAATGAGTTAATATATAGATAGCTCTTAGAACAGTGCCTAGCAGCAATGTGCTATGCAAGTATTATTTACACTTGTTTCACCATTTCATAAAACAGTACTTTATATATTATTCTAAATGCTGCATGTATTAGAGATGCAAATGGTCTCTTTGTACAAGTAATTTAAGGAGAAAGGCATGCAGAACAGCCAAAATAACATGAATAAATGCTATAGGAATTTCCATGTTATTTCTTAGGTCCGGGTTTGGATTCTTCTAGGAGCTGACCCTGAGACAAAGAGGTGAATGTAAGTAGCTTATTTTGGAGGTGAAACAGCAGTAAGGTAGTGAGGAAGTGAGAGAAGGAAAACAAGAGCCTTCACAATGGGTGTGTTATCAAGCAGATTTTCACCGTGAATAATTGGAACTTGTTCCCACTGGACAACTCTGTAAGCCAGTGTAGAGCATAAACCTCAGAATTATTCAAACCACAGAATGAGGAGGTTGATATTCATACAGTGCCTACCACCAGTCATTGGTTGAGAGCTGCTAGGGATTGAGAAGGAGTTAATTTCTGGTCCTTTGAGCCTTCTCTGGCAGGGCAGCTTGAGCTCAGAGAATGCCCTCAGGCAAAGAGGCTCAGGCACTGACAGTGGGCAGCCTGCCAGCATACCTACAATGGTGAGTGGAAGGAACATGGACAGGCCATGGACTGAGGCTGCTGTACTCCAGGGCTGCTTGGCATTTTTTTCCTGAACATAGGAGGAGGAGAATCCCTAATTGAAAAAATTAAGACCTGAATAAAAAAAGAATGGAAGTAGGGAGAGTATTTATGAACATTCCCATAATTGTTTCTGAAAACAATAAAAATGTGACACTAGATACAATGTAAATACTTTAGAAGTTCTGTATTGATATGCTTAATATTTACTATGAATTATGTGCCTTGTTATTTTATCCTTGTGTCTGGTCTCCCATCCTTATGCATAAAGCATTTTTGATTTTATGTCTTCCTTTGAGGACTTTACATTTTGAAGATCCACTTATTATTTCCTGAGTTTCTTTTCTTAAAACCATGGATATCTGCTCTTATGTTCCACTTCCCTGATCTCAGTAAGTGCCAGCATCCATGTCTGAGCTTCATATATTCCAGATGCTACTAAAGAGCTGTTCCATTATGAGCTTAATTCTCATTTAGTTTCATCTTCATCAATGTAGCATCACAATATTCTTTTCTTACTTTTTTTTACCCCAATAACATTTTTAAATTTTTATAATTATGCACAATGGAATATGTTTTTTAAATGCCTTGAATCAAGGACTAAGTGTCATGAAGGACAAAAGGTTGATGAATCTGGACAAAGAAAGCCCTTCCCTCGTGAAGTATAATATTTTTTGGCAAGACAGCCACTGGAGGGAAAATCATAAAAATATGTATTTGAAAACTATAATGAGTACTGTATCAAAGGCTATGAGAGCAAGCGACATTGCAATCCAACCCTGCTTGAATATCTATGTGTATGAGGGTGTGGAGGTAGCAGAGCGGATCCTTGGAAAACACCCTAACATTTGAACGAGGTCTGAAAGATGAATAGAATTGGATTTTCTTCCAGATAGGAATGCTCTATTTAAGAAAACAAAAATGTGCTTGGTTCTCCGGGGGTATTGGGGAGCCTGGGAGGTACTCGGCAGCAACTGAAAGGCCAGAGTGGCTGGAGGCAGAATGTAAGTAGAGGATAAACTTGAGGTATGGGCAGGTGTTAGATCATGCTGAAAACTGAATTTCTGTCTTCAAAGGCCGATGAGAAGCCATTAGCATTTTTTAATTAAAGGGATGGAAAAAGTGGAATTTTAAAAATGGTGGAAGCAAAAAATCTTCTTGGGTAAGGTTGTTGCCACCTGGGGGATGATGGTATCTTAGACTAACTCAGTTGATGAGGATGGAATGATGTGGTTATATTCAGGAGAGAGGAGATTAAGCTCACAGAAATGAAGACATCATTCTAAATGTTATATGTATAAAAAGAGCTTGAATTATTTCATACCTTGACATACATTCCCACTTTTTACCTTTCAAATTAAAAATAAGTAAAAACCCAAGATGCCACGTTGGCAAGAAATCTATTATCATGCTCTTGGGATTCACCTGGATTACTGAAGGACCTTTTTCCTGACACAGACCAGAAGCAAATTACATTAGTCAGAGACATTCAAGTGGTGGAAGTTTGACCTTGCCATGGCTACCTTACCTCATTGTATCCCAAGATATTCCTAGATAAATCTAGTGCTACGAATCCTTGTTCCAGGGAGTCCTTTTTAGGGGGCTACCACTCTTTATTTTATTTAGCCCCTATTACTCTGAGTCTCAGGAACTTTCAGACATTTGCACTCATTATTCTCCAAAGTCCTGCCATTCAAGCATAGTTGGCCTGCATTAACTTAGGCATTTTGTCCTCTGAGGAGCATGTAACCACCCATCCTCTTGTGAATCCTGGGCAGCTGCCAAGGGATTTGGCTGCTTTCCTTTATCAATCCACAAAACACCAAGTTTATTTAGTAACTTCCTTCTACAAGAGCTTGAATTCCTTTCAGGAAGGCTCCAGTTATTAAAAATAAATGAAAACATTAAAAGGCTTTTTACTCTCCTTGAAGTAGGAAGAGTGAAGGAATACTCTTAGTATTTTTTGAAGAAATACAGCAACCTCTATTTTTCCACCCCAACTCCCCTCCAACCCCCCCTCCCCCAAACAGAAGGGGAATTTCCCTGCACTTTCCCAAAGAGATTATTCAAACCATATTTGAATTCTCAGGTCACTGAGAATACAATGGATTGTATGTTTGGATTGCATGTGCTTGTGCTTGTTATTATGTATGAGCAAACTGCTCTGGAGTTCAGGGGAAAGAATGGGCCCTCCTTAGGAAGAATTAAGGGACTAAAAATATCTAGCAGAAGAATAGAATTTGAGTTTGACCTTGCAGTCTGAATAGGAACTTGACTAGTGCAAAAGGAGAAGCAAACAGGCAAGTAGAGATAATGAATTAAAAAAGGGAATTCGAAACAGCAATCTGTTGAGGCAGCAACACAAGATATTATGTGTCTGGGATGTAGAATGTCAATGTGATTCTAGAAAGGTAGGTAGCAACCATATCACAGAGGGCGTAGAATGTCATGTTTAAGAGTCCAGGCCTTTTCTTTTAGGAAATGAGAAAATATGGTGTGTGTGTGTGTGTGTGTGTGTGTGTGTGTTTTCTCCCTATATGTATTCCTCTAATCATTTGCTTTTCAGAGAGTTGACTTTAGGAAAAACTTGCAGGATAAATTGGAAGAGAACATCACCTGGGGTTAAGAAAATCCATTAAAGGCTACTGAACATATCCCAACAAGACATTTAACTTCTCATATGTTCCAGAAATTATGCTTGGTCCTTAATAAATGCAGTAAATTGAGAGTAGACTTTGGAGCGAAACTGCCTAAATTCAAATTCCAACTCCTCCACTTACACAAATAACTTTTCTGTGTCACAATGTCCTCATCTATAAAATGTCGATAATATACATATTGGGATAATTGTAAAGAGTAGATTCGAGTACATCTAAAGCATGGTTATGTGATACTTCTTTTTACCTTGTATCCAAATATCATCCCCTGAGGTGAGCAATAGTTACTTTACTAATGGGGAAATTGTGTCTTGAAAAGTTTGTCTAGTTCATTCTGATCACAGGGAGTAAGGAAAGGATGGAGCTGGTATTTGAGTTCTGCTGTCTTTGATTCCAAAGTTCATGATGTTACCCTCTAAGAGGGGTTACCCTCTAAGAGGGTTCCATGTATGGCAACTGCCTAGGAGTGGGTAAAAGTGGTTGAATCTAGCAGACATTTTAGAGACAGAATCTTTAAGAAGTGAGAGGACTTCTGAAGTCACTCAAATAATGGAAGGGAGAAAGCTTGGCAGTTCCAGAAATCTTGTTGGCAGCCTAATGTATTCTTAAACTCCCGGCTGGTGTAGTTTTGCACACAGACTAGTCTGGGCATGTGCCAAGTACCACATCATCTGTCTCTGATGCAATTTGTTGATCTTGGATTTGCTCAGTGATCAGAAATTACGTGATTACAGGGTATAGCACATACTTTTAGAAAAAAAACAATATGTGATCTATCACTCAACCTATTCGAGATTATGGTAAATATAATCACGAATTTGGTGCTGTTGGGCTTGAATAGCATCTCTTCTCAGGTGATTTCAAGAATCCTGCTACTAAGTGATAGACCACCTATAAAGTTTTTCTTCCTTGACTTCATTCAACACAATTAACATTTGACAGTTTTAGAGTTGGGGATATTATGGGGTAGATATTTTTTGGAAAAGATCATTTTTTGCATTGCTCTTTAAAAATTAGCATAACTAATACCACATTCATGAAGTGTTCAAGACCAGTAGACAGAAGATTCAGACAGGAACTCATTGGATATTAGCACAACGGCAACTGCCAATAGAGGTTGCCGTAGTTGGCACAGGTCATGAGCAGCCAGATTCTAACTTACTTTCAAGCTTTGCATATTCCAGGGCTTAAAGTTATCAACTTTTCAGGTTAAAGGAAATAGATCCTTGCTGATGGATCAAATTCATGAAGAAATAATATAGTAGAATTTAATTTATTATACCTACCTAGATGACAAATGATAGCCCAAATTAAGATCTCCTGAGTGACTTAGGCATATTCTAGAGATCGAATTATCAATCTAAACATTGCTTCATAATCCTAGAATTATAGTAGAGGGTGCATATTGTCTTAAGGTATTCCTTGGATGAACTACTCCTATTTATTCTAAAGGTATTTCTACCTCTGCCATACACCATACTACAAATGATATAGACTTTGCCCTATCTCAGATGAGTTAGGTTTAGGAAACTGGAGACCATTAAAAGGTAGTAATGAGAGTAATGCAGATGAGAAATAGCCTGAATGAAGACTCTACTCTGGGAGGAAGAGTAAAAGGAGAAAAGATCTGAATGATAGTTAAGAGGTAGATTTAATAGAATATAGAGGTGGATTATGTGAGGGGTAAGGCAAAAGGAGAAGTGGAGGCTTATTTACAGATTTCGAGCTTTGGACATGTCAGGTTAGGGATAATTATGAGCTGTCCAAATGGAGGAACCCATAGGAATCTCCTTGAAAGATTTGGTCTAGCACATTAGATTTGGAAATCATCATTATGTCCATCTATATAAGAGTGAGATTTCCCAAGGAGCATGTGTGGAACTGAAGAAGCAGGAGGTAATCTGCAGAACTGTATGGCACACCAACAGTCAAATGGCAGATGGGAGACCAAGAAAAGGGTGGCCAGAGAGGGAGACAAGAAAAACCAGGGAGAAATAATGTCGTATAAGGCACATTAGAATTTTCAATGAAGAATGAGTTTTCAATAAAGCCAACTACGACAAATAAGAAAGGACTATATCTAGGATGTGACATCTAGGGATCCTTGATTGGTTTTTCTTAAGTGGTGAAGCCAGAAATTAGATTGTAATATACAGCAAGATGAGGCAAAGAAGTTAAGGCATTAGTTTTAAGCAATTCCTTCAAGAAGCATGACTATGAAAATAGGATAGGCAGTTTGAGGTTGCATGATAGGGTTTACAACATGATGGGATATGAGAACAATTATTTGCTGATTGGAAAACAACTGGTAGAAGATGTTGAATATATAGAATGAAAAGAAAATAATTGTTGAAACAAATAATCCTGATTTTATTATTTCTCAGAATAGGGACATTTTCTAAATAGTTATGATCTTGCATTTGTTATGATTTTCTATTTGAGCAACAGATTAATCAAATTCTGGAAAACTTCCATTCGTTTACTGATTGTAAGTAGGAGTCTACCCCCCACCCGTCCCCTGGCTGCAATGTATCTTATTTGCTATGCTCTAGGCGGGGAGTAATGTTGATAAAAGAGCATCCAGAAAATTGGTCTCAACCTACCTGTTAAGTGTTATTTTAGGAGTAACTCAGAGAGGATTCACAAGATGGGACCTAGGAGTGCTTATTAACCACCAGTCTCTAAACTTTGTTTATTCATTGGCAAGTATATTTTGGATGCTTCATTCTACCCTACATCCTGGGAATGTGGTAAGCAAAGCATTCCCAGCCCCCACTGTATAGGAGCATGATCCATGCAGGAAATAGACATTAAGCAAACAGATGTTTGTGGAGCTTTTCCCTTGAGAAAGTCTTCTCAACTGATGCAGCACTGAAGAATAGGCAAAACTCAATAAAATTGGATGTGGAAAATCCATTTCTTACAGAATAGCATATGCCGTGGCCTGGAGTAAGAAGCCTTGATATTTTACTGTTAACTTCTCTTTGTTTCCCCCTTATTTTCCTTTACTGCCCATTTTTTATTTTAAAGATAGGGAAGGAGAGGTGGAAGTTTTATAAAAAGCAAGAGTTGAATTTTGCTAAAGATTTTAAAAGTAATAATCAGTATTATGGAAAGAGTAAAAATCAGGAACTTGGAAATAGAGTGCTGGGTATTTTTATTTTAACCACACATATAATTCCCATTGTAGAGTTCTCCTTTTTCTAATTTAAAAGGGAAACTTTTCTAACAAGTTCCCAAGTGCTGCTGCTGGTGGAGATTTTTGTGGAGGGACACCTGGAGAGCCACCACTCACAGGCAAGAGGAGGCAGGTGCGCAGCCAGGAATGGGACTTTGAAAGTGCTCCCTGAAGTCACAGGAGTTCTGCTTCTGGTCTTGGTTTCTCTTAGAGAGCTTGCTTTGGTATAGTAAGGATGCTTTCACTTTTGTAGAGAGTGGCAAAGATTGCAAAGGTGATTTCAATCTTAATTAATCTTGATGAGCTAGAAGACAACTAGTGATAAAACAATGTGCTTAATAATCCAAAGCTGGAAAAGGAAAGGGACTATGAGCTGGTGTTTGTAGTTGGTGCAAAGGTCCTTAAATTTCAACCCTAACAATGAAAAGGGAAGAAAACAAGACAGGAATAACAGTATCATTGAAAATCACTTCATGATCTCTTCTTTTATTGATACCTGTTTTCATCTAGATTTTTTCCTTTCCAATTTTCACCTTTAGCCAACTTCACACCACTCTTGCCTCTGTTTTTCTTTCTGAATATAATTAAAATAAGGAGGGCAAATAGGTTGGGATCTAAAGTTCAATATATCTAAGTTTCTAAGTTCACAGTATGTACAATGGAGGTAAAGTAACATAAAAATCAGTCTTTTAAGGAATCATAATATTAGACAAGAGGAATAACGAGGGGCCAAAATATATAATTCTAATAAATGAAGTTTCAGTGTAGAGAGTCCTGGGTCACTCAGTGATTTCTTTAGGAACAAATGTAAGATTCTCAAAGCTGCTGCTTAGGCTATTAAAGATAGTCCTTCCTGAATTTCTCTCTTTCCTACCCAAACTTGGAAACAAATTTGGGGGGCAGGGAAGGAGGTAAGAAAATATGACTAATAAATTTAATTTCATAAAATAATAAAAGAATCAAGGTTATAATTAAAATGTCCTGGTTAAGAATAATGATGCTTCTTTAGTGTGGCCTTCTGTTTTGTTGAAGTTCTGCATCTTTTTATCCCACCATCAAAAGATGTCTTGTTTGACATTTTCTTCATATAGTCAAACCACTCATTTAGGGAAAAAATAACATTGTGAAAATGTTTGTCATTTTATTGGAAGCAAAGTGTTTTGTGCACACCAAAATAAAGGGTTCATAGAAAGACTTGAAATGAGAAATAATGCTTGTGCAGTTTAGAATGTGAAAGTACTGCCAGGAAATTCAGGTGCGATATTATGTTGAGTAAAGTCCTGTGTTGCAGAGTAGGAGCTCAGATAATGAACAATAACAAATGATGCTAATTTACAAATTCATGGTAATTCTATGGCATACATTTTCACACCCCAAAGCTGTTAAAGTATACAGATATTGAGTAAATTTAGAAATTAAAATATAAGCTAAATGTATTTCTTTCAGGTCTGTTCCAGTTTGACTCTGGTCAAGATCTTTTCTCCCAAGGTCCTGATGGTTTGGCTCATGTAGATTGAAAAGAGTTGAGAAAACATGATCTTAATACTTTTTAGCTGCTTTAAATGATTAAGTCCTAAGTTTCTTTATTTCCACAAAAAGACAAATCTGAGTACACATTATAAAAAGAGGTGACTGCTCATCTTCTTGCAGTGACTGTTGGTCCTTACCATATTTATTCAAGTAGAGGGAGTAACCTGAAGTAAAAGATATTTGTCACCGGCTTACCTTGACACTAAATGATCTTGCCAAAGATGACTGTGACACAAACTGGACATCTATCTATGGCTTTGTTTGAAGAGTTATATTTCCCTCATGGAAGCAATGTGCCTGGTTAGAAGGGTCAGAAGAGGTCACTCCAAGAAGCAGAGATGGAGGTGAAAGTGCACAACTCACCTGGGCAGAGCCAGGCACTTTGTCATTTTAATAGCACACTAATTCCAAAAAGTTTTAGCACTTATGGCCTTGAAGCTTAATTACTCTCATTTATCTTTCTAATAAATGATGCCAGAGCTCACACATGCAACCAGTTTACTCATGGTAAATCAGTAAATGAGTGTGGAGGCATAGCTATATTGGAACATCCTATCTGTGCATATCTTGGATTGCCTTGATGGTAACCCAATTCAGAAATCACCATACCTGTCAGATGACAGTCACCCTGACTTCTCAATAGAATTGTCCAAAACCACATTTTTTTACACATGTAATTCCAATTATTAAACATATCAAGAGGTGAATTAAATAATGAATGCATGAAATAATTCTAGAAGGGAGAAGCAGGTAGGAGAGATTGGAGCTTTACCATTTTCACTGATGCTTAATAGAAATAAATACAAAAATTGAAAAGAACTAGCAGTGTGTAGACATCCTAAATTAAAAAGATTGGAAGAAATTTTAGGGCTTATGTGGATCAATGACCTTCTTAAGTCTAAAGGAAAAAAAGTTTGAGAACCAAGATTGACTCTTGGAAATGATACCTGGAGCTATGGAATATAAAAATATTCACTTTGTAAATTAATGTGATACACAACTCCTAAAAATCTACCATTTCATTAAAATGGAAATGAAGTATCAAAATGCCTCTTGAAATTAAACCCACACTGCAGAGTATCTTCTACATAGATACTCAGGTTTTTCTCTTAATCATGTTTCTATTTTCAGTCTCCAGAGGAAAGACACACAGTTACATATGGTGAATATTAGTTTGAAGTGGTCTGTTAGCTTTTGTTAAGTCCTCTCATTAAATTTCTTGGATGGATTCCTATCCAGCTTATCCTAGCAAATCTAAAGTTTGTTCAGGTGTTGAGAGTGAGGAATTTCCAAAGCAAGTAAATAGCCTTATGAGCTGGCACTGAAATGCAAGAACCAACTAGAAGCCTCTTGTGTTCCAGGTGAGGTTAGAGGAGAAATACAGTAATCAGAAGATGAGCAATAAGCAGTGTGAGAATAACAAAATGAGAAGGATTATCACAGAAAGGACCATGAGAGAGCAGTGTGCTAGCATTTTACTGAGCTCTGAAAACCCAACTTCCAGCACAATGCTAGAATATTCTGACAGGGATAAATAAGTTCCTTTTATTGAACAGTTTTCTCTATCCAGCTTTGTTCCTAGGACAGAGTATACACTTAAAAAGAGTATATTAATTCATTTTAACATCCTTTAACAACCCTATTAAACACTTACTATCCCCTCTTTACAAATAAAAAGGTTGAGGCATAGGAATCTAAAACCATTTGCCCAGGCTGAACAGCAGTAAATAGAAGAACTAGAGCTAGTAAGGAGGAACATAGTTATTCACATCAAGAGATGACTCATGAGAGGGTTTTCTATGCAGCAATTGGTGTTGGAAAGCAATACAGTCACTTTTCTAAAGCTAGTAGCTGTGCAGATGAAAGATTTGTCCAAACTCTCCCAGTTCAATTGCTTAATATTTCCTAAGCACTTATT
>JAJEJO010052927.1:29131-44810 GCA_020662805.1 Glaucomys volans
TCATTGAGTCCTATGGTTTCTTTGTTCAATTTTTGCTTGGAAGATCTGTCCAATGGTGAGAGAGGAGTGTTAAAGTCCCCCAGTATTATTGTGTTTTGGTCTATTTGATTCCTGAAATTGAGAAGGATCTGATTGACATAAATGGATGCACCATTGTTTGGTGCATAAATATTTATGATTGTTATGTCTTGCTGATTTATGCTTCCTTTAAGCAGTATGAAATGTCCTTCTTTATCCCTTCTGACTAACTTTGGCTTGAAGTCTGCTTTATCTGAAATGAGAATGGAAACCCCAGCTTTTTTACTCAGTCCATGTGCATGGTATGTTTTTTCCCAACCTTTCACCTTTAGTCTGTGGGCATGTTTTTCTATGAGATGAGTCTCTTGAAGGCAGCATATTGTTGGGTCTTTCTTTTTAATCCAATCTGTCAGTCTATGTCTTTTGAATGATGAGTTTAGACCATTTGCATTCAGGGTTATTATTGAGATATGACTTGTATTTCTTGTCATTTTAGCTTTTTGGGGGTTTTTAGCTTAACTTTGTTTCTCCTTTGATTGATTCTTTCTTTAGGGTAATTCCTCCCCATGTTGACTGAGATTGTTGTTTTTCATTTCTTCCTCTTCGAATATTTTGTTGAGAATGTTCTGTAGGGCAGGTTTTCTCTTTGTGAATTCTTTAAGTTTTTGTTTATCATGGAAGGATTTTATTTCATCATCAAATCCGAAGGTAAGTTTTGCTGGGTATAAGATTCTTGGTTGGCATCCGTTTTCTTTCAGAGCTTGAAATATGTTGTTCCAGGCCCTTCTTGCTTTTAGAGTCTGAGCTGAGAAATCTGCTGATATCCATATTGGTTTCCCCCTATAGGTAATCTGATGCTTTCTCTCTCAGCCTTTAAAATTCTATCTTTGTTTTATATGTTAGGTATTTTCATTATAATGTGCCTTGGTGTGGATCTGTTATAATTCTGTGTGTTTGGTGTCCTATAAGCCTCTTGTAATTGATTTTCCATCTCATTCATCATATTTGGGAAATTTTCTGATATTATTTCATTGAACAGATTATTCATAGCCTTGGTTTGTATCTCTGTGCCTTCCTCAATCCCAATAACTCTTACATTTGGTCTTTTCATGATGTCCCATATTTCTTGGAGGTTTCGTTCATGATTCCTAACCATCTTCTCTGTTTGTTCAACTTTGTTTTCAAGATTAAATATTTTGTCTTCATTGTTTGAGGTTCTGTCTTCTAAGTGATCTATTCTGTTAATTATGCATTCTATTGAGTTCTTAACTTGGTTTATTGTTTCCTTCATTTCCTTGTTTCCTTCAAGGATTTCTGTTTGTTTTTTTCTCAGAACTTCTATCTCTTTATTGAAATGATTTTTTGCTTCCTGCAATTGCTCCATTAGCTGATTATTCATAGCCTGAATCTGCTCTCTTGTCACATCATTCTCTTCTCAGATCATTTTAATTATGAACATTCTGAACTCCCTTTCTGTCGTTCCTTCTACCATGCTGTCTTTGGGTTCTCTTGATATATCATCTAGGTTTGTTTGGGATACTTTCTTCCCGTGTTTTCTCATGTTGCTCATGTATCTTCCCCTCTAGTAGTGCAAATCAGAGGGATTGCAATTTTCCTGTAAAGACTTAAAGTGTCCCTGCAGATTTCCAGTAACTCACCTGATGTTTGAGAGGTGCTTGATCAAGCGGTGACCCAAGAAAGCTGCTGTCCCACTTCCTCCAGGTTGGGAATGTTCAATGCTTCTGGGCAGAGGCAGCCTGGTGTTGATAGACAATCAGATACAGCAAGGTGCTAGACCCCGGACCAGGGTGTGTGTGGACCTGGGAACTAGATGAAGTTGGGGTGGGGGCACAAAACTGTGCTCAGTGATGGAGACACTGGGCTTGAGAGCCCAGACAAGCCTGAGCTCCTCGCTGGGGGCTCAGTGTGTGGCAGGTGGTCACTCTCTGCCAAGTAGGCTGTAAAATAGAGCCGAAGGGCCCAAACTCCCCGCTGGAGCCGGCGATTCCCTCCCCTCCAGGCCAGACCTCCCCAGGCATGCTGCGCAGTGGCTTGGAAGACTGGACCTCAGCTCTGAGGACTCAGGCAGCTCCAGGTGGTCGCTCTCTGCCAGGGAAGGTGCAAAATGGTGCCAAAGGGTCCAAACTCAGCTCCGGAGCCAGTGACTCCAGCCCCTCCAGGCCAGACCTCCCCAGGAGAAGCTGCGCAGTGGCTTGGAAGATCAGAGCTCAGCTCTGAGGACTCAGGCAGTTCCAGATGGTCGCTCTCTGCCAGGGAAGCTGCAAAATGGCCAAGCATTTATTTTATATCCTGCTACTCTACTGAATTTGTTTATGAGTTCCAGAAGTTTTCTGGTCGAATTTTTAGGGTCTTCTAAATAGAGAATCATGTCGTCAGCAAATAGGGAGAGTTTGAGCTCTTCTTTTCCTATTTGTATTCCTCTAATTTCTTTGGTCTGTCTAATTGCTCTGGCTAGAGTTTCAAGGACAATGTTGGACAGAAGTGGCAAAAGAGAGCATCCCTGCCTTGTTCCAGTTCTCAGGGGGAATGCTTTCAATTTTTCTCCATTTAGAATGATGTTAGCTGTGGACTTAGCATAGATAGCCTTTACAATGTTAAGGAACGTTCCTAGTATCCGTATTTTTTCTAGTGTTTTGAGCATGAAGGGGTGCTGTATTTTATGAAATGCTTTCTCTGCATCTATTGAAATAATCATGTGGTTCTTGACTTTAAGTCTGTTGATGTGGTGAATTACATTTATTGATTTCTGGATGTTGAACCAAACTTGCATCCCCGGGGATGAAACCCACTTGATCATGGTGCAAAATCTTTTTAATATGCTTTTGTATGCGATTTGCTAAAATTTTGTTAAGAATTTTTGCATCTATGTTCATTAGGGATATTGGTCTAAAATTTTCTTTCCTTGGTGTGTCCTTCTTTTGTTTTGGTATCAGGGTGATATTAGCTTCATAGAATGAGTTTGGAAGGGTTCTGATGGGAAGCATTTGAAGTAAAATTTACCAGAAGTTTTGTGTTTGTAGAGCAAAAAAGTTTATGCAGTGTCCAAAAAATGCCATGTGTGAAGTTTCATGTTTGTTTCACTCCAAATATTAATAATAAAACACATTTTGATCAAGCATACTAGGAAGACT
The DNA here is from genome assembly GCA_020662805.1 of Glaucomys volans. NCBI lineage: Eukaryota > Metazoa > Chordata > Mammalia > Rodentia > Sciuridae > Glaucomys > Glaucomys volans. The sequence continues at coordinate 32,302 of JAJEJO010052927.1, forward strand.
GAATTGTTTTTGAAGTAGAAGAAATGTAAAGTAATATATAATTGCTGTTTTATTAAATAGTGTGTAGAGTATGGAACTGAAAATGTATAGAAATATACAGATTATATAAGTATTATATATTTCTATGGGAAAATAAAGCAAATATAAACATTAGTTTATATAAAAAATATAGAGTGCAAAACTCTAAAAACAAAATCTAGATTTATGTACATATGACTCAGCCTGTGAACAGAAAACAGGGAATAGTGTCCACTTTCCTGATCTGAAGCACTTTGCTGCAATGCCAGCAGACTGGTCTCAGACTGGGTCTCCCTGAACGTGGGAGTTAAGACTTCTACGAAGAATGTCTCACATTGCATAATGGAAAAAATTCAGGATTCTTTGAGCACTTTACCCTTGTTCTACAGAGAGGAGCAGGGCTTTGCCTAATTCAGTGAGTGTTACAGAAAGCTTCTGTGACTGTAAATGTAAATCTTAAAAGGGGGGGATGTGATAATAGTGGGCTGAAATTTAAACCTGTATTTAAAAAAAAAAAATCACCAAATCTATTTGAAAACAAGTCAGTTTGTGTTTTGCTGAAATTTTGGGGGCTTTCAGATCTCTCTTTTTCAACTTCATTTCTGAATGCATAAAAATATCAATTCTTTTCATAGCCCTTTGTACTTCAAAATATGTTTTTTGTCCATTGGTATTAACTTGGTATACTGCTGGTTTTGTATGTGCTTTCTCCTTTGAGACAACAGTACATATAATAGAGGTACAATTCATTGGATTTTTGCTTATGTATTTATTTCATTCCATTTGATTTATTTTAATTGTTGATACTTAAGTTGTCAAACAGTGGACATTACTAATTTATGATACATTTCAGCTTAAAGTTATGTTATTATATGTGGATGTAAATATAGATTTGGTGTTTTGCAATTTAAAAAAATATAAAAATATAATGTAAAATTAACAGTTATTTTTCTGAGTGTTATGAATTTTACAGTACCTGGAAGCTTAAAAAATATAACTAATGTATCATTTAAAATTTATTTTTCTAAATATATTCTAATTAGCAGTCATCTAATTTTTAAAAATTTTCATTTGAAATTTATATAAATTGGCCACTGTAACCATTTTAAGTTGTACAAGGCAGTGGTGGTTAAATATTTGCAATGTTGTCTAACCATTACTACCTTCTACTTACAGAACAATTCTATCACTCCAGAAAGAAAATACCTACTTCCCCTTGGCCCTTGGTTCCCTGGAAGCCACTAATCTATTCTCTCTCCCTAGGCATTTTCCTGTTTTGTCCATTAATTATACATGGAATCATACAATGTGCAGACTTTTGTGTGTGTTTTTCCACTTAGCATAATGTCCTCAAGGTTCATCACTGCTATGGCAGGGATCAATACTCAAAACTTAATTTTTATGATTAACAGTCCATTGTATAGATGTATACCATTTTGCTTATTAATTCATGGTCATTGATGGCCATTTGAGTTGTTTCCATATTTTCACTAATGTTATATAAACATTGGTGTACAGGTTTTTGTGTAAATGTTTTAGGTAACTTGGATATATACCTATGAGTTGAATTGCTCACAATGTAATTCTATGTTTAACATTTTAAGGAGGTTGCACCATAAAACCATTTTCCACCATGTCTACAACACTTCGCAGTTGTGCCAGCAATGTCTGATGGTTTTTCATTTTTAAAAAATTATAGTGAATGTGAAGTAGTAACTTATTGATGTTTTTATTTGAATTTCCTTAATGACTAATGTCATTATATTTTGTCTTTGGAGAAATCGGGCCTATTCAGATTCTTTGATCATTATTTCATTGTGTTCTCTCTCACTTTATGGCATAGTCATAATAGTTCTGTATATATTTTGAATTCTGTACTCATCAGACATATAATTTGCAAACATTCTGTTGGTTGTTTTTCTTCTTGGTTATGTTCTTTGCACAAAGTTTTTAATTTTGATGAAATCCATTTTTTCTTTTATGATTATATCTTTGGTGTTATATTTAAGAAATCATTGCCTAACTCAAGAAAACTAAGATTTACACATATTTCATCCCAATTGTTTTATGGTTCTAGCTATTTGATGTAGGTCCTTGATGTATTTGGATTTTTTTTTTTAACATTGTTATGGTTTGGATGTGAGGTGTCCCCCAAAACCTAACATTTGAGACAATGCAAGAAGGTTCAAAGGAGAAATGATTGGATTGTGAGAGTCTTAACCCAATCAGTGAATTAATCCCCTGATAGGGATTAACTGGTAACTGAAGTGGTAGGGTGTGGCTGCAGGAAGTGGTTCATTGGGGGACGTGGCTTCAGGATATGTATTTTGTCTCTGGAGAGTGGAGTCTCTCTCTCTCTCTCTCTGCTTTCTGATTACCATGCGAGCTGCTTCCCTCCACTACGCTCTCCCGCCGTGATGTTCAGCCTCACCTCAAGCCCTGAGGAATGGAGCTGGCTTTCGATTGACCTCTGAAACCATGAGCCATCAAATAAACTTTTCCTCCCCTACAATTGTTCTTGTTGGGTCATTTAGTCACAGCAGCGAATGAGCTGATCAAACAAACATGTTAGAAGGAAGGGGTTACAAATTCATTCTTTTATTTGTGAATATCCAGATGTCTCAACACTATTTGTTGAAAAGACTTTTTTTTTTTTTTTTTTTTTTGCCATTTAATGGCTCGACACCCTTGTCAAAATCAATTGACTGTAGTTTTATGGGTTGATTTCTGGCTATGAATTCTGTACCATTGATTTATATATCTATTCTTATGCTAGTACCATAGTGTTTTGATTTCTATGGTTTTATGGTTAATTCTGACATTGGGAAGAATAAACCGTTCAATATTGTTTTGGCTACTGAGCACAACTATGTGGACACACACAAAACCAATCTTGCATTTCTATTGAACTGATGTTTTAAAGAACTAGCTTTTGGTGTAATTGGTTTCTTTATTTTCTATTGTCTATTTGATTTTTTTCATCTAATTTTTATTATTTTCTTCATTCTCTTGGTTTAGTTTGCCTTTTAAGACATTTTAATATTTTCTGGGGAGAATATTTGGTTACAGATTTTAAATTTTCTTTGTTTTTTAATGTTTATAGCAAATCATTTCCCTCTAACTACTGCATTGGCTCCATTACTATGTTGATATGTTGTTTTCATTTTTTGCCCACTTCAAAATATTCTGATTTTTAAATTTTATTCTCTGTTCATTTCTAATTTCATTTCATTGTTCCATTTTGTCCAGAGAAGATACTTTCATTATCTCAACATTAAGTTTATTAAGATGGACTTTTGTAGCACAACACATGATTTATCTTAGGGCGTGTTTCATGAACTTTGTAGAAAATATGGTACTGTTATCATGTGAAGTGTTCAATACATGCCTTTTAGACTTACATGTTGTACAATTTTTTTCAAGTCTTCTATTTCCTTGCTTATTTTCTATGTAGTGTCCTATGCATTATTGAAACTGCAGTATGGAGTCTAAAACAATATTATTGAACATTCCATTTCTCCCTTCAATTCTGTCAACTTTTGCTTGGCATATTTTTGTGTCTGTTGTTAAGTACATATATGATTAGAGTTTTTATACATTTTTTTTTCAGGCAATTCTCACTTGCTTTACTTGTTTTTTTAAGTTTTCTTTTTTATTTTGATTCATTGTGCACAAATGGATTACAGCTGTTGTTTCTCTGGTTGTACATGAAATAGAGTCACACCATTTGTATAATCATACATGTACACAGGGTAATGATGTTTGTCTCATTCTGTTGTTATTCTTACTCCCCTCCTCAATCCCACCCCTCTTTTTACCCTATGCAATCCATCCTTCCTCCATTCTTGCCTCCCTCCCACCCTGCATTATGTATCATCGTCCACTTATCAGAGATGTCATTTGGCCTTTGGTTTTTTGGGATTGGCTAATCTCACTCAGCATGACCATCTCCAACTGCTTCCATTTACCTGCAAACATCATAATTTTATTCTTTATGGTTTATATACATTCTTGATGGATTGACTTTTTATCACATAACATCCTCCTTTGTTTCTCCTAATAATTTTTTTCTTAATGTCTCTTGTGTAATATTCACTTAGACACTCTAGCATTTTCTATTACTCTTTGCATTGAATGTCTATTTCCATCCCTTTGTTTTCAACGCATTTGTAATTTTGAATCTAAATCATGGTCTGCTATATAACATATAGTTAGACCCTATTTTAAAAATCCATTTGGTTGAGCTCCTTATGGTGAGACAAGCCTATAATCCCAGCTGCTCAGGAGGCTGAGGGAAGAATCATGAGTTTGAAACCAGTCTGGGCAAAATCTCAAGACATTGTCCTTAAAAAACAAAATAAAAACACACAAAAAAACCCCTAATGTCTGACTTTTAGTTGCAGAGACTAATCAATTTATATTTAACGTAATTACTGATAAGAACAAGCCTGCCGTTTTGCTATTTTCCCCCTATATTCCATTGCAGCCTCTTAGTTCAGTGCTTCCATAGCTTTCTTAGCATTCCTCATATATTTTGGGTAAAACTCATTTTGACCATAATAATATGGTAACTTTCAAAGTCAGACTACCTCTTTTCCTTAAGTTGTATTGTTTAGTATGGTCTGGTGATTTTTCTGAAATAACTTGGTAAAGTCGAATTTGTCTTGTGTGGTCACTTAAGTCACTGTTCAATTGGCTTGGTGATCAGCTAATGGTTGAACAGATATTTCCTTAAACTTTTAGAACCAAAGAAATCTGCTAGTCTTTTCAGATGGCTCTTTGTGTATGTGTGTATGTGCATGTGTGTGTGTGGGGGGCGGTGTGTGAGTATGACTTTGACACTTCCCCAGGCTGTTTACCACTCTGCCTTAGCCTCAACTTTTTGAACAGAGACACAGGGTTAATCAGAGGTGTTTAGGGCTTCTTTGGGTCTTGTCTGGATATGTGTATATCCTCTGCATTCCCAGAATATGTCAAAGTCTGTCAAACCTCTTACTTTCAAGAGCATCTTCTTCTGTAGGCCTTTATTTATAAGGGTTTTAATTCATCTTTTTTTCATTCCAAAAGTTGATTATTGCCTCTGAAATCAGCAACCAAAACATTAGCTAGAAACGTTTTCAACAGTGTACCCATTTCAACTTCCTGCCCCCATTCCCCCCACCCACTGCAGCCTTAGAACTAGATGTGTCTAGGTATATTTTGTGTTGTGGGGCATATGGAGGAGAATGTTGAGCCAGACTGGTTAAAACAAACAATAAGTTCTTTGCTAACGAGGTTGGTTCTATTCCAATATTAGTACTGGGAGTGTGTGCTGTTAATTTGAAGTCTACCATTGAGCTGGGGAACTGGGACAAGACTAGATTAAGCTAAAATGCCACAAAGCCCATTGTTCTCACCAAGAGTCAGCCATTTTCCTGAATAAGCAATCCCTGGATTGGTACACGTTTTTGATTAGTTTTCAATGTTTTAAAGACGCCAATTCTGCCAATTTTTGTCATTATTTTTGTTGCTTATATAAATGGGTAGAGTTTGGGTTGTGTTCTTCATCACATTGACATTGTTCCCAAAATATTCATTTGTGCCTAATCTTGTGTTTTCATTTCATTTTCCTTTTCTTAACCCCCCCCCCATTATGTATAATGCCCCATCAAATATGAATCAGTCATTACAAAGGACAGTGGGCAGTTGGGAATGGATTTCTTCAGGGAAAGGATGTAGTGTCACAAAAGGGGAAAAACTGAGATGGAGGAATTAAAGAAGGAAATTAAAGTAAGTCTTCATGGAAAAATTAGATTTTCACCAGTGTAGACTGGAGGTAGTATGGAGACACTGAAAAGATATTATAGGCCAAGAAAAATAAAATTTAGACAGTGGAAAAGCTGACATTATATTTTGGGAAAAACAACTGGTCCACATTGACACAGGTGAAAAATGGGAATTGTGTGGAATCTAAGGTCTCAAATACCCAACTTAGAGAGTTTTATAGCAATTTTATTTTTAAAACAATAAATACATTTATTTATTTTACCTTGGATTTTGCCCTTGGATTAGAACCTCATAGACTGTTCTGTAAATAGCAATGTGGTTTATCCTGGAATTACCTCCATTGCCATCTGCAAGCCAACTCTTACTTGGTATTCTGTGCACTTAAATGTACAGTTGTGAGTTGTGGGTCCCTCCTGAACCTATACATAGTTTTAAAACCCTGGATATCTGGGAGAGATCCCATTCCAGAGCTCATCCATCACTTCTCTGGATAAAGTTTGAGTACAGGTTATCCTGATCGTAGAGTCAAAACAGACTATGATGAAGGAAGAAGAAAGAGGTGTGTGTGACAGAATTAGAAGAAGCAATAGAGATAATTATTCAAAGCCAAAAGGAAACACAAAAATCTAAGGCCTAATTTTTGGAACTGGTGATGCTTCATAATAGCTATTCACTTCTAATCATCCTCAAATAATAAATGAATAGAACAGTCAATGCTATTAGAATAATTTACTATTCATCAAGAATAATGAATGAGGGGAATAGGTTGTTTTTCAAATTTGTCTAAAAATAGCAAAGAAGGGGGGTGGAAAGGAGAATTACTAGGTTCTTCAGTCTGGCACCAACTTGTGCTGTGGTGGCAGGATTGCTGGGGCATTGGGGGTGGCAAAGGAGAAGGAGCCAAATGGGCTTGCAGTCAGTGCCTCTGACTTGGCTAGACACCAGAGTTGGCTGAAACAAGGATGGATCCTCCTGGTGACTCCAGCTCCGAAAAGCCAAAGCCTTTCCTGCTTTTCTAATGCTTTGCCCTGGGTTGCCTCTTCTTCTCATTAATCTTTAGTTTATGAACTCTGTATGGCAAGAGGTTCACAAATTACCCACAAATCACACACAGGGGTGGGCAGTATTGATGACTTCTGGACCCATAGGACTGTCCATTCACTGGCAATAACTCAATCAGCTTCAGCCTCTGCATCACTAGTTTACCATACTCTAGCTGTCTTCTTTCTACATGACCCTCTCCCAGATACTGCAGAAAAGGAAGAAGTGTGGAAGAACACTGGAGAATATCAGGAATGGGAAGAAAGAGAAGTCTTGACTCCCATCAGTTCACCTATCGGTTTCAAATCACTATTCGCATCATTATTCCCAGGACCTGCATGGGTGCCCCTCTTAGAACTCAACTCGGTGGGGCCAGATTCCATCAATATTGATGTCAAGTTTCCTATCAGGGGCCCGTTTGTCTTTCTACAACCCAATCTGATGGGCTGCCCCCACCCAAGTGAGACATCCATATACACACACATATATACACATACACACGTACATATACATGCACACACACATACATATATATTAAATTTATTAAACTAAACTTCCATGGGTCTAATAAAGTTCTAAAGCAGGATAAATAAGTCCTTTTACTCCCAATAGACTCCTCCATACAAGGTAATTCTGTAGATGTAATTTCCAGGAAAGGGAGGCTCCCTAGATTTCTCGGGCACCATTCTAGACTCAAATGGCAGTAGATTTTTTTTTTTCAGGGAGGCACAGTGTCAAGAGCACAAGGAATCTCTAAATGTCATTTTATTTATTTATTTTTTTGAAGGGGTAGATACCAGGAATTCAACTCAGGCACTCAACCACTGAGCAACATCCCCAGCCTTATTATTTTTTTGGTATTTTATTTAGAGACAGGGTCTTACTAAGTTGCTTAGTATCTTGCTATTGCTGAGGCTGGCTTTGAACTCACAGTCCTCTTGCCTTAGCCTCCTGAGCTGCTGGGATACCCATCACCACACCCAGCTAAACGTCATATTTCTCAAATGAAATTTCTATGTGACATGTACTAGCTTGAAATATCTGTGGTTAAATTTTAAAAGTTAATAAGCTTATCTTTCTAGTGGTCAAGATACCAAACAAAATATAAGACGCCCAGTTAAATTTAAAATTCAGATGATGACTTTAATATTTAAGACAATAAATGTCTTGAATATTGTATGAGATATTTATACTAAAACTTTATTCAGTGTTTTTCTGATTTGAAATTTAACTTATTGTATCATATTTTAATTTACTAAATTTGGCATCCCTGCCAAATTTAAAAGTATCTGTTGAAATTGACTGTGGAAGAAATACTGCTTTGAAAATATGACTAGCAGCCCTTCGTAGATATGTGTACCTTGTGGAATTACTCATGAGCTTGTTATTGAACATGTGAGAAGGCACATCTACAAAGCCTGTTGAACTATTATTAGCATGTGACTTATATTGTGAATAAAATACCAATAAATATGTATTATGCTAAAATAAATAGCACACACAAATGGTTCCAAACACAATATCACTTGATTCCCGATGCCATAATCAAATGGTTTCATGCAAATGAAATAGCTCTGGTAGTTATCAGTATAATAATGTTGTGAAACAACCCTACTGTCAGGGAACCTTATCTTTCATGCACTTTTCAAAATGCCTAAAATGTCACACTAAAACACTTTTAAAATTAAATAATAACTTGCTGTTTCTGAGGTGAGATGCCTGCTGAGTTTAAATCATTTTTAAAGAAATGAAGAAGCGTTAGTAATTTTGCTGCAAAATTAGGTCGTTATCTGATTCCGTGAAAGAAATATATTAGCATTTTGGGTTAAACTAAACATTTTTGCAAATGTTTAGTTACAACAATCAATATTTCCAAATTAAATGATCATTCTGATGATAAGTCAAAAGGTTGAGCTACAAAAGCTATGTCTCTGTACAAATATCCAGGAGGTTTTAAAATAAACTGAGATGTAACCATTGTCCACTGAAGAGTTTCCTTCCTTCCTTCCTTCCTTCCTTCCTTCCTTCCTTCCTTCCTTCCTTCCTTCCTTCCTTCCTTCCTTCCTCCTCCTCCCCCTCCTCCCCCTCCTCCCCCCCTTCTTATTTTTGTTTTGTTTTGTTTAAATTCAGCAGTACTGATTCATTTGTCAGACTCTATCTCCTTGCACTTCTCACCGTTCATCCCCTAGCTGGGGTCACTTGAGGAATTCTTCACAGATTCACCCCTCATCAGTCTCCTGCACCACAAGCCCCACCTCAGCAGTAGAAGATCATGGAAATCTGACCAGAGTTTCTGCACACCACCGCAACCTATCCATCCTTGATCCTGTGGTCTGGTGACAATGATCATGACTGATTCAACCCGACGTGAAACTCAAAGTGGGTGTCCCATTGCACCTTATTAGTAGGTAGTTACACAGGCTTCCAACATGCAGGGCGATCTGTTCCCCCCAGTTATCTCCTGCCCTACTTGAGTGAAGTTTCTACAATTTAGAATAAGATGAAAATACCATGGGTGATCAAGAGAAGCCTGCCCTGGTGATAAGGGTAAATTTTGTAACTCTAGTCTTTCCTCATTATAATGCATATTATCAGATTAACTAGTTGTAAGTGTGATAGATATGAGAGAAATAACCTAAGTAAAAGCAGAATAATATACTGGAAGACTGAGTGAGTTCAGTGGGGTACAGAGGAAGAGAAAGATAAGACCATGAAGCTCACATTATGTTGAGTTAGTGAAGGCTTTGACATGTGATTCTAATTTGAATATGAAGGAAGAAAGCACAGTCAATTTTTTCTCTTTATACATTTTGTTTTGAATGAGTATTTTTTTTTTTCTCATGGTTAGGTGTCACATTTTCCTAATTCTTTACACTGTATTTTTTATTTTAAGCAGGCACTGGACATTGTGAACATTGCAGTATCTGGTATTGGATTTTTCTTGTCTTTATTGTATGTATCTAAGATGTACAGTGTGATACTGTACATCTTGAAGTGAATGCTTTGGTCAAATAAATTACACAGTTGTCTTTTATGTGTGTGTGTAGAAAGAACACTTTTTTTTTTTTTTAGCAATCTTCCAGTATATATTATAATATCAATTATAATCTGTATGCTGTACATTTGATCTCTAGAATTATTCATTCTATATAACTGTACCCTTTGAGCTACTTCTCCCCATTTCCTTCCTCCTGTCATTGGTAACCACTGTTTCTGCTTTCAATTATTTTTAAAATTCTGCATGTAATTGAAATCATGCTTTGTCTTCCTCGTTGACTTATTTCAGTTAGTGTAAGGTTCTCCAAGTTCACGTTTTTGTAAATGAGTGTCTCCTCTTTTGGTGTGTGGTTGGGGGAGTGGAGAGATTCATCTGCCAATGGACACCTGGGTTGTTTACATATCTTGTCTATTGTCAGTGAGGTTTCAGTGAAGATGAGAGTATAGGTATCTCCAAAGGTCCCAATTTCTTTTTTTTTTTGGGTATATATTCAGCAGAGATTGATAAGTCATTTCCATATGTTACTTCTATTTTTAATTTTTTGAGGAATCCCCAATCTAATGTGTGAAGTAGTTTTGGTTTGTATTATGTGATTAATAATTTTGATTATTAATTTTGATCACCTCTTCTACACCTGTTGGACACTTGTATATCTTTGGAAAATTCAGCTCATTTGGCCATTAAAAAAAATTTTTTCCCCCCTGTGGAGTTGTGGAAGTTCCTTACGTATTTTGAATATTAACCCTTACCAGATAAAATTTCTGCAAATATTTCCTTCTCATCTGTAGACTACCTTTTGTTTCTCTTTCTTTCATGGTTTCCTTTTCGGTAAAGATGTTCTTTAGTTTGATGCAGTCCCATTTGCTTATTTTTGCTTTGTTGCCTCATCATCTGGTGTGATATCCAAAAATCATTGCCAAGGAAATGGGGAGATTTTCCCTGATTTTTTCTATTATGGGTTTTATGGTTTTAAACCTTATAATCATTGAATTTGTATAGCACGTTTGGAAGTATGGCCATTTTGACAATATTAATTCTGCCTATCCAAGAACATGGGAGATTTTTCCATCTTCTCAGATTCTCTTTAATTTCTTTCTTTAGTGCTATGTAGTTCTCATTGTAGAGGTCTTTCACTTCTTTTGTTAGATTGATTCCCAAGTATTTTATTTTATTTGAGGTTATTGTGAATGTGGTAGTTTTCCTAATTTCTCTCTCAGAGGATGCATCACTTACGAATAAAAATGCATTAGATTTATGAGCATTAATTTTATATCCTGCTACTTTACTTAATTCATTAATGAGTTCCAGAAGTTTTCTTGTGGAATTCTTAGGGTCTTCTAAATAGAGAATCATGTCATCAGCAAATAGGGAGAGTTTGATCTCTTGTTTTCCTTTTTGTATTCCTCTAATTTCTTAGGTCTGTCTAATTGCTCTGGCTAGAGTTTCAAGAACAATGTTGAATAGTAGTGGTGAAAGAGGGCATCCCTGCCCTGTTCCAGTTGGCAGGGGGAATGCTTTCAATTTTTCTCCATTTAGAATGATGTTAGCTGTGGGCTTAGCATAGACAGCCTTTACAATGTTAAGGAATGTCTCCACTATCCCTATTTTTTCTAGTGTTTTGAGCATGAAGGGGTGCTGTATTTTATCAAATGCTTTCTCTGCATCTATTGAAATAATCATGTAGTTCTTGACTTTAAGTCTGTTGATGTGGAGAATGACATTTATTGATTTCCAGATGTTGAACCAACCTTGCATCCCTGGGATGAAACCCAGTTGATCATGGTGCGCTATCTTTTTAATACACTTTTGTATGCGATTCACTAAAATTTTGTTAAGAATTTTTGCATCTATGTTCATTAGAGATATGGGTCTGAAATTTTCTTTCCTGGATGTGTCCTTCTCTGGTTTTGGTATCAGGGTGATATTAGATTCATAGAATGAGTTTGGAAGGGTTCCCTCCTCCTCTATTTCATGAAAAACTTTGAGGAGTATTGGAATGAGCTCTTCTCTGAAGGTCTTGTAGAACTCGGCTGTGAATCCATCTGGTCCTGGACTTTTCTTTGTTGGTAGGCTTTTGATGACTTCTTCTATTTCATTGCTTGAAATTGATTGATTTAAGTTGTGTATGTCCTCCAGATTCAGTTTGGGTGTCTCATATGCCTCTAGGAACCTGTTGATGTCTTCCAAGTTTTCTATTTTGTTGGAGTATAAATTTTCAAAGTAGCTTCTTATTATGTTTTGTATTTCAATTGTGTCTGTTGTAATATTTCCATTTCCATCACAAATTTTAGTAATTTGGAGTTTCTCTCTCCTTCTCTTCGGTAGCATGGCTAATTCCAATTAAAATCCCAATGATGGACCTCATAGAAATAGAGCAAGCAATCAGGAAATTCATTTGGAGGAATAAGAGACCCAGAATAGCTAAAGCAATCCTTAGCAAGAAGAGCAAAGCAGGGGATATCACAATACCAGACCTTCAACTATATTACAGAGCAATAGTAACAAAAACAGCATGGTATTGGCACCAAAATAGACAGGTAGATCAGTGGTACAGAATAGAGGACACAGAGACAAACCCACATAAATACAGGTATCTCATACTTGACAAAGGAGGCAAAAACATACAGTGGAGAAAAGACAGCCTCTTCAACAAATGGTGCTGGGAAAACTGGAAATCCATATGCAG
>JAJEJO010052928.1:0-16649 GCA_020662805.1 Glaucomys volans
TATTGGTGTAATCTCCATGTGATGTGATAAGGGCATTCCCAAAGGAATGGAGAGTAAGGGAAACTCTGGCAAGGAGGGAAAAGGTAGAAATTCAATTCAATTCATATACTTCATTTGGGGAGGCTAGAGGCTCATACTGCTTCTTACTGAGGGTATGGAAGAAGGCTGGGGCTCAGGAGAGAGATCTCAGTTAGAGATTACCTCTAGGTACCATGCTGTCTAACTTTAGCAGTGCAACTTCCAGTGAATTCAGTTGAATCTGCTTTGGAGAGAACTGCTGGCCAGGAACCAAGCTTTATTTCCAGTGCTAGATTTAGATTAACAAGGAAAACTTGAATTATCGTCCTCCATGGAAGTCACTAAGCCTGGAGGAAAACCTCTTTCTTTAGTAATACTGGGCTCTAGTCCATTTGGAAAAACAAAAGTTGGAAAAGGAAAAGACAGAAACTTCATTTGGATATTGTAGAAGAAAAAGGGGTATTTTAAAATTGACCAACTAAAGAGGAGTTAATACACTATATAGCAGAACTCCCTTTTATGTGTAGTTATTGAATACCGAAGAAAAGATAGTTATGTGAAAAGTTTGTATTGTTCTTGAATTTGAAAATGCTGTCTGTAGATCTGTTTTTCCATTTTCTTCCTAAACGTAAGGCTCAATTCTATGTTCTTAAAAAAAAATCCCCAAAACCAAAAGCCAAATGTTTCCTCTGATATGTGGATGCTAATTCACAATGGGGGGTGGCTAGGGAAGAATAGAGTTACTTTAGATTAAGTAGAGGGGAGGGGCTTTGGGGGTAGGAAGTATAGTGGAATGAATCAGACATTATCACCCGTGTACATATATAACTATATGACCAGTGAGATTCTACATCATGTATAACCAGAAGAATGAGAAATCATACTTCATTATATATGATGTATCAAAGTGCATTCTACTGTCATATATAACTAATTAAAACAAACAAAAAAATTTTAAAAAATGATTCAATAGCTTAATCTTATTAACCAATTTGGCAAACTCAGTGGCTATGTTTCTGTGCTTGACTATTATTTTTTGAATGATGTTTGTTTTCAGGCATCTAAGGCCAAAATGTTCTTTGGGGATCTATGGATCCCTGACATTCATTATGTACAAAACTTGTACCTTGACACAGAGAGAGTCCCCTGGAGTTAGTGCGTGGCAGGGTTGGCGCCAGGCTTTTCCAGGTCTCCGTTGTAAATACTGTGATGTTTACCTCCTCTTCCTGTTCTTTCACATGTGGCAATTCGGGGGCAGTGTTACAATTTAGATAAGAGGTGTCCCCCAAGAACTCACCTATGAGAAAATCCAAGAAAGTTTTGAGGTGAAATGATTGTGTTATGAGACTATTTACCTACTCAGTGCATCTAGTTAGTCTACTAGAATGAACTAACTGGGTGGTAACTATAGGCAGGTAGGGTGTGGCTGGAGGAGGTGGGTCACTGGGGATGTGCCTTTGGGTGTATATTTTTGTCCCTGGTCTTCTCTTCTTCTTGTGGCCATGTCCTGAGCCATTTTTCCCATCACACTCTTCTGCCATGATGTTCTGCCACATATTGGGTCCAGAGCAATGGAGCCAGTCATCTATGGACTGAGATTTCTGAAACCATGAGCCCCAAAATAAAATTGTCCTGCTCTAAAATTATTGTGGTCAGGTCTTTTGGCCATGGCAGCACAGAAGCTGGTTAAAACAGGCAGAGACTTTGACTTAATATTATCTGACTGACATATTTGGTTCCTGGCTGTAGGCAGAAAGGGCCTCTTTTAACAAAGCCATATATTTTTCCCTTTATTCTCTCAGGTGGTCTTGTCTCAACAAAGTGGGTGTCTTTCTTCTAAAGTACTGAAAATTGTTTTGCCTTACTTGGCTCTGCATTGCAAACAATGAAAAATGACTCTAATTAAAGAAGAAATTTATTGGAAAAACATAAGGTAGAAAAGAAGGAGAGACCAGGTAGTGGGAATATAAGCAAAATCCTGTTTTTAAAATGGTCTGGTTTGGACTTTGCTACTAAGCCTACCTCTGTGGGTGACAGCCAGGACAGTAACTATCACTCAACTCACTCCCACTACTCATCTTTGCTGCTGAACACTGCACCACAAACTATCCCTTTATCACTGCATCACTTACTGAAGGCACAACAGCTAGGGGAAAGGACCCTGTGTCTGAACTGAGGCACCCTGCTTGTGTTATGGAGAGGGCATACTGAGCCTTCTTTGACCTTTGTACACAAAAGTGGGCTGTACCTGCAGAGCTCACAAAAAGGGAGATAGCTCCATGACAGGAAGCAGTTTGTGCAGAAAGTAAATGAGAAACATTCACGGCAATTTACCCTTTTGGTAACCTGTAAGTGTCCTTCTACACTTATTTACAAAATGCCACCTAGCATAATATAATAATCCTTCACACAACTTGTAATGTTCCCCTTCTCTTCCCACGGGGAGAAAATCCCAAGTGAGTCAGGCTCCATGTGCAGAATCTCTGGGGATGTTACACTTTTGCTTTAGCTCTAAACAATTCCACCTCAGATTTGGCCATTGATGACATACATTGTACCCTTAATTACTACTAACAACCTCCCCAGGGAAAGGGAATTTAATTAACATGGGTAAATAAAGCTATGACTCAATAAGGGAAAAAAGCAAAACCAGGTAGAATCTTTGTTTCTGTTATTGACCATGAGGCTGTCATTGGTAGTTACGACTTTCTTCCTCCATCAAGCACTTCTGTTTGCTTTCCCCTCTGAGAACTCTTCATCTGGCTGGGATTCTGTACCTAGTGGGGTCACTCAAACCTTCATTTCAGCAGGACTTAAGCTTTTGGTAGTTCTGCCTGAATAGATTGCCAGAGTCTTTGATTGACTTTCAGTACTGGACATGGATATGTGAGAAAGTGCTCTGTTTATTCTCCTCCTTGCCCCTTTGTGTAGCAGAAATCTTGTCTTTTCTTCAGCGTTAGAATTAATCGAGCCAGACTAAAACACTCTCCTTGCCTCCCCCATCCCTCCTGTCTTCATAGTGGCATAAAGACTATGCAGTAGCCCAGTCAAGATACTAGTAGTCCCACTAAGTGCTGAAAGCATTCCTCTTTTCTCTATAATTGCCACAAAATTCAAAGACAATGGAATGGAAAACACCATTATAACTGGGTGGATAGTATCATCTTTCTAACCTTTGCTTCCTCAACTGATACAATTTAGCCTTGGGAAAAGCAGAATCACTACTTCTTGTTAGTTCAGCACAGTTACTGTATTATTGAGCTGTACCCTCACTTATTCTGGTATTTATTCCACATGATGATTTCAACCTATTTTCACTACTTGCTACCTCTTTGTAAAACCTGATAAAACCATGACATGCTAAAACCATTATATCCACTGGTCATGTCCAATGTAAAGTAAATGCCTTGGTCAGAAGCCACGGTGTATCAGATTGATTGACCAGCTTAATGTGAGGCAGACAAAACACCAATTGGATACATTCCACAGATAATACTGGTATCTTACATTTTTAGGAATTAATGTAGGCTCTTGGGCAGTGTTCTATATTTCTCTAAATATTTGGGTATTTTTCTTTCCCTATAGTGCAGTTATCCTGGTAAATGCCAAAAGTCACATTGCTAGCAACTGTTAGAGCCCAGATTTTACTTCCAGAACATAAACTTTTATCCCTATGCAATTCATCTTTTCTCTACATTTGTCCTTTTTGATTTTTTTGTTCTTCATTGTCATTAGATTCTTAAAGTTGTCTCTTGGATCTTTCAAAATGCTTTATTCTAGGAATTGGGTGAGAAGTCAAGAATTTAATTTGTATTTTGGTGGCATTTATCTTATTTACTTATTGATTTATTTTATTTATTTATTGTACTGGAGATTGAACCCAGGGGCACTATATCTCTGAGCCACATCCACAGCCCTTTTTATTTTATTTATTCTTTTAATTTTTTTTTTTATTTTTTTTTATTTTTTTTTTATTTACTTATTGATTCATTGAACACAAATGGAGTACAGCTATTGTTTCACTGGTTGTACACAAAGTAGAGTCACACCATCTGTGCATTCATGCATGTACACAGGGCAATGGTATCTGTCACACATTTTGTTATTAATTTTACCCCCCACCCACCTAATCTTCATCATGTTGGCCTAGGACCGGATTTCCTTAACATATTCTTTTAATTTTTGAGACAGGATCTTGCTAATTTGTTTCCCTGAATTGCTGAGGTGGGCCTAGAACTTGCCAGCCTATTCATGTACACACTTTTAGAAGCCACATAAGACAACAGGCCTATGATAACAAAAAGCAGTTCCCTGTACATAGCTCTACCCTCAATTTCTTCTCTCAGGGATGATGACTTTGAATTGTTAGCTCTTTTTATGCTAAATTTCTAAATAACCTCCTTTCACCACTTTCTTGATTTTCCAGTTTTAAATATTATCTGTTGATTTCCAACTATGAACCATGAATTAGTTAGTTCAGACCCTCCTGCCTCAGCTTCCCAAATCACTGGGATTACAGGTCTAAGCCACTACATCCAGTTCGATGCATTCTTTACCAGATTCTGTTTTTCAATTAAACAAGTAGTTCTGTAGTAGGTTGTTCTTCTCTTTCAACTTCTCAGGTCCCCACAGCTGACAGACAATTTTTAAAATTAGATTGGAGCATTGTAGTTACTATATAATTTCACCTCCTCTCCCTTTGTGAATTAAATGCAGCAGCATGAACATCTTACTGAAACCAGGGAAACCAATCCATTGGGAGTTCCTCCAGCTAGAACCCCCAGGAGAGCTATCATGCTGGTGCCTTTCTCTCTAATGTCTATCATAAACCTTGCTGAAGGAAGTGCATTCTTGGCCCTTCCAGGGAATGTAGAGAGAGGGTTAGATTAACCATGTGGTAAATCCACAGTGATATTAGTATTTTTTGAAGTCTGCATTTCTCCCTAGGAATATTTGGCATCTGTATAGATGGGATGTGAAAAAATAATCCTCACTATACCTATAGTTGCATTAGACAAGAAAAATATGACTTTTTTTTTTCAATCAAAGCAAATTCTTGTACACTTTTAGAAGCCACATAAGACAACAGGCCTATGACAAGAAATTGCAGTCCCCTGTACATACCTCTACTCTCAATTTCTTCTCTCAGGGATGATGACTGTGAATTCTTAGCTCATTATTGTGCTAAATTTGTAGATAATCTTCTTTTTTCCCCTTTATTGATTTTTTTTTCAGTTTTGTATATTACCTGTTGATTTCCTACTATGGATGATCATTACATAGTTTTCTTTTTAATACCACTCACCGTCAGTGCCCACAATTTCTCTCTCTCATCACTCTCAATATAGTTAAAGAATACTTTCAGGTTTAATCAATATAAAGTGTCTATATTCCTTTGAGTACATTAATATTGTCAATAGCTGAGCTTGTATTATGGAGATAGTCTATTTATTATAAACCTTTTGCTTTTCCTAAGTTTGATAATAAATTCTTTTACATGCTTTTAATTACATACTTATTACTAATAATTGACAAATTCTTCTATTGATATGAGAAACTCCTTACAATGAAGACATAAACTAAGTGCAACAGAAAATCACATCTCATTTTTTCCCCTGAGGGATATCCCTCTTTGAGCCCTCTGTCCTACAATGCGTGCTGTCTACACAGACTGCACAGTTCTCACCCTGTAGCTACTTGTCCCATGAAAGTTGGAAATTCTCCCTACCCTGCTTTTATATTGAATCTTTCTCCTGGATGCCACATCCTCCTGTTCTAACTTTACACCTTTCCTTTTATGAAGTACATCCTACTAAGGAATAACTACTTATGGGCAAATGTCCTCAGATTCTTCATGTTTTACACTTATATTATGACTGTAGTATGGATCTTGAGTTTTCCCCAAAGGCCTGTGTATTAAAGGCTTGCTATTGGCAGGCTGGAGGTCTTTAGGTCATTGGTGTGTGCCTTGAAGGAGACTGTGGAACCCTGGCTCCTGCCTCATTTCCTTTTTCTTTTGCGACCCGAGGTAACCAATTTTGCTCCACTGCACACTCCTGTCATGATATGCATCTCACTGCAGGCCCAAAACAATGGAGTCAATTGATTATGTATGAAACTTCCCAAATCATGTGCCAAAATAACCTTTTCCCTTTATAGATTTATCATCTCAGGTATTTCATTATAATCAGTGAAAGTTGACAAATGAAATTATGTCCTAGTTTCTTATCTGAAGCAATTGTATTTTTTCATCTTTTTGGTTTTGACCTCTTAAAGTCCATGGGATTTTCTCTTTTTAATCCACAATGTTTTGGGAGTTGTTATGAAAAATGTAATCATATAGAAATGTTCATGGAATTTTATAGTAAAGACCTATATTTTTCTTCCCTAGATTCTAATTTAATGCTTTACTACATTTTTACTATCACATATCTATTCACCTATTATCTTTCTTTGCATCTATCAAAAGATTTTGCTTTTTCAATGAATCTCAAAGAAAGCTGCAGGAATTGGTATACATTGCTCTAGATATTTTAGCATGCATATAACCAAGAGTTCAATATTTACAACCTGTTTTATAGTAAAATTTTCATGTCATGAAATGCACAAATCTTAAGTCTACCATTGACTTTTTCTTCAAAAAAAGCACAGAAAATTATCATTATTATAGATAGGTCTGTCATCTCTCTTCCCAGTCATACCTATCCTTAAACGTCTGGAGGCAACAATTGTTCTGTTTTTTTTTCATCCCAGAGCACTTTTACGTGCCTTAGAAATTCATGTAAGTGAAATTTTATAGTATTTATTCTTTTGTGACTTTTTCTAGATGGATAGATTTTTTCTACCTATATTATTTTGAGATTCACTCATGATATTCCTCATTTCATTTTATTACTGAGTCTGATTCCTCTGAAAGGTAGATAAAATAGGACTAGATGTGTAAAAGATTTGTTGAAAGAAACACCCATGAAAGAAAAGGGAAGGAAGTCAGAGTAGGTAGGGAGAACCTTCAGATTGTTCTATGGGACTGAATCCTATGAAGGTGAAGGAGATGAAAAGAGGACTGGGTAGGAAGAGTCCAGGACTCCAGAGAAGTTCATGTGCATTTTGATCATTCTGTATCTTCCTGTCTGAGAACCATTCTTCTTCTTCTTTTTTTTTTTTTTTTTGTTCTACTGAATAGACCTTCCCATGTACAATCTCAATATGTGTACTCCACTCCACCCCCGACAACACACACCCCAATTCTCCTTCAAAATTTCATCACTAAGTGTGAGGAAAGAAGTTTTGGCTCATTAAATTCAAATTTTTAATGATGTGAGCAATGTTATAATTTGGGTTTGAGGTGTCCCCCAAAAGATCCTATGTTAAGGCAGGAATGTTCAGAGATGAAATAATTAGATTATGAGAACTGCAACCTAGTCAGTTCTCTGGAGGTTCTTGGGAATTATATCTTGCTTTTCTGGATCTCCTCTCTTTCTCTTTTTCTGTCTGCACCTTGGTCTCTATGAACTGAGTAGTTTCCTTCTGCTGTGCCCTTTTGCCATGATGTTCTGCCTCACTTTGGGCCCAGAGCAATAGAGTTAGCCAACCATGGACTGAACCTCTGAAACCGCGAGCTCAAAATAAACTTTTCCTCTCTAAGTTGTTCTGGTCAGGTATTTTGGTCACAGTGACAAAAATCTAAAACACATGCGTTCTAAATCTTTCTCTAAAAATCATTCAATTTTAATTTAGCTGACTAAATTTAATATAACTAAAAATAGTTGACCTTTTTTTCTAGTTGAGAAATGTCAGACACCTATATAGGTCTCAGTTCCCATGTGTTTAATACAGATGTATGAATTAGATGTTTGCCAACCCTAGGATACTGTTTATTTGGGGGGTGTACATTTACTTTACCAGTAGGGTATGAATGATTCATATTTAAAATGCACAGCATATAATTTACACATATATATGCATATATTTTTTTCCTTTTTTTTTTTTTGGTACATAGAATTGAACCTAGGGACTCTTTACCACTGAGCTTCATTCCCCAGTCACTTTAATTTTTTTTTAAATTTTGGGACAGAGTCTCTCTATGTTGCTTAGAGCCTCACTAAATTGCTGAGGCTGTTCTTGAACTTGTGATCCCCCACCTCAGCCTCTTGAGTCACAGGGATTACAGGCATGCACCACCATGCCTGGCTACAGCATACATATTTTTAAGTATAACTTATTGGATAGTCCTACCTTCCCACCTCTAAAAGAGAATATTCAAAGGTGAGTCACCACAGTCTTTAACAAACTAGATAGTAGTAAAGTTAAAGTAACAGTAAATTATAGTTGAAAACCAAGGGTAGAATCAATTGATTATTTTAACTCAAGTCAATATGAAGGATGCACTGCTGACAAGACATTCTTCTAAAAAAATGTGTAAGAATTTTAATTTATCTAATTGGTGCCTCACTGCTAGGATATGTATGGAAGCCAGATGATCAAAAACTTTCTTAAGAATGCAACGTAATTCTTAAGATCCTTGCTTTTTCAGTCCTTTTTAGGAAAAGCATCAGAATATGGAAAATTCTAGCACTTACAATACTTACTCTCCAACTTCTGGAAAAACTATTCATGCCCACAAACTATATTAGCAATAATCTTGACTTCTGGGGTGGTCTGTTTTCCCTTTCTGCAAAAATACACACATGTACACATACACTCAAAACTGTCTAACCCTCAGTGTCAGTAAGGATAAATGACTTTGGGAACCTGGTTATAAAACCCCAAATGTGCTGGCACTGAATAGCTGTGAGATACATTTTAATCTGGCCAGTCAAACTGTGGCTTGTCATTGATATCATTGGAAGTGATATAAAGTGTACTAGTTCCACCACAATACAATATTCATTGTTTCTGAATTCCACTAATTTTTTGAATTCTAAAAGAAAATGCTTTTCTTTAAAATAGTGATTGAAGCAAGACAGGACAAATTCTAGTGGTTTTGATTGCATTTGAATGAAGACTTGATGGATGTGACTTTCATTAACTCTTCTCAGTGAGTGGGTGGTCATTTCATACTCATTCCCCCCACCCAGGATCCAAACAGTA
The DNA here is from genome assembly GCA_020662805.1 of Glaucomys volans. Taxonomy (NCBI): domain Eukaryota; kingdom Metazoa; phylum Chordata; class Mammalia; order Rodentia; family Sciuridae; genus Glaucomys; species Glaucomys volans. The sequence continues at coordinate 9,109 of JAJEJO010052928.1, forward strand.
TTTTTAGCATTTTTTCCTAATTTTTTTTAAGTTAAAAAAGAGTATGAGGTATGTTAATCACCATTCATTGAATTCACATACCATATACACTATAGGGACATACCTGACTGATTTCAAACTACAAAATTTTCTTGGCATTCTTAAGTGAGGGCAAAACATTATTTTGAGATTAGTTTTTAAAAGCCACAAAGTAAACAAATAAAAGATCAACTTTTAAAAAAATTCACAAATCTACAGTCATTATGGAAAACTTGAAAAATATGATAAAAGAAAGAAAAGAACAAAATCTTATGAGTTCTTGATATACATGATTAATATTTTGGGTACATTCGTCAGGACCATTTAAAAATAAAGATATGTATATATGGGTAGGATAATTTACTGAGATACTAATTTGCCTTTGTTCTCTTGTTGCAGATAATTTTACCTTCTACATTCCAAGAGAATGGCCAAGTCATTTATTTTCCTTACTGAAGGAAATTAACAATGACTTTTGTGTGGCAGAGCTAGATGTAAATGTTGCCAAGCAAAGAAATGATAATATCTACTGGGAGTATTTTTACTAAATGTAGATTCACAGAGCTATAGAATCAGATTGTTTAAAGAGAAAAGTACTCCAGGAATTGGGTAAAGCTCAGAAGGAGAACATTTTGGGGAACTTCTCCCAGGACTGCATATGTAGATGTCTGAGAACTTTCATATCCTGCTCTCTCCCAGGACTCCAGGGATTGTCAAGACTTCCACAGTTCTGGTTGAGTAATGGTCTTCTGAGACTGGGCACCCGTCATCGTGATGCTTCATCCTGGTACTAACCCTGGGCTCAAGTTTGTTATCAATACAGCAGAGCCTCTGACCTTCAGGGACCATGCAGAATTGATGATCAGCATTTCCACTGTGAACAGTTTGAATTAGAGACCAAGGGGACTTAGAGACCAAGGGGCCCATCTTAAGTGTCCTGGCCTATATAGTACCTCCGTGATTCTTCCACAGAGAAGAAAAAGGTCCTACAAACTTGAATAATAAACTTCCTGTGCTATTAGGTCAGTCTTTGGAAATTTTGCAGTAGGCAGGCCTTTGGAAAAAATAGTTTTAGAGACACATATTAATGTGATATTTTTTAGTTAAATTCAGAGCCACAGCACATAAGCACTCACCTAGGATTGCATCTGGGTTGGTTCGCAACCTGTGGAATTGGAAATATTTGATTTGGTGCCCCAATATTGCCTGAGTTGGAATTCCCTTTCATGTGAGGACTCAAGGAGTAATTTGAATTTATTTAAAGAAAGTAGAGAAACTGTGATACTTTTGGAGACTTAGCCCAGTGGTTATGAGAGTAAGCTGAATTACTACACTTATTTTTGCCAATTACCATCTATATTACCTTAGACCAATGACTTAGCCCTTCTTTCACTTGGTGTTTTGTCTGTAAGACAAGAACAATAGTACTCATGCCTTAGGGCTGTTGTCATGAAGAAATGGGTTAGAACAGCTTGATTACTGGCTGGCACTCTGATTTTTGTTATATAAGTACTAATAGGTTAAGGAATTTCTCCATTACTTACAGCTGGTCTAGTTGAATAGGGGTTGTGTTTTATCAAATGCTATTTCTGTAGTTACCAGGATGACCATATGATGTATCTCCTATTGTAGTGGTGGCCTATAATGATAGACTTTACAATGCTGCATCAGGCTTGCATTACAGTACTGAGCCTTACTTGGTCATGGTATATCACAGGGTGTACGCACTGGATTCAATATGCTAATATATTGTTGGAACTTTTTATGCCTATGTTCCTAATTGTTTGCTCTGAGTTTTTCCATTTTTGTGCTATCCATGACAAGTTTAGTATATGAGATTATAGTCATTTATATAATTATTTGGGGAACTTTCCCCATGTCTTAATTCTCTGAAGTAATATAAGAACGATCACCTTTTTCCTGAAAATAAGTTAGAATATGCCTGTCCATGTGGTCCTTTTTGGCATTCGAAAGATTTTATACCTCCAGTACCATTTCTTTAATGATTAAAGGCTAGTTTAAGTAATTCCAGTTTTTGAGGCAATTTCCTTATGTAAATATTTTTAGGAAAAGTGATTATTTTATTCAAGCTTTAAAATTTATTAGCTTAAAGCAATTCATGGTCTGTTCTTTTTGTTTATTTTTTAACGTCTCTTTTCTCTGCATTTATCCTTTCCAATGCATTGTTTTAGAACTTTCTATTTTACCTGATCAATCATGTCAAAGGTTTATTTGCTATATTAATTATTATACTGAACTGCTTTTAGATTTGTTTTTTTCTATTTTTTTCTACCTGATAAATATACTTCAGAACTTTCATTTAATAAGAATTTTTAGGTGACAAACTCACTCAATGTTTATTTATCTGAAAATATCTTTAATTCATTTTTATTCTTAAAAGATAATTGGCTGGTTTTGTGATCCCAAGTACTTATGTTCTCTCTGCCCATCAGTTATGAATATAGCATTTGTTCACTTGGAAATACTTTTTCTTTTTAAATCTGGTTATTCTTAAGATTTTTTCTTTTTCTTTAGTGTTTGAAGTTTCATTATGGTAAGTCTAGACAGGGATTTCTTTTTATTTATCTTGCTTGACATTTGTTGGTATAAAGCTTATGTTTTTGAAAAAAATATGTTTTCATCAGTTCTGTAATATTGTTAAATATTATTAGAGTCAAATAATTATTTCTGTCTTATTAATTCTTCCACAAGGAACATGTATCAGCATGTTAGGCTTACTCTGTTCATGTCTCTTTGCCTTTTTGTGATGCATTATGGTAAATTCAGGTTTATCTTCCAATTAACCCATTATCTTTACAGATAGGTCAAAACTGCTATTAAAATTGTGTGTGTGTGTGTATACATATATATATACATACATATATATGTATATATAATATATATATATTATATATACATATTGTATCAGGGATTAAACCCAGGAGTACTTAATGACCAAGCCACCTCCCCACCCCTTTTCATTTTTTGAGGTAGGGTCTTCCTAAGTTCTTAGGGTCTTGCCAAGTTGCTGAGGCTGACTTTGACCTTACAATCCTCCTGCCTCAGCCTCTGGAGCCACTGGGATTACAAGCATGTGCCACCTGCTGAAAGTTTATTTGATTTTTAAAAATGTTTGGCCTTTCCTTATAACTTTTTTTCTTGCTACTTAAATATATTTTCATTTATGTTTTCTATTTCTTGAACCATGATCAGCATTTTGTTTTCAAAATCTTTGTCCTAATATTTTCAGTGACTAAAATTCCTGGCTTTCTGTATCTACCATCTGTTTTTTTTTGCTTATTCTTTTTCAGGGAGCTTTACTTCTTTTTATGTGTAATTATTTATATCATTTTATTTTTGTGATTTTTTAATTTTTCAAGTCAGTTTATTTCCAGAAAGTGTTTGAGGCCCAAAATTCAGATGATTTCTCTAGACAGGATTGTATTTGCTTCAGGGAAGCATATGGGTATATTACACCTTTTTTGACAATTCTGAGTTACATTTGCAAATTGAATTATTTTAATCTGCCTAGGTAATAAAGCTTTCGGATAAAGAAGGCTGATTTCTAGGTCTTGATTATCAGCAATGTTTTTTCCCTCTTCCCCCCACTCCCCCAATGTCTAAGTAGTGGACAGTTGATATTCTTTCATCAACCTTGAGGTTAGGGTGTTTATAGTCCAAGTTTAGTTTTGAAAGCAGAGAAATCCCTCCCCACCTAGAATCTCCCTTTTGGTTGGGCCTTGAGGCTTGTCTCTGAATTTTCCTGATAGTTTGCATAATGTCATATTAAAATAAGTGGATTTAGAAGTAATTAAAAGGTGGCATGCAGATAAAGCATAAATCATGAAGACAGTAAGCTCCATGACTACTATACTGACAAATTTCAAGCATAGGCTGGGATTGATGGTGAGAGTAGACTCAGGCTACTGGGGTTTGTTAGACAAAGTTTACATAATCAATGGTTGGGGAATGAGGCCAGAGCAGCCGCAACTTACCATAGCAAGATCAGCAACATTTCTCAGAACAGGCAGATATGCAGACTTCTGGATCTCGAAATATTCATCAGGAGTCACACAATTTCAGATCATAGTGTATGTCACTGAAGTTAACATTGGAGTTTCTGGAAGCTCAACTGTCTCCTCCAAGTTAATGTTAAATAAATAAGGCTGAAGCCCTTTGTAGGTAGGCTATTTTGGTTGTTTGCTGGAGACCCCTTTTATCTTGGCCAGGTGTACCTCATCAGTCTCAGTGTTACACAATATACAGTATGACCACAAAGTACATTTTAGTACAGAACACTCAGGCCGGGAACACAGACCCCATCTATCACCTTATCCCACCCTGGGCTGGCCAAATATGGTCCAAAGACATTTCTGAACTCAGTGCTATGGCATGAGAACAAAGATCCAGTTACTCAGAGTTCTTTGGCTACTGGGTCCATATATAAATAACGGAGGGTCTGGAAACATACTTTATGAGGAATTATGGACAGCAGGCAGATCTGCACAGAACAGATACCACAGTCGAATTAGGATAACTCAAGGAGAGTTTATTTATAAAAAGAACTAATTGCAGAGGTGTGTGTGTGGGGGGTGATGGTGAAAGAGAAGGGATAGTGCATGGGCAACTTCAAGCTGAATGGACTATGAAAGGGAGTCATTACCAGATCCCAGAAGGAAAGAATTTCTCAGAAAGCAACCACTTAGTGGAAAAGTGACCTTCTGTTAAGGGACACAGGATACCCAAATGTGCTCAATTTCCACCCACTCTCTTTGTGTTGGCCAAACCCACAGGAAATTAGAGGACATGGAAGTCATTGATGTAACTCAGGCAAGTCAGCCTCTCTGGATAGTGAGTCAGGTTAAAAAATGGTGGGGAGTGGATTTGGAAGGGTGTAAGTGAAAGATTTCTGACGTATCGGAAGTGACATATAATCTGAGATTAGTTATTGACTAATAACTGCATCAATTTGTAAGTCCACTGGAATCTCTAATATTTCACATTTGTTATCATCAGTAAAATTTCTACACCCTTATTTTAACAAGAATTATTCAGTGTGCCAGTCATACTGATTTTCTTCACACTTTTATAGTTCAATCTCTCCAATCTCATCTACTTTATTCTTTTTTAGATATTATTCTGATTATATGTCTTCCAAATTTTTCTAAAATGTTCTAGTTTTCCAGGATCTCTGCCACTGGTCTATTTATTCCTCCTCAAAAATTTTGAACTGCCTTGGATAAAACCCATGTGGACAGAGTATTTATTGCTACTAGGTCATGCTAACTCATTTGTCACTTCTGTCTTGCTGATGCTGAATTGAGTGCAGTGGAATAAGAAGTTCAGAAGAATGTTCCTAAAGTTTTATCCTTTTCAGGAATCACATAGCTAATGGTTATTTGGTGACTAGTATTGATGTATGTAGTATTCTTACATGTATGAATGAATAATAAATAGCTTTGATGTCCTTTGGAAAATATTTTGGTAATGGAATTATCAGAACTTAAAACATTAGAATACTGTACAATGTTGGGCTTCTGATGACAAAAATGATAGTTTACACAGAGTGGCACAAATGTGATGCCTTGTTGTGGAGAGGATCAGATAAAGACAAGGAAAAAGGAAATTATTTTTCTGATTACATACAGTGACACAGTTGATGTGGGTGGGTATTTTAGGCATGGCGTTTAGTCACATACGCATGAAAAACCAGACAATTTATAGTGAAAGAAAAATATTTAAATTTTCTAGAAAAATATGATTTGATAGCATTTTTAAGGTCTTTATAACCAAAGTAAAATGAATATTTTGACATAGGAGTCTCTCTACCAAATGGAAACCAAAAAGTCCAATATTACGTTTTCAAATTTATTCTAACCACATTGCTTCTTTACTTTTCAATATTTGTAGTGGCACTTAAAAATCCAGCAACATCAACATGCCCCACGAGGTCTAACCTCAACATGTCCCCAAGAGGTCTAACTTGATATGTCCTCATGATGTCTGAATGGCCTGACCTTTTCTACTTCTCTAGCTTCAGTTCACATCATCTCTTGTACTTACACTGCCACTGTCTGGATCATTCTTATCCAAGTTTATTCCTGAAAAACTCCTGTCCTTCTTTTATGTTTCAGGTTAAATATCATTTCTTCAAGCAAGCCATCACTTGCCCTTCTGTCTTAATGAGGCTCCCTGATATTCTCTCTCACAGTTTTCCCTTCTCTTTTTAAAACATTAATTAATTAATTAGTTCTAATTCATTATATATGATAGCTGAATGCATTTGACACATTGTACAGAAATGGAGCACAACTTCTCTCTCTGGCTGAACATAGTGCAGTCACACCTGTAGTGCAATTATACATGTATATAGGGTGATAATGTCCATCTCATTCCACCATCCTTCTCATCCCCACACCCCTTACCCTCACTCCCCTCTTCACAATTCAAACTTCCATCATCACTCACCCTCCATTATGGATCAGCATCTTTTTATCAAAGAAAACATTTGGCCTTTGGTTTTGGGGGGTTGGCTTATTTCACTTAGCATGAGAGTCTCCAGCTCCATTCGTTTACCTGCAAATGCCATAATTTCATTCTTCATTAAGGCTGAGTAATATTCCATTGTGCATATGTACCACAATTTCTTTATCCATTCATCTGTTGAAGGGCATCTAGGTTGGTTCCATAGTTAAGCTATTGTGAACTGAGCTGCTATAAATATTGATGTGGCTGCATCACTGTACTATGCTGATTTTAAGTCCTTTGGGTATAAACCAAGGAGTGGGATAACTGGGTCAAATGGTGGTTCCATTCCAAGTTTTCTGAGGAATCTCTGTACTACTTTCCATAGTGGTTGCACCAATTTGCAGTCCCACCAGCAATTTATGAGTGTACCTTTTCCCCTGCATCCCCACCAACACTTATTGTTGTTTGTATTCTTGATAATTGCCATCGCTTGCCCTTCTATCTTAATGAGGCTCCCTGGTACTCTCTCACAGCATTCCCTTCTCCCCCACCCTTTGGATTCCTTACTGCACTTTGTAATTACATTTATTTATGTGCTTGTTTTTCTAACATCTGCCCTGCCCTTCAGACTGCATATCCCACGGTGTCTATTTTTTTTTTTTCACTATGATATCTCTAACTCTGTGGCACAAGGCCACCAAGAGCATTATGACCTTGGTGTTTGCGTCCCCTCATGTCCCCTCCTAGTCACTCCACTGAATTCATATGTTGAAGCCTATTCCTAAATGTGAGGTATTTTGAGGTGGAGCTTTTGGGAAGTGATTTTAGAAGAGGCCCCAGAGCCGGGCGTGGAGGTGCACACCTGTAATCCCAGCACTTGGGAGGCTGAGGCAGGAGGATCACAAGTTCAAAGCCAGCCTCAGCAACTTAGTGAGGCCCTAAGCAATTCAGTGAGACCCTGTCTCTAAATCAAATACAAAATAAGGCTGGGGATGCGGCTCAGTGGTCGAGTGCCCCTGGGTTCAATCCCCAGTACCAAAAAAAAAAAAAAAAAA
>JAJEJO010052928.1:16749-90934 GCA_020662805.1 Glaucomys volans
AGCCCCAAGAATTGTGAGAAAGAAACCTCTGTTGTTCATAAGCCACCCAGGTAGTGGTATTTTGTTATAGCATTCTGAATTCACAAGGAAGCACAAAGTAACATGTGCCAAATGAATGAATGTATGAAGCACAGTCCCTGTCCTCCAGGTGTTCAGTGTTAGAGATGGCGATGCACACAGGTAACTTCACTGTAATATGGTAAGTACTAAGAGAGTGATACCCAGAACCACTCACACAGCAATCAGGAGAGACCTACATGTCTGTTCAAGCCATTGGTCACTTGGAGATACGAATCAAATCAATTTTTTAAGTGAATGCAGTGCCAAGTACATGCTGATTCAACTGATCACAACTGAAGGGTGAAGAATAATCTTTCAGTGATTAGCTAACTTGGATGTAGATTGCTGGGAAGCTCTAGGCATCTAGAATTGAAAGCTATGTTCTGATGCTAGTTAACCTTATAATCTTAGAGAAGTCAACTGCTCTCTGGAGGCATGGATAAAACAAGAAGGGTTGGATTAAATTATTTCTCATGCCCTTTGTGGCATCATAAATATATGACAGAGCACAGTACATGGAAATTGAGAGACATGTAAGATCAAGTGAGGGAATTTTTGAAGCTTTGGTTAAGACTCTTTCTGCCTTGCTTTAGAGTTCAAGTTCTCTCTGTTTCTTGATCTTTCTTTCTCTTTCTCTTCTTTTATAGCATGCATGTGGGAGGGGACCATTTTATATATGGTTGAAGTACTCACATTATCTTCAGTTCAGTGGGGACCTAAAGCTTTCTGTTCCTAGAAGAGCATTTCTGGAAGTTATGGTTCAATCCATCGCTGTGTAAACTTGTAAAGAATCTTTGTTGTACATAAGCCCAGATGGAATAAATATGCTTAGTGAATACTAACACAAAAGTTTCTGAGAAGCACATTTATTAACAGTCTGTGCAAACAGTAAATAAATGAGTTGATGTCTACATTCTATGCACACATTTTAATCCAGGCAAGCACTTCCAAAAGTAAGTCCTCTGTAATGAAAATTACCCTATTAAGTGCAGGCCATAAATATCCATTAGTGGACTCAAACTGAACTGAAAATTAAGCCATTACCCTGAAACTAATAAAGATATTTTATTTCATTATAATTATAGCCATGATAAAGGTTAAAATAGAGACATTCTTCTATGATTAACCCCCTGGAAACTTTTTATTTGATACAGATCAAGAAAAGGTTGTATCTGGACAATTCCTTACCTGTGAATAAAAAAATATGTGTTGGCCCCCTCCTGTTGGAAGACACCTTTGCTCTCTTCAAACCAGTCTCCTACCATGGTATCTTAATGGTTTATCTTATAGAACTAAGTTTTCTAGTTGCCTAGAAGATAAGGGTTAAATTTGTATCTCTGAAGAAGATATGGATTATTAGACTTGACTGTTAAAACTCTTTCTATTAAATATTCACATTATGAATCATTAAAGGTGAGGAAATGATGATAGAATAGACTCAATGGGTTATTGAATCATGAAGCACATAACCAAGCTTTCACCTATTTTGGGGAAAAACAGAGTCACAAACATATCAGTTCCTAAATTCCATAACTTAGAGTTGTCACTCTGGTGGCACAGGACCTCAATCTTCTTCCCTCAAAAACCATATCTCTAGGTATTTTTAGGGGCCTGAATTTTAGTGACCTGGAACCTTATAGAGAATTCCAGAACTGGATCCTTGTATGTCTCACTGCTTTGTGTATGAAAAACAGTGTTTCCATTTAGTAAGTTGCAAAGAATGGATTGAGAGCCAAAGGACACCATGAAAGAGAAGGATGAAGTGGGGAGCGAGCCACAGAAAGTGCATATTCCCCAGACCCACTCCTGCGGAATGAAAGCTCCCCACTTGGGTGTATTCCATGAGAATAGAGATTTGTGCTTGGTTTACTACTTTACCTCCATGCGAGACGAATGCTCAGCACATGGTAGGCTCTCAATAAATATTTGTTAAACAAGCAAATAATAATGTTCGGCTTGGTTAAAGTGAAACAAAGTTTTGAGCATGCAATCCTGCCCAAGCCTGTGGGTCATCCCAATTTGTGGTTGAAGTTGAAAGAGAATAGTTAAGCTGTGCTTTTATTCAATGCATTTGGTTAGAGGAAACCTTAGACCTTCTGAAATGCATCCTTAGCTTGTTTAGACTCAGGAGATTTGTACTGCTTGTTGCTTACAGATCATCTTGTTAACATTTCTAAGTAGTTACAAGAACTCCTAAAAGAACTCCCATATTAAAAGGTAGCACTTTTCTTTTGGGGAATTCCTGAAAGTGCAAAGGGTATCATCCATTGATTTGTTGATGACAGCTATTAATTTGTGAGATGAGTACAGAATCAACCTTGGTGTTTTTTAGTAACAATCATTATTAACCATGAGAGCACAGAAAATTAGTTCCAAATTCTAACTTTTTAGAATAAATGCTATGCTCTTTGAATAGAGAACCTTGTATGAGTTACAGAACCAGACCTAGTATGTGGGAAAATGAAATTGTACTCATTACGAAGTCTCACTGTTTTCTGTAATCATGTGTGTCTTAAATTATTCTGGGTAAAGTAACAGTTATTTTCTCATCTGTCAGAAAAGAATGCTTTAAATATAATGGAAATAACTTTTTAGGAAAACAACCATGTGCTTTTTATATCATAGGAACATCAAATCGCCATAAAAATTTTCTAAGTCTCACGTTGTACTCACCATGAACTGGCAACAAATAGTTTGTGGACTGGCACAGGTCTTTGGATAGACTTTGAGTAGCATTGCTCTGTAGGGAAGGTCATCCTAGGAGCTACTGAAACTCAAAAAGTGTAGGGAACACACTCATAGCCTTTCAGGCATCTGCATTGAATAGGTCCCACTCACAAAGGGAAATGAGACGAAGTGCAAAATGCAGTTGGTGTCAAGATAAATATACATTGTGCTTCACTGATGGTAAAAGGGGGACTGGATCCCACTGGAAGTGACTCAGGATGGAAGCACACTTTGAAGTTGACTTTGAGTTATCAGGAAGACTTTAAATAAATCATATGGGGCCATGGAATACAAAGAGAAAAAATGCATACTGGATTTTTGAATGATGGAAGAAAAAGTATAAGGGAAAAACACTAGGGATGGTTTAAGAAAATCAGTTGGAAGTACTGGGTAAGACCTGGTAGACAGAGTGCTCTCCTGTCCTCCCCCTTCCCTATGTCCAGGAATCTGTGACTGAAACTAAATATCACAGTACCTTACATGTGAAGCAGCTTTGTTGATGTACTTATACTTACTAAATGGTTGGTCTTAAAATTGGGGATTTATCCTGGGTTATCTAGGTGTGCCCAATGTAAGAACATAAGCCCTCAAAAGCAGATCTCTTTCTCAGCCCTGTGGCAGAAGAGGAAGGAAGAAGGAAAGTCAGAGAGATTCCAAGTATGAGGAAAAATTCAGTTCGCCATGCTGGCTTTGAGGAAGGAGGGTCACCAACCAAGGAATATAGGCAGTGTCTAGAATAATCCCTCATCAGCTCAGCAAGGAAACAGGAACTCAGTCCCACAATTGCATGGAACTGAATTTTGCCAACAAACTGTCTTCTGCCAATGAACTGAAGATACCTGGAAATGAATTTCTCCTAAAGCTACCAGATAAGAGCCAGGTCAGTAATACCTTGATTTTGCTCTTGTGAGACCTAGACCATAGTCTCCATCTGAGCTGTCTTGGATTTCTGACTTACAGAACTATCATATCATAAATAGGTGCTGTTTTAATCCATTCGATTTGTGGTAATTTGTTGTGTATCAATAGAAAACTAATACAGGGGCATCCTGTGGATGGCTTAAGTACCAATAGAATATGCATATATTAATTGTTGAGAATTTGGGAACATGTCTTCAGTTACTTGCAGTTTAGGAATTAATATAAACAATCATCTGAGTTTCTTTCCTAACCTCTCTAGCTTAATAGTTACCATAGGTAAAAACAGTAGTTCAAAGCAGAAAAGGAAGTCTCTTGAGTCGTCTATAAACTAATTCTGTAGGCTATATTTTTTTCTTTGAGATGGAGTTATTTCATCTCTGAATATCAGTTTGAAGTTTAATCCTGAGCCTCATATTTAACTTGCAAAAGAATGACTGAGCCATGAAAGAAAACTAAAAATCAGGGCACTGCAGGATTCGTTTTATTTCAGGTTTGGGGGAATATGATCTTCCCATCTCAGAAAAATGTAAATCCTAACTGCCAGCATGACTTGGGGAGGAGAATCAGGTCCAGCTGATGTGTAGACTTCCTAAAAGCAGGTACCTTCCCAGTGGTTTTTGTTTACGGCTGCCACCACCAGGCTAGATTGCCATGTATTTTTCCTTCCCTCTGTCCCTGCTCACATGAGGACCAGAGCTTTTCCTCGTTTCCTTTACCGCAATTTAGACAGGCTGAAGCTTCAAAATGACCGGGGTGGGGAGAGGGGGATATAGAATACACAGAGGCTGTAAGAAGTACAGGCAGTAGGTCATACAAAGTACACGGTGTGAGTCTCACTACAGAGTTATCTGTTTTGCATCCTTTCTGAAGACTAGTGCAGGCACATACAGTTCCTAGGAACCCTTTTCACATCTTGGCTCAGCTGTCTGTGGCTGCTGCTATCACTGCTTGCCACTTGGATATGGTATTCTACACATATTATTATATACAATGTCTTGTAAACTTATTAATTTGAAATAAAACTTCATTGTTCTTTTTTTTTTTTTTTTGGTACTGGGGCACTCCACCACTGAGCCACTCTACCACTGAGCCACCTCCCCAGCCCTGTTTTGTATTTGATTTAGAGACAGGGTCTCACTGAGTTGCTTAGGGCCTAAGTTGCTGAGGCTGGCTTTGAGCTCGCGATTCCTCCTGCCTCAGTCTCCCAAGTGCTGGGATTACAGGCATGCGTCACCGCGTCCAGCTTCATTGTTCTTTGTTGACAAACGCAGTATTTATTTAATGTGCAACAAAATATAGATTTAATTATAAGGAAGAAAATTAAAATTCCAAAATTTCACCACCTATTTGCTTTACACATGGCATATTACTGTTTGATGAACAGCTCCACTCTTAATTACAGAGAGCCTGAACTTCCTTCTTGGAGACCAGGAGAGGTGGGGTATCTATCCTTCATCTCCCCTTGAGATCTCAATTCCTACATCCTGAAGTGAGGCCCAGGACATTGCTTTGTCCTTCTGTTAAGGTTCCTGTCTCTTAAAATGAGGTGTGGATTTCTCTGCTTAGAGTAAAGAGTGCATGCCCATTTAATATGGCTACCATGAAGTTTAAGACAGTCGAAGACAAATGCAGGTTGAGATTTTGCGCTACCAGATTCATATATCTATTGTACTTACTTATGTCCTGTGGGCATTTCAGAGTGTGATCATTATGTTAAGAGATAATGGTAGTATAAAATAACACAATAACCAGTCTTCTTAGAACATGGATTATATAACTATCTAATAGGAGATTGTTCTTTTCATAGAAACTCATTATCCCATTATACATTTGGGAGGAAATAAAAGTAATTGCCCATTGAAAAATGAGGGGGTTACAAATCTAGTACAGATATGGTTCATATTTGAAGGCTGTGGAATGATCCTCTTATGCCTATTCCTTAAGAATCTCTGTCAGTTGCCAAGATAGAAATCAAAGCTTCCCACATCTCCCAGGTCTCTGTTGAGGTTCTGAGGGTCTATAGAGGCCCATCAAGGCCCTAGTGTACACTGGAGATTAATTGACTCTATCTGGACATGTCATCTAGGATAATGAGGGGGTCTGAAGGGAACAGAATCCAAGATGAAAGAGAAAGAACAAAGAGAAGCAAAGGCCCAGATTGCAGTGCACCACCTAAGGTTGTGTCCCAGCTGAGTCGCACAGTGAGGAGCTTGAAGAGGGGAAGTTAACCAAAGTGAAGTGACCAAGAATGCTGAACGTAAATCTCACCTTCTCCACTGTTTTGCTTGCATGCAGTTCTGCTTCCCAGGCCTCTCCAATTTGTTCCCCAGACATTTTGGTTAAATAAATCATTATTCCACCAGTGATGATAACTGTTCCAAAGAACCAACCATCAGACACCACCCATTCAATCCTCCAGCTTTGAAATATGCCAGAATATTCTTGGCCTGCACTTGGATGAATAAATGGATGAGGAAAATTAAGCTCTGCTGACTGGAAAATGATTTTTTAAATGCAGTCACAGAGGCATCATTTTCTTTCTTCCCAGAAGGTCATTCAAAGAAGACAGAAAGACAAGCAGACTATCTTTCTTCTAGAAGGATTGCAGAAAGGGTGTTTTATAAAGACGGTTATTACAGCTACGTGACGTATGATGTCTTAATTCCAGATATTAACCAAAAATATTAGAAATACACAACTGAAATATTTTCTGTCTTAGTTAAAGATTTTCTGGATTATCATTTAAGAACATTACATTCCCTTGGGACATCTAAAGAATTTTTTGGTTAAACATCTTAAAATAATTATTTCAAATATTTCTTCTAAATTGGATTTGGTTATTTTAAATTGTAAATTAAGAAGAATGTTTTTAGAGCTTTAATTTATGTAATTCTAGCTTGGTTTTCCTTGGAATAAACCTCCATGACATATATTGTCCAGATTTTTAATTATTATTCTATTTTCATAACACATTTGGTTTTCATACAGCATCGTAGAGTGTAAAATGAACACAGATTAAGTTTCTGTAATTTGTAATATCTTTGTATAATTAAATCCTTTTTGTTTATCATTAGTTTTAAAAATCAAGCAACTCAATCAACCAACTAACTACATTACTTCAATTGAAAATCAAATAACAATAAAAATTGCTTTTAAAATCATTTTGGGCTTATTTCTTTAAAAAATCACATTTTCTGAGCATTTCTTTTTATGACTATAAAATTAATATTCCATTCTAAAACCACATGTGTAATACTGTGTAATGCCATTTACAATGCACATTATAGTGAAGCAAGTTGTTCATTGATAGCAGTAATTCAGAGTATATTATAGTTCATTATAGGAAAATTTTAATTTAGTTCTTGATTCTTTATGGTAAGGAGGGCAGTAACAGTTTGGATGAAATAAAATTTTCCTCTTAACTCATTATGTTTACCTTCAAAAATCATTTTAGGACCCAGGATAAATTTATCATTATGTCTTGGAAATACTGGATGTAGTAGATTTTTTACATAGAATGGACTGCTACATACTCATTCAAAGTTTCTTCTTTCAAATACAGACCACATATTCTAGTGTCCTTTACAGTTTGACGTGCTGAGCAAAGGAATATTGTCTGATACAATATGGACATAATTAATGTATGTTTTTCAAGCCTGACCCATTAAAAATTTCTGTATTATTTTCCATATTTATTCTCTTTGTTTGTGGGGTTTAATACAAAATCCAACAGGGGACCCTCAAGGAATATTAGGGAATAATTGAACCACATGATGGGAAATATCTTGGTTCTTGAATGACCCTCACCAGGAACTCAGAATTAAGACTTTGTGTAAATGAGAGATGAATTTATACTGTATATGTGATGGAGATCTAAGAGATTATTTGTACACGGGATAGTTTTCTTATCATAATGAATACAACTTAAAACCAAGGTTTAGAATATGTCATAGGCAGTTTTGAGATCCTGAATCTTATTTTCTCAGTAATGCTACATCAAAGTTAAAGAAATCACATTTCTACATGAGTATGAGAAACTTTGTTTCATGAGAAACAAAATTGTGAAAGCTATAAAATTTAGACAAATGAAAAATTCTAATAATGATAGGCAATGAAAATTTAAAAATATAGAAAATATACATTGGATTTAAATCAATGTCAAGAATCATTCAGGAAAAGAAGAAACAGCAAAATAAGTTAAATCAATAATTATAAAAAACAAAAAATCTTATAGTAAGCTGTGTATAAAGGAATATTAGCCTAAATCCACTGTCTGTCTACTTGTGGTTTAGTGTAGATGTATGGAATACCATTTGATTCTCAAAGGTAATCAGAAAAAAGCAAGAGGGGTGATGCTCATTTTGGATGTCCCCTGAAGATATCAGAACTTTTCCCCCCTATAAGTTACAGGTTGGGTTTGTTTAAAAACAAGCACCCAGAGTTATGAAGAAATATTAGTGCAAAAACATTTTTTATAATTTTTATCACTTATGCTTAAATTAACATCTTTTTATAGTGACTTGCAAATTGAAAAATTACTTAACTAGGTTTCAGAGAAGCAACAATTTTTGCAGACATTTTTCATTGTTTTGCATAACATTGAACAGAAATTTGTTTTTGTAGTAATAAATATGCCATTATAGATTTTGTAGCAGAATGACTGATTCTTGATAACCTGTATGGTATAGGCTAAATTTTATGGTTATAGTCAGAAAGGATATTCCGAGCAGTGAGCAGTGATCATTCCACAAGCCTACTTAGATGGTTTTACATGGGGAATGCTGAAAGTCAGTGAATGAAGAGGAACTGAGTTAAGAGAAAACATTCTCACATTTTAATGGATCTCATTCTACTGGCAAGATCCCAGCTTCCTAAATATTTTCCTCTGAAAATCTGAGAGGTTGTTAACCTGCTCACCTGTGATGACTATATGGATCTCCTGTTTGATTCCTCTTTTCCTGATCCTTTTTATTGGACTCTACCAAGCCAGTCACAGTTGAGACAGTGGGCACCAATATGGTGCCTGTTAAGTTCTACCACTTTCAACAGGCATAACTACTTCTTCTCTGAAGATGGTCCTTTGCTGTTGGGCACTCCTCCTCTCATGTGCTGAGAGGCTTTGGGGCATATCATATCTATGTTCTGTAGCAAAGGGTACATGTAAGATGATTGTATTCAATATATTATGAAAATTAGCTGACATAACTCAGACTTTGATTACAGTAAACTTTCTTTTCTCAACTGAGCCCCAGCCTATTGCAAACTCATTTCTGTACACTTAAGGACTAGGCACTAATTTAAGTGAGATTAGATAGAAAGGAAGATAAGAAGCATTATACAACAGCCTATGCACCATAAGAATGGGAAGTTATACTCCATTTATGTAGGATGTGTCCAAACACATTCTAATGTCATACATAATTAATTAGATCAAAAAAAATTTTTTTAAGGCCTATGTACTCATGACTTAGAGTGGGTCAATATTATTTTCAAGATTCTGGCCTTTCTTTGGGATTATTTGTTTTCCAGGAATCTACTCAGTTTTTAATGTAAATAAACTTAGATTCAGACATGGCTGGAAAGAAAACCACACACTTTAAACTCATGATGAGGCCCTGGAAACCAAAATATAAACTTAATTACAGCATAAGTAGGTTCTAAATAATACCAGGTCTAAACATAGATAATGTTCAGTTATCTCTTCTTATCTAAAGAATCAGCTCAAAACTTGATGGCCTAAAACACCAGCACTTTTCTTATGTCACCCCAATCTCATGACCATGAGAGAAATCAGGGGGGCTAAAGCTTACACATGGTTAAAAATGTATCCCAGAGGCTCACAGAGAATAACACTGATCTTGGGGTACTGTGCATCAAAATTGTTCAAACTATGGAAGTCTTGCTCTTGAGGAATCTCATTATTCCACATGACAGTTGAGGCAGGGTTTTCTGGTGACTGTAGCACAAAGTCTGCAACTACCAAACCCGTCACTGAGAAAACTGAGGTTCACAGATATTAATTTTTTTTTTTTTTTTTTTTTTGCAGCGCTGGGGATTGAACCCAGGGCCTTGTGCTTGCGAGGCAGGTACTCTACCAACTGAGCTATATCCCCAGCCCAATTTTTTATCATTAAATACAGACAATAACAGGATTTGAATTAGAAGCTCATTTCTCTGATATATTCCTGAGAGTCCACAGAAGAAAGGAAGAAACACTTCTTCCTCTTTCCTCTTCATGTTTTACTAATGTGGAGAAAGCATTTTCTGTAAGGATGGAGACTTATTTAACAGGTCTTGGCAATGATTTACTTCTGGACCTGACACATAAACTTATCCCTTTCTGTTACTTAATAGAAAGAGATATTTAATACCAAATTTCAATGTATATAAAATAACATTTCAGAAATAATTACTTTATGAGCAAAATATTTTCACCATTACGTGCATTTTTGGAATGTCATTGTATAATTGCAGCAAAATATTTTAAAGCATGTGGTGAAGTAAATTAAATACTTGTCAGTGTGCAAAATTTATGCCCATATGTTTATGCTATATTACGTGTTTATGTAATATATATCTTAAGTGTGTCATGTTCAGTTGCAAGAAGTTTTCATATGATCCCTTCAATCAATAAAATCTCTGGTATCCACTGAACATATGATTGATGACTTAGAGTGGTTATATAAATGAGCTCATTAAATCTTCTCAAGAACCCCTGGGGTAAGTATGATTGTTGTTGTAATTTTAGAGATGGGGAAAAGCCCAGAGAGTTCAGGTGACCTGCTTAAGGACATATAGAAACTGTGGGGAAGAGTCGGAATTGCTCAGTGTTAGTCCTGTACCCACATTTTGGTGTATTTTGTTTGCAGGGAGCAGTGTGGGAGCATAGAGTTAATGGGGTGGTGATGGATGGAGGTGGGTAATGTACCTTCAGTACAATGGGACTTGAGTCAACACTTCTAAGGGCCCTAGTGATCAGGTTGGAAGGCAGCAAGCAGTGACTCAGTCTTGTTTAGAACTAGTGAAAGATCCACTCCACCAACTTCATGCATTCCCAGGTATAGCACTGACATCTTTCAGATCTGTAAGAATTGGATATAAAATATATGACCAACATCAGAACTAGCTCTTCAACATTGTCCATTCTGAAGAGGCTGGTGATAAAAATATACTAACAACTTTATTAGGAATACTGTCCACTGGACCAGACACATGAACAAACACAAATGTAACAAGTGTGGGCCTGAAACACTGACAAATCAGAATGAGGGTTTTGCTAATTTGTTCTGTAATTCCAGATTACCATGGATGGACTGATTAAGCATTATAGTTATTCTGGATATATATCCTATGAACCCCTAATGACTTCATCCAGGCCATATGCAAGGGGTAAGGGGGCCTGGATGGAGACTGTTCAGTGGGTCATCTTACATCTTGTATTTGTGAGCATTTATTTGGTTTGCTTTGTGAGCATTTATTATAGTTCCGTTGGACCTAGTTTTGACATAAGAATGTATATGCAATCATCCAGTGGCTTCGTGAAAGTCAGGCCACTTAATTTATAAATATTAAATGACTCAAGTCAATTTTTAAAATTTTTTATTTGTTCTTTTTGGTTATACATGACAGTAGAAACCATTCTGATAGATTTATACAAGCTTGGTTAAGCTAATTTTTAAGAAATGCATACATTTCTTGAACTATTTACACCATCATTACTTAGTGTTTTGTTATTTAATCTTATTGCATGGGCTGTAGTGACATTGAATTGTTGATGAGTTGGTAGTTTAAACTGAGGAGCTGAGAACTAACATGACATGGCAAAGTGAAGTACCAGTGCAAATGTAAATACTTCAGGAAAAGAACAGAAACCAGGTAGAGTACTCTTAGAACCTTCATCTACACCTATAGGATAAAAGGATCAGTTTGTATAGGGCTCAGAATGGACCTGGATAGAATTTCTTGAAGAGGGGCCTGTTGGAGAGAAAGTGTTTTCCTCTCTTCCCTAGGCTTAGGAAAATGTCCTTTCATGAGAAAATGGCAAGGATTTCTAAGGAGAGAGCCCTGGGTGCTGTGAATAACCATGTCTCTCCTCAAAGGTGTAGGGATGGGACTGCATTGTCTCTTTTATTCATAAGCACAAAGGAAGTTTTAATGAGACTACTCCAAGAGTGAGGTTTTACTCCTACCTGTGAAGTCTCTAGGATGAGGAATGGTAAGTTATGCAAGTGTTCGCAATAGCAAGAGGCAAATGACCTTATTGGGTGGTCCTCACTTTCAGTTTTATTGGGGTCAGGAGATGCACACATATTTAACTTGTGAATCACGTGTAGAAATGAAAATCAACATGGGTAAGGTCCTGAGAGGGTAGCCTAGACTGAGGGTTGAAGAGAGAGAAGCCTTAGAGAGAGAAGCTAATAACATATTTTCTGTGAGCTGAGAGGATTATGTGAGCTGTGCTAAAGGGATGGAGATGCTTCAATTTTAAAGTAAACTCAGAGTTTTCATTACAAGGTTCTGGACATTTTACTGTCTATATTGAGACATTTTACTGTCTATATTTTACTTTGAAAGATAGGGAAAATTCAATCCCACCAAACAAAGTTAACAGACAGTGAAGGATAAAAATGTTTTAAGATTATACCAAGAATGAATATTTGCCAATAGTACTCAATATTACTTTATGTAATGCAACACGGAATGCCAGCTTTGAATAGTCAAGTGTAACCGTATAGAAAAGTAATACATGCTTTGAAGTCTATCATAGGAAAAGACTAAACAGAATCATTATAGCTTCAAGATAATTGTTATACTTTCTTACAAGTCCAAATACTGAGTTCATTATATGTTGTATAACGAAAATAATCGTCTAAGTGACTAGTATAAATAGCCTAATAAAATAAAACTGAATTGAATATGTCAAACACTAATGTTTAAAAGAACTGATTTCTTTTCTGTTTTTTGGTGATGCTAGGTCTTGGGTTACTTGGTAAAGATTCTACCACTGAACTATTTCCATAGTCCCATATTTTCCATTTCTAATTCAACTTTCTTCCATAACTTCATACAATCCGGTGGCATCATACTTTTTTAGTGTATGGATAACATTTTAGCATAGTTGTATTTGTTGAGCATGTATCATGTCTGATATTTCAATTAGACATTGAAGTAGAACCTAGCAATTATAAATGTCTCATAATGATAACCTCTTTTCCATTAATGTCTTGGGATAATCTGTCATTAGGTAGACTTATTATATTTAAATACAGTCTCAGCAATATTAAGGCAAAGTTTTATTTCTATGGCACATCTGTATTTTCTCTTTCACAGTTACTTGCTGGCTCCTTATTTATTTATCACATTTAATATTCCCAGAGGACATCCATGGCACTTCCTTTATAGTTTTCTAGTGATAAATCCCAATACTCCAGTATCCTCTTATTTGAGCACATTAATTACATCTTTAATTAAGAGAATTCTTATTATAGTATATTCCTTATGTTCATTCACATGATATTTTCCTCAATTCAGGAAACCAGGAAACAAATTGCTGCTGTTCTTTTTGTGTTACAAGTTTCTGTTGTTTTATAACTGGCTCAGAAGAACATTTTCCAGGAAATGTTGTCTCTAGATTCGAATCTCAAGATTTTCACAGAGGAAGTGAAATCTATAAGTCTGCAAAAGAAAAGTAACATAAATGATAGATATCCAAGAGACTATTGGAGTATGTGATTTCATGAACCTAAGAGAGGTCTCTCAGGAGGGAAGGGACCCCAAAGTGCAGGAAAAAAAACAGAAAGAAAACAGGGTGCCGTCTAGGGCAGGGAAGGCTTACAGCTTTTAGGAAAGGAAGATGACAGCAAAAGAAGTCTGGGGAATCCTGAATTATTCAAATATATAGATTATACAATTTGAAATTTAAGGTAAATTGTATTTGTGAAAATATGTGAGTAATCATGGTTTTAGAATTATCACTGTCAACAATTCTAATGTTATAAGGAGAATATTGTCATTTCTACATGAGAGCTTTTATTGAACAGAACAGAAGACTATAGGTGAGTTGTAATTGTTTAAGAAAGAGAGGCAAGCAGAATCCATAGCTAGATGGGCACTCTACACAGTCACTCTCAAGGGGCACAATGGTATATGGAAAAGATATGGAATAGGGTCTTGTAGCTGCTCCTCCACAGGGGATCGAAAACATGACCTAGGTAAATTATTTATCTTTCTGGGTCTCAGTTGCCTCATGTAGAAAATGAAAGATTTGGCCTAAATAACTTTTAAGGTCTTTCTCTGCATTTAAAATTCAATAAAAGCCAGGTTCAGTGGTACACCCCTGCAATCCCAACAATTTAGGAGGCTGAGTCAGGAGGATGGATCACAAGTCTCAGGTCAGCATCAGCAAGTTAGCGAGACCCTGTTTCAAAATATAAAAAGGACTAGGGGTGTGGCTCAGTGGTAGAGCATCCCTAGGTTCATATCCTAGTATTGAAAGAAAATTCAAGAAAAAAGCTCTTTGAAGTTTTGTAAGAAAGAATGGCAGATTGTTGTTAAAGATAATGTTGTCCACTTACAAGATGTTCTTTAAGAATGTAAAAACGAAAGGAGTCCAATTAAAGAACATGTGTATATGTTACTTTATTCAGACCATATACATCATTTGTGTCTTACTGTTTGTATAAGATATGATGTTAACCTGGCAACTCTGGCATAATCTATCATTTGTAGTCATGAAAGTAGAAAACCTTACAATGCTTTATTCCTGCACAATGTGGTGAGATTCGAGCTTAGCACAAATTCCTCTATGGAAAAGAATTTCATATTGAGTCCAAAAAGTAATGACTTGATATTTTATATTTGGTTTTAAATTCATGAGTGTGTGTGTGTGTGTGTGTGTGTGTGTGTGTTTATGGAGGCTAAAAAAGTAATTTCTATTACATATCCATTAGAATAGCTAAAATTAAAAGCACTGAAAATATGAAATGCTGATAAGCATGTGGGACATCAGTAACTCATTCACTGCTGGTAAGAATGCAAAATGGTAAAGCCACTTTGGGATTCAGTCTGGAGGTTTCTTATAAAATTAAATATATTCTTATCATGGGCTCCTGAAATTATGCTTCTTGGTATTTACCCAAATGAATTGAAAATCATTTCCACACCAAACACTGGAACATGACATTTCATAGAGACCTTATTTATAATTGCCAAAACTTGGAAATAACCAAGCTGTCTCTCAGTAAGGTGAATGTATAAAAAGTGATACATCCACACAATGAAATGCTAATTGGTGTTAAAAAAAGTTTGCAGATACAAGATCAATGCACAAAAGTCAATTGTATTTTTATACACTACAAATAATCCTAAGATAAAATTGAGTAAAAAATTCCCATTACAGTAGGATCTACATAGATCACATCATAGTTCAGTGATTTTCCTTCTTAGATTAGCTTTCCAAATGAGCTCATCATGCCTTGTAAGTCTCAATGATGTTGCTCTAAGCAGCTTATCTGAATTCTTCTCCTTTCAGCATCCCTCTTGTTCACTTTGATTCAGACCTCTTGGCATCTTTTCTCAAATATATCAGGTGTGCTACTTGCAGCCCCTGTTTCCCAGATAACCACATGGACTGCTCCCTCACTTATCTTTGCCACTACATCTTTACTCAAATGTCAGTATGTGTATTAAGCAGGGAGCGGGGTTATGGCTCAGCAGTAGAACACCTGCCTAGAACATCTGAGGTGTTGGGTTCAATCCTCAGAACCACATAAAATAAACAAACACAAAACATAGGCTGGGGATATAGCTCAGGTGGTAGAGTGCTTACCTCACATGCACAAGGACCTGGGTTCAATCCTCAGCACCACAAAAAACAAAAACAAAACAACAAAAATAGAACAAGGCAAACATCAATACCCTATGTATATGTATGAATATGCAAATTGTATGATTCTACTTTGTATACAACCAGAAAAATGAGAGTTGTACTCCATTTGTGTACAAAGAACCAAAATTCAAAAACAAAAACAAAACAGATGTATTGTGTCTATCTACAAATAAAAAATATTTTTAAAAAAGTGTATTAAATAGGATCTCTCTCATCAACACAAAACAATCTTTCCTTCCACCCTCTTTGTTCTCTATCTCCTTACATTGTAAAAACATGCACACATGCACCCACACACACACATACACACACATACAAAGCTTTTGTTTATTATTCTATAAATTGTCATTGACAAGTGTTCAAATGAAAAGAAGCAAGAATAGTTAACCAACACCTTGTACCATTCACCTTGTTTTACCTACTTCAGTGTGTATTTTCTAAGAACAAGGACATTCTTCTAAATAAATCACAGTAAAATGGTCACATCAGGAAACATGGTATTGATCCAAGCCTGTTATCTAATTTTCAACCCATACTTAGATTATTCAATTTTCCCAACAATGCTATTTACAGCTTTTTTTTCCAACTGAGCATCCTGTCAAAGATTGTGCATTGCATTTTTTTGTACCTTTTCAGTCTCCTTTCATCTAGATCAAGTCTTTAGCAGTTCTCTTTCATGTTATTAACAATTTTGAGGAATATCTTTTAATTTTAATATGTTTATTCCCTCATGATTAGAGTCTAATTAAACACTTTTGCAACAATACTGAAAAGGTAATGTGTTTTTCTCATATCAGACATACATGATGTTGCCTGGATTTGCATTTCCCTCATTTTCTTGCTTGTTTATCTTCTTTCTCCTGTTGGAATGTAAGTTCCATGAAAACTCTGTGTCTCTTTTGTTTACTCTTTCAGCCCCAAATCTGACAGGTGATTAGAAAATGTTTATTGAGTGAGTGGATGAATATACAATCAACTAGGATTTTCTAGAATAAAATGGAACAACTGGCCTCCACAGCTTGCCATGAGTTAGTGCCAGCTAGCAGAGCCAATGACCCTGAACCCCACTCAGAGAAGGCTGAAGTCCCAGAATGTGGGACTGTCTCAGAATTTGGGATATCCACTTAGACACATGTAGTTGATCATGTGTCTGCCTTAAATATGCCTATTTATTGGTGCTTTACATAACATATGCTACCATTCCAACATATATGGTATATTCGAAATGTGTGTTATAAAATTTTAAAAATGAGTTTAAAAAGTAAATATAGTTGGAAGTTTTAATTTATTCTTTCCAGACTCCAGTGAATTGTTTGTTCAATTCTTGGTGGAGGCCATGTATATAAATTTCTATTTTGGAGATCACTGTTTTTTTCCATCCTTGAGCAGAGATGTTTTAGCATGTTAAAAACCCACATTGGTCTTTTCACTGATCAGTATTTTGAGAGGGATCCCAGACTGGGACAATCACATGGTGCCCTATCCTGATAAATCCCAGCTAGAACTTTTGAGGCCTAAGAGGCCCCTATGACTTCCCCAAAGTTGATAGTATTTAAGATAAAGGTGCTCCAGATCTCAAGTTTTGACTTCTGGATGTTCTGCCAGGAAATTTCTTTAGTTCTTGGAAAATGGTAAATTCTCAGAGGACAGCCTTTCCAAGACCAGGCTTCAATGATGTAGCTCACAACATTGCTAGGAATCTGAATCATTTAGCACGCCTTTGAAAATCAGTCCCATAATTATCTGAAGGGATCCTTTAATTAAATCCATGTTTCCAGGATGCATAATCCAAACTGAAACATTCCAGAAGTGTATTTACCGAAAATAATATATTGTGACCACTGTTTAAACCCCTGGTGCTTCAAATCAGCTACACTATAGCGGATCCCCCAGTATCAAGGTCTTTGTTGCCAATTCAGATTCATTTATAAAAGAATAGTTTCCCTAAAGTGTGGTCACTTCATATCCTTGTTTTCTGTTCAATTACTGTTTTGCATCAGATTTTCATATGAAGAATCCTCGGCAATGAAATTACATGACATGTATGTCTTTAGTAATTTTCATTTTTCATACTTTAAAAATATTTTTTCTTTTGAATTTATTCTTCATCATAGTCTTGTGATATAGGTCAAGGCTGAATAAAAGAATTACCATTGGAGGTACAATAACCTGAGCTTCCAGAGAGGTTACATGTCTTCTGCTGTGAAACACAAGATTTTTCTGGGAAAGTAGGATTTTGTTTCAGTTCTGAGTTATGTGTCCTTAATATTCCCAGTGGTCATTATGGTGGTTAAATGTTTGGTGACTGTATCATGCTATTTGTTTAAATGTAGAATATAGATTCTTAATATTTTTTCTACATAAAAATCTTGGAATTTAGAAAAGACATCTTCATGTTTTGAAATTTCAAAAGGCATCAACGATGTATTAGTCATTTCAAATGAGTGGAGAACTCCCAGGGTGAATAAAGTTTCAATCTGTATAGAAAATTTTGCTTGGCAAATGTTATTGGAGAACATTTAATACATTTTAGAACTAATTCCTGCTAAATCTTTTATTTGGGACAGACATCATTTTCCTTGAGTCTGGGAGTGGTTAAACGTCTTGTTGGTCCATCTCATTAGACAGAAATTTTTGACCCTACAAGTAAGACATTTTAAAAGACAGATGTCCAGACATTAATAAGCACAAAAGAAAAGAAAAGTCATGATTTAAAAGTGTGTATACACAGTCGCACACAAACTCTTCATGTAGAACTAGCAGCTGTAGCCATTGGCATTTGCTCTGGATGTGCAGTATTAAACTTTACAATTTGCTAAGCATCTCAGGTACCATTTTATACATTCGATTGTATCCAGCTTTCCATTATTGTTGGCAGGACATCCCTTGGAATGTCTGTTCTACTCAGGAGGTGATCTGGTGCCAGCCTCTCACAGAGAAAGACAAAAAAGAATCTGTAGTTTAAATAAAAACTAGTGGCACAATAAAATTTGTGAGAGGGCAAAATGTTCTTAAAATCTCAATATCCTGAATGACATTCAATTTCAGAAAGGCATGACTTTCTTAAAATACTTTCAAAGCTCTTATTCTCTGACAAGGAGTCTCTGAGAAAGATTCCTTCTCACAGCCTCAGTCGAAGTTCCTTGGATCACCATGTCAGTAAAACATCTTAGAGGCATCTAAGCATGTACTTTTTAAATTAAGAACTGGCTTTGCTCAAAGCAAAATGAGACAGAAATGGTCTTGGATGTATTTTCCATAGAAGCACCTGCTTTGGGTGCAACCACGCATAGAAGGATTCTGGCACAGTAAACTGTCTAACCCATTCGAAGGATGATATTTTGGATACTGTTCATGGCACCTTTCAAAGGCAATTTTTAGTGTTCTGTCTAGACTTATGTTCCGAGGTCAGCACACAGCCTTAGGATACTGCTAGTTGGTTGAAATAAGAGAAGAGACAAGGAAATTCAAATTAAAACCTCACCCTCTTTAGTGAGGCTGTGCCTGAGAGTACAGCACTTTTGGGGAGAG
Source organism: Glaucomys volans (assembly GCA_020662805.1). Lineage (NCBI taxonomy): Eukaryota > Metazoa > Chordata > Mammalia > Rodentia > Sciuridae > Glaucomys > Glaucomys volans. The sequence continues at coordinate 35,876 of JAJEJO010052928.1, forward strand.
CAGAGTTTCATGAGGCCAAATATGTCAACATCAGCCAAATGAACAACCTTCAAAACCAGTATTAAATTTTAGCCTTATGTTTTAAGATTTAGAATTATACAGATATTATTGTATTTGAAGAACATTACCTTTAATGAATTGAAACATAGGAGGGTGATGAACTTTGATAAATTTATCACAATTATTCTTCTTGTCTGTACAATGTGTGTGTACGCGTGCATGTGTGTATTTGGCAAAGTTAAACATCTATTCAGATTAGCTATCTTTAATTCACTGATATTGGGAATAACCTTGTAAAATATATGCCACTCCATGGGATATTTCAGATAGTAAAGAGAATTGTGTCTATTAACATATGCTGTCTTGACATGAGGTGAAGGAATGATGCTTAGAAGGTCACCCCCACCAGAGGTGGGCTCTACCTGAGCAGTGTGTATCCAATACAGTAACATTCCTTCTATCAAACTCAACAATTAGAATTCAGATCTTTGGATTAACTTTTTGTGAGATTCTTAACAGAAACTTTTTGGATTTAGACATAGAAAGCAAAATCAAAGTAAAAAATTTCATGTCTTTGAAAGATATTTAATTGAAGATGTTTCTCTGATATTTGAAACAAATATTGATTGCCTATATGTATGCATTGTTCATATGCTTTAATTTCTAACATAATCCTCACTTCAGTCACATTTTATGTATGAATATACTTAGGCTAAGAATTGTTAAATAATTTACCCAACAACATCTAGCTACTGGTTGCTGGGTCAAGACTTGAATCCAAATCTGATTCAGAAATTCATGATTTAAGTCATGGCACCTATGATAATGCATTATTTTTCTTTTGACATTACCCTCAATTTCTGAAAAGCATATATTCCTTTAAATCAGATGGTTTTTATGTTTCTAAAAAAGTGTGCTAAATTGCATGTCCATATAGGAACTGATCTGTCACTCAAAATGGTTAAGAACCCTGAGAGAACAGTGTTTTAGGCCTTTTTGAAGAATATGTAACACATAGAAAAACTACACAATTGACATGTGTACAAGAAAAATGTATGGTTTGTTATTACTTATACTTATACCAATAGTATTTTATAAATTGTTGCAATTATGATATTCTTCAGATGTTGGATTTATGAGTTACATCATGTTAGAAACGAAAGAAATTGCTGTGCTCCAAATAATACATGATGGAAAATCATCATACTTTATGTTCACAATGCTATTTGGGAAGCGCATTTTCTTCATCTGTATACACTAGCATGACAGGAAAGCCCGACTTTTCTTGTGTGCACTTTCTTGTGCATAGCACTGCACAAATAGGAAACTGAGGAAACCAGAGGAGAACAACTGGTAAATCATGAGTGTGGCTGCACTGAGCCAAGTGTGTCAAAAACAGTTAGTAATTCTCCCATGGAGAAAATTGGGGAGGAAATTAAGTTAAACAGTGCCTTAAGATGTGCAGAAGCGATTGTACTTGAAGTTCATTATAAGTAACAAAATGCCGTTTTTACGAACTACGTCAGTGAACAACTGGCATCATTCTGCAAGTCTTCTGCCAATCAATGTGTGACTGTAAGACTTCTCTCACCCCACTGAGGTGTGGATGCCCTCTCCCTTCTGCACTTGCATTCTCCTTTCATCTCCATGTAGACACGATCAAGTCTTTCCCATCTTATAATTCCCTAGATTAGTCCTCAAGAAGTTGACCTCTCTTCCTTCCTTTCCAATCTACTAAGAGTTTAATGCATAGTACTGCAATGCTCTCTCTTGGGTAATCAGTAAACTCCTCAATGCCACCTTCCATTGTCAATTTTCAGACCTCTTCTTAAGTAGTGGCTCTGAAATACTTGGCACTTTTAAACTTATGCTCTCTAAACTTTTTATTTTGTCTCTGTACCACTAGTCTTCCTTGGTACTTCTTCAAGTTGGTTCTTGGCTACACTTTGGTCTGTCACGGTCACCTTTTCTTTTGCTTAGTCCTTCAGTGTTGGGTTCTCCACGGTTCTGTGTCTGACCGTCGTCTTCTCTCATTCTATGACCTCTCCTGCCTGCACATGATCCAGGCTTTGGTTTCAACTACCACTTAAATCATGAAAACATTTTCTTTTTCACTAGGAGCATCATTTCATAATGATGAAGGAGTAAATTAACCAAGAGGATGTAAAAAGCTCAAATGCTTATGTGCCCAATAAAAGAGCTTCAACATATATAAGTTAAAACTTGATAAAACTGCAAGAAAAAAGGGACCATTTTAGTTGCAGTTTTAATACTTCTTTCTCAGTAATTGATTGAAGAAGTCGACAGAGGACTAATATATAGAAGACTTCAAATAAGTAACCCTTGATATTGACATTTATAAAACATTCATAAAGCACCCAAGCTAGTATTATTAGATTTCACATTCTTTTAAAGTATGCTTTATACATTTGCTAAGATTGCCAATGTGCTGCATTATAAACAAACCTCTGTGAACTTAAAAGGATTTAAATTATATAGCAAATTATTTCTGACTAAAACTGAGTGAAATTAGAAATCAATAATAAAATATTTGAAAAATCATCAAATATTTGAAAAATGAGCAACATACCACTGAATAGCCCACTGAACAAAGAAGAAATTGTCAGGGAAATGAAAATGTATCTTGAACTGAAAGAAAATTAAAATGCAACATATCAAAATTTATAGATGGCAGAAAGCTCTAGTCAGAAAAAAAAAAGCTTTAAATGTTTATCTTAAAGAAAAGTGATCTAAAATAAGTGATCTAAACTTCAACCTTAAATTTCACAAAAAGAGTTGAGTCTATGGTAATGCACACCTGTAATCATAGCTCTCTTGGAGGCTGAGGCAGATGGATTCCAAATTCAACAAGGCCAACTTCAGCAATTTAGCAAAACTCTATCTGAAAATAAAAATAAAAAAAAGTCTGGGGATGGAGCTTGGTGGTAGAGTGGTCCTGGATTCAGTCCTTGGTATTGTAAAAAAAAAAAAAAAAAAAAAAATTAAAATTAAAAATAAAAGAAAGAAAAGAGGGAGAGAGAGAGAACCACATCATTTTATCTTGAGTAAGCATAAGTGAAAGGGGAGAAAATAATGAGGAAGTCAATGAAGTAGAAGTAGAGAAGTTATAGAGAAAATAAATGAAACTCAAAGCTAGTTATTCGGTAAAAATCAATGAATTGATCATTAGACTGAAGAAGAAAGAAAGCAAATTACCAATACTTGAAATGAAAAAGGAGACATTCACATTATCAAGTTTCAATATGAACAATTTTATATATTTGGCAACTTAGATTACATGGAAAGTTTTCTTAAAAGACATGAGTTTTCAAATCTAATAAAGAGGAAATAGAAAATATAAACACCTCTATGTCTGTCTCAAAAATTGATTTCATAATTCACAAGTTTCCAGTATACACACACACACACACACACACACACACACAGGCAGATGACTTCCCTGGTCAATCCTACCATATATTTAGGAAGAATTTGTACCAATCTTATGCACACTATTTCAGGAAATAGAGATAAAGACACCTCCCAATTCATTGTAAGAGTTCAACATCACTCTGTGTCTCAAACCAGATATTAAAAGAATAGAAACTTCAGATAAATAATCCTTCCTAAACTAAGCTTTAAATAGTCTTAACAAAGGCAAATCATACCTGGTAACATAAAAAGAGAATAATATATCATGACCATGTGGGGCTTATTCCAGAAATTTAGCCTTTGAAAATCAATCATATTAAGAGCAGTAAGCAAATAAGTGGTCATATCAATAAATGCTACTTGGAAACATATTTGACAAAATTTAATACTCATTCATATTAAAAATTCTCAGCAAATTAAAGATAGAAGTTTTCTCAGTCTGTAAAAAAGACATCTACAAAAAACTTAAAGTTAGCATCATGTTTACTGGTAAAAGACTGAATATTCCCACCTAAGACTGGAGAGTGGCAAGGAGCTTTGCTCTCTGAGCTTCTATGAAACCTTGTTTTGTATACCCTCACCAAAGTAATGAAGAATTAAGGAATTAATTAACACATAGAGATTGGAAAGAATTAAGACATAGAGATTGGAAAGGAAGAACACATAGATAACCCAAAGGGATCTACAGAAAAGAAAATTTGAACTGTTAAGCACAGTTAGAAGAGTTGCAGGATACAAAATCAAAAAACCCAAACCCAAATTATAATTTTGGGTTTTTTTTGTTGTTGTTGTTTTGTTCTGAGAAAAGAGAACTTAAAAACAAAATCTTTTCATTGACACAGGGTCTTGCTACATTGCCCAAGCAATCACTCTGCCTTATATTTCTAAGTACTTGTGACTACAGGCATGTGCTGCCCTGCCTGACTGAACAGGAAACTCTAGCCAGTTGGTGGAAATGTAGAAAGGTTCAGCCATTATGGAAAATAAAAATAAAAAATTTAATTTTAAAGAAATTAAAAATAGAACTGCTATATGACCCACCTATCTTTATTCTGGGCATATGCCCAAAGAAAATGAAATCACTATCTCATAAAGATATCTGCACTCCCATGTTAATTGTAGCATTATTCATAAACTATAGGCCTACTGATGAATGAATGGATAAAAAATTGTGGTGTGTATGCATGTATATGTATATCCATATATACAATGGAATACAATTTGGCACTAAAAAAGATCTTGCCATTTGCCACAACATTATGCTAAGTGAAATAAACCAAACACAGAAAGAAAACCATGGCATGATATCACTTATTCAGAATCTTTAAATAAAATCCAACTCTACAGAAATAGAAAATAAAATAGTAGTTATATGGATTGAGGAGAGGAAATGGGTAGATAGAGGTCAGAGGATGAAAAGTAGCAGATATGTAAAATGAATAAGTCTAGAGATCTAATTATAATATGAAGACTATTGTTAATCAAATTATACCATATATTTAAGGCATGCTTAATGAGTACATTCTAGTTCATATTATGAAACCAAAAAAAGAGTAATCATGTGATATAATGAATATGTTAATTTGTTTTACTATAGTAACATTTTTACTATGTTTTATCCATAACATCATCTTTTAAATCTTAAATATACATAAAAAATTTATTTTTAAAATAGTATATTTTAAAATAGGATATTGCTATATCCTAGCAATAAAGAAATGGAAAATTAAAATTTTAAATTATAATTTAAAAGTGTTAAAATATATAATGTATTTCAGAATAAATTAGGAGTATGTGTGGTAGACTTGGACACTAGAAAATGTACCAAAGAATCCTTACAGAAATTAAAGAACACCTAAGTATATGTAGTACTATAGAATGTGCATGGATTTGGTATTGTTAAAATGTCATTTATTTTCAAGTTGATTTACAAATTTTATGCATATCAAATAAAAATCCCATTAGGACTTTGAAAACAAAAATTGACAATTTTGACATTTATGTGGAAATATGAAAGAAATAAAAGAGCTGAAATAATTTAATAAATAAAGGACAAAATCAGAGAACTTACACTATATCATTTCAAGCTTATTATAAAGCTGTAGTCCCAATAAGTAAAATTAGTGTCAGGATAGTCATATAGATCAATAGAACAAAAGAGTAATTCCAAGAGGAAACCTGGTCATATGCGGTTATTTTATTTTTGTAACTCAAGAGGGAAAACAATAGACTTTTCAATTAATGTTGCTAAAATTGAATATATGTTTTGAAAAATAATTAAATGTAATTCTTATTTCATACTATACTAAATAATTTCTAAGAATGGATCACGTGTATAAAAGTCTGTAGTGTTTTAAAACACATCTACAGATTTAACCTCCTCCAACAAAGCACAGCAAAAATTTAAAACATAGTGCCCAACCTTGACTATGACTCACTTTACCAACTCTCTCTGAAAAGAGAATGCAGTGATGTCCTGATTTCTGAGGCCAGGACGTAAGATATGTGACATCTTCCTGGCTTTCTCTCTCAAGAAGTTGTTTGAACTTAGGCACCATGTTGTAAGAAAGCCCAGGTCACACCGGACCCCTGTAAGTGTTCTGGCTCCAAATTCCAGGTGTAATCCCAACATATAGGCAGTGTCAACCACCAGGCATGTATGCCAATGAACCTCCAGTTCAGCCCGCTGCCTTCCAGCTGCCCCAGTGGACACTGAGTGGAGCAGAGACAGCAGTGCTTGCCAAGCGCAGCTCAAATTGTAGATTCATGAGCCAAATAAATGAGGTCGTTGTTTTAAACCACTAAATGATGGTATGTTTTGTTATGTAGCAATGGACAACCAGAACAATGTAAAAACTAAACTATAGAACTTTTTGAAAGAAAACACAGGAAAAATATTCGCAGTTAGGGTTAGGCAAAGATTTCTTAAAGGAACACCCAAAGCACAAACCAATAAAAAATTGGTAAATTAGACATTGACAAAATTACAAACTTCTAAAGACACAGCCAAGAAATGAAAAGGCAAAATTACAATACATATATATGACCAAGTACTGATATACAGAACATATTTGTTTATGGGCAAATGATTTATACAGACATTTTATGAAAGAAAATATATAAAAGCCCAATAAACATAAAAAGGTGCTCAATGTCATTAATCAGTAATTAGGCAAACACAAACATAAGTCTTAGTGAGATGCCACTATATATCCTGTGGAATATTTAAAATTAAATAGGCTGATAATACCAAAAGTTTGGAAATACATGGGATACCTGGAACTCTTATATATTGCTAGTGGAAATGAAATGTTTGACAACCCCTTTGGAAAAGAGTTTAGGTATTTTATATGGTGATTCGACCCCTTTGTAAAACAGCTTGGTAGTTTTTTACATAGATTTTTAAATAAGCATTTATCAAATGATTCAGCAATATCATTCTTTGGTGTTTACCCAAAGAAAAGGAAATTGTATGTCCATACCACACTTGTTGAACTTGCTTCTCACCTAATCATATAGGGTGATACATCCTCAATTCTGACCTTAATGGCCACCAGTTCTTGGCCAAGAATTTGAACTAAATTTTCTGTTCCTTTCTTTCCTTAAAGGGTATACCCCATGACCTCATGTTCACAGGCTCACATTTACACTTCCTTTACTGTACATTGGACAGATGGTCCAAAGCCTATGTGGGATTACATGCCTGTGGATCAGGCATCCCATGAACCACGAGATAGTGGTAGTGATAAAAACAATACAGAGAAATCAAGGATATAACACAGATTTAAATTGTGTCCAGGGATTATCATGGCCCAAAGTGTGAAACTTCCCTTTTGCTATAGTTATTTACTTTACGGTCTCAATATTCCTAAACTGGTGAGCATGCCAGTGAGACCAGACTGCTCTCTGAGAGCACTTTTTCAAATGTTTTCTCTCCAGAAACTCTACAGCGACATAAAATTATTTCTCTTACATCTTTCTCCACTTATTTTTCCTTAGTGACCTGATCTCAGCTATCTGATAAGCAGGGAAGTGATCTGGTAAGTTTAGACTAAATGTAAATGACAAAGTTCTATACATGTTGCCTTTTTTGGAGTATTTGCCTTGTAATCAATGAAGACTATCACTTTCTTTTTAATTCTAATTACTCAGCATAATCTGAACATGTTTTCTAGATATTAAAAAAGTAAATGTTTATATAAAGGGACTTCCATTAACTAATAATTTGTATCTCATATTCATTTTCTCTTATTTATAAAGTTATAAATATAATTTTTACCAGTATATGATACAGGAAAATGTACCAATATGGTCAGTTCTTTTAACTTCATCTTCCCTAAATGTAGATAAAACATTTTCTTTTTTATCTACGGGGAATTGGTAAGGATGAATGAGAGATTTTGTTTTCTCCAAAGAACATCTACATGTTAATTAAAATTTTTATAAGCTTTTTCAATAAGTGGCCTGGAATAGTTTCTGTCCCTTAAGACAGCAAAATCTCTTGAGTATATCCCTCTACTGTAAACCTAACTAAAGGAGTAATTTAAATAGTTCATGGACCAGAATTTCTGCAGAGAGTTGTGAGAAACTCTTATAAAGGCCGGGCAAAAAAATTCAAATCAATTCCAAATGTTTTATGCTTCACTTAGTGTTTATCTTACATTTTTATTCATTAGTGAGAAGAAATGACTGTATGTATATAAAGAAGAGTTTCTAAAGTGTCCAAATTCTTAAATATCCTATGTGCATTTGTGACTGCTGACAGGTTAGTCTAGTGGCATTTTGAATTATGTTTTTATTACATACTATTAGTAAGGACTGGCTTAAGTTTCACTAGTATGCTGTTAGACATTTTATGTTGTCCATTATTAAAATATGTAACCGTATTTACTTTTCTAGGGATAAAGATGAATCTTCCAACAAGATAAAATTATAAATGACTGTTTCAAAAAGTGGAAATAAAGGTAAGGGTGAAAATTTTACTTAATTCTAGAAATTTTGGACAAAAAAAGCACTTTCATTCAGCTGAGCTGTCTTTTAAGTAGAATAGTTTATAAGATGAATGCTTGGAAAACCAGGCGCTTCAAAAAAGAGGCTTATACTAAGGATTGATGGCACATGAAAATATTACGTTTAATGTCTATGAAATATCTTCAGTTCTCTGTTTATTAATAGACCAAGTCAGTTCCTATTTTAGTGTATGGACCTACAATATACACTGGTATATATGCCATCAATCTAAAATTTATTCAGCTACTTCCTTTTTACTACCTGCCAAATTTGGTAATTTTGTCTTAGAAATTAGTCTTGAATTTTTTTTATCTCCTCTTCTTCATCAACCTCCCTTTTATATTCAGAGTTATGATAAAAGCTTTCCAAATAAATTCCCAGCCTATAATGTGCTGGAACTCTGGCTGGTATTTGGCAGATCTAGAATGATCTTCCTTTTTAAATTTTTAAAAATTTGTTGTAATTTGTTATACATGACAGTAGAATACATGTATGCTTTGATTAAATCATACATAAATGGAGTATAATTTCTAATTTTTCTGATGTACAATTTCTCATTTTTCTGATGTTGTAGGATCACATCTGTCATGCGGTCATATATGTACATAGGGTAATAATGTCTATTTCATTCTACTATCATTCCTACCCCCATATCCCCTCCCTTCCCTTCACTCCCTTCTACTTAACCTAAAGTAACTCTATTCTTCCCCAGCACCCCACCCCTTATTGTGAATTAGCATCCACATATCAGAGAAAACATTCAGCCTTTGGTTTTTGTGATTGGCTTATTTCACTTAGCATGAAATTCTCCAGCTTCATCCATTTACAGAAAAATGCCATAATTTCATTTGTCTTTAAAGCTGAGTAATATTCCATATATATAAAAATATAAATATATATAAATATTCCATATATAAGTATATGGAATTTGTACATGAATATATATATATGGAATATTTATATATATGGATAAAGAAAATGTTATATATATATTCCATATATATAAATATTCCATATATAACATTTTCTTTATCCATTCATCTGTTGAAGGACTCCAGTTAGAATGGCAATTATCAAGAATATAAGCAACAATAAATGTTGGTGAGGATGTGGGGAAAAAAGGTACACTCATATGTTGCTGGTGGGACTGCCAATCCATGCAACCATTATGGAAAGTGATGTGGAGATTCCTCAGAAAACGTGGAATGGAACCACCATTTGACCCAGCTATCCTACTCCTCAGTTTATACCCAAAGGACTTAAAATCTGCATACTACAGTGATGCCGCTATGTCAATGTTTATAGCAATTCAATTCACAATAGAATGATCTTTCTTTAATGATACTTACCCCATTAGAAATTGTGTAGTAGCTCTTGAAAACCTTTATCTGTGATACCTGAACTAGGATAGTCGTTAGAATAATAAAAGGGATTCATAGAGAGCATAGATTTGTGAGGTCTGGATTGGGGTATAAAAATTTTCATTTTTTACAGAGTCCAGGTGATTTGATGACCACCTTCCATCCCAGGAGTGGGAAACAGCAATCTACAGAATTGAGAGTAAATTCCCTGGCATCACGCCCCTATGCCTTTCATTATGTGGCTCCTGATTGTTCCACCATTAACCCCAAGAACTTAGTGCTACTGCCAAGTTGCCATACCTTCTCATTTCTTTAAACTATTAAAATTTTAAGTCTTCATTAATATTATTTCCTTTGCTTGGCATGCCTTCTCCATAATACCTACCTTGTGAAACCTATATGTTGGGATTCAATTCAAATATCAAGCCCTCTATAAAACCTTCTTTTACTTGTGCTTATCTCCATTATAACACAACATAATTTGAAAATTCACATCATGAACACAAAAGTCTACAAGGCCAGGCTGCTAACATAAGTGACTGAGAAAGAGGCAAACAAGAGAGTTTAAGCTTGAACTATAAACAGCAGTTGCTTATTAATCTCATTGATCCATATCATGGAGTATTGGTCACAGTTTTCCAAGTCCATTATTTTCTAAGGACCACCCCCTTCCACAGCCCTCCTTCACACACACAAAACTAGGAAAATGTATGCTCTAAATTGGTGACTGTTTTCTCTAAAGTCTGTTCATCCTTCTCTACTGTGTCCTTTGACTCCAAATATTGACCTTCATATACTGTATCTATGAGATCTCTCAGGTGTGGTCAATGTGAGGGACAAACAGCCATTAGGCTCAAGAATTAGAAAGTGAGATCAAGATGCTTATCACCCCCACCACTCAGATAGATTAGCTCCTGTCAGGCATCCCTCTCCGCACACCTCTCTGAGCTACGGTGACAACTTCCTTTGGCAATTCTGAAAATCTTTGCTATTCTTGGCAGCTGAGAATCAGGTTGATAGTTCTGCCATGCCCAGAAGGGCCTTTTGCTTGGAGTTTTTTGCTGTGTAATTGCTCTCTTGAAATTCTTAATAATTTTATCTTAGAATTTGTGTATTATAAATGAAGTGAGGAACATAGAACAAGAGATAGGGATGTGGATTCTTAACTCATTTGTAGTCCTGTTCCCATCACCTGCTCGTACACCTTTGGATAAGTTCTCAGCTTCCCAATCCCCCAACCCTAGCATCTTGACTTCACAGAGCCTTCCCTACCCTATCTTTATCTGTGACCCACAATCGTAACCCACTGCAAGGCAAGCATGGGCTACAGAAAGCATCCCTTCCCCACTTACTCTGACAACCATTTTGCCTACAGTGGGGTCCTGGACATAGATACAGGGAGTGGGCAAGGTCTATGGGCAACAAAGTGATGTCTGTGCTCACCTGGAATTGGCAGCACTAGAGCGTGTTCAGTGGGTGATGCAGCAAGGGAAAACCACTCACCCATTCTGATCTAGGTACTGAGTGCGTCTCAACATGGAGGTTCTGTTACCTTGGGAGCTGTTCATCACCTATGCGTTGAGAAGTTGGGCTGGTGGGAAAGGGAAATTAACTTTCCCAGCCCTGATTGGTATGGTGATGTGGAAGGAGAAACCCAGCAGCAGGTGGACTATGAGTGCCATGCCACAGGGCAGGCTCTTGGGTGACTGGGAGGGTCTGCATTCACCTAGTGAGTGTTTCCTGCTTGAAGGAATGTGACATTGAATAGTAAATATAAAACACCGTAGGAAAAGAGAAAGATTATGGAAAAAAATGGTATTTTAGTAGCTTTAATGATAACTTTTTCCTGCTTTTTGAAAAAAGTGCCTCCTATTTTTATTTTGCAATGGATCCCACAACTTTGGTATCTGCTTCTGCTGAGACTCCAGGACCTATTGGTTACATGGAAGACAGGAAAAATGGCCTACAGCCCATGAACAAAAGGAAATTTGAATTGATACTCCTGTGAAAGTCAAGACCATTGGAGGGCTATACTCTGTGAAATAGAGGGTTGCCGGGAAAACCCATGGCAGCAAAGGCAGGGCACAGAGAAATCTCTCTCAGCTTGGATCTGAGTGGAAAATTAATTTTTTTGTGAAGTTTTTGTAAATGATACTCATCCCTCTGCGGATTTTGGGTTTGAAATACTCCACCTTGTCATGAAGGAAATTCCAAACCAACATATTTATTCAAAGATCTCACAGTAGAAATAGAGTGACTAGAGGCATCTAAGAGAAGCAAACAAAACTCTTTAACTCAGAACTGACAGGACCTCCATTGGGAAGACTCTGGCCTTCATACATGCTCAGAATTCAAATTATAAAACACAACAAAGAAGATTAAGTATAAATGGAACAGAGCAAAACTAGACAAAAACAGCAACAAATGGGAGAATTATTTGCACAAAGACTTCAAACATTGACATTATTTCAAATACAATGTAAAATAATTATATTCATGTTAAGTGAAAAAATGCATATAATATCTGAGCAAGGATAAAATATTACTAAAATAACACAGATTTGAATACAAATAAGAATAAATGTTGGTGAGGATGTGGGGAAAAATGTACTCTCATACATTGCTGGAGGGACTACAAATTGGTGCAACCACTCTGGAAAGCAGTATGGAGATTCCTCAGAAAACTTGGAATGGAACCACCATTTGAACTAGTTATCCCACTCCTTGGCATATACCCAAAGGATTTAAAATCAGCTTACTATAGTGATGTGGACACATCAACATTTATAGCAGCTCAACTCACAATAGCTAAGCTATGGAACCAACCCAGGTATCCTTCAACCAATGAATGGATAAAAAAATTGTGGTATATATACACAATGGAATATTACTTAGCCATAAAGAAGAATGAAATTATGGCATTTGCCAGTAAATGAATGGAACTGGTGTCTGTCATAAGTGAAATAAGTCCATGCCCCCAAGCTGAAAGCTGAATGTTCTCTCTGTGAATGCTAGCATACAATAAAGCGGGGAGGGTGGGAAAAATAGAAGGTCATTGGATTACACAAAAGGGAATGAAAGGAAAGGTAGGAAGGCCAATAAATTGAATTTGACATAACTTTCCTGTATTCATACATGAATACATGACTAGTATAACTCCACCTCACGTACAACCACAAGAATGGAAAGTTATTGACCATGTATGTACAATATGTCAAAATGCATTTCACTGTCATGTATAACCAAAAAGAACAAATTTTAAATAAATCACAGATTTGCAAAATAACTAAATAGAACTTCTACATATGCAAATATGACCACGGAATTAAAAACATAACAGAGTAGATAGAGCTGAAAAGAGAATTGTTAAACTAGAAGTCAGAACTTAAGACATTATCTAAAATGTTACCCTGAGGGAGGAAAAAAATGGGAAATATGAAAACGTAGTTAAGCAATATATATGCAGAATAGAACATCAAGTTTTAATGTTTGTGTACTTGGAGTTATAGAAAATGGAATAGAGAGATCAGGATAGAGTCAATTTCAAAGACATAAGAGCTTAGGATTTTCCAGAACTGGTGAAATAAAGAAGTGCAACAATCACAATAAATTCCAAGTAAGATAAATAGAAAGGAATGTATGTCTACCTATAATGTAATGAATCTACTGTAAAACAGGTAAAAATAAAAGATCTTAAAAACTCTCAGAGTGAGAAACAACTAGAGAGGTAGCAGAATTATTAACAGAAAGTAGGAAAGAATGGAGAACAATTGTCAAGCCAGGACTTCAGTGTGTTCTAGCTTACCACAAAGGAGAGGACTGAAACAAAATCAAAATAGGAAGCCATAATAAATGACTGATTTCACTTGAACATTTACTAAAGAAACTCCTTATGGATGAATTTAGAAGGAAGGAAAATAATCCCAGGGTGAAAGTCTAAAACTAAAAAATTTAGAGTGAACAAATAAGTTGAAAATGTGCAGATTAAAATTTTAAAATGACTTCATAAAACAGCAACAATATTTATTTGAGGCTTATTTGAAAAACAAATAGAAATAAATAATGGACAAAAATAACTTTAGGAATGAGGTGACTGGAACTGAAGTGTTTTAAAGTTCTAATATTATGTTGAGTGCCTTGTGTTAAATATATATTATTTGGGATAAAATGATCATTTAATATTTTTAAAGTTAAAATCTGATATATTCTATAAATTCTAAAATTGTAGTCACTTAACAGCATTGCATGGTAGCTATTTTGTTTGTGAACTTGGCTAGGCTGTGATACTCAGGTGTTTAATCAAACAATAGATGTTGCATGAAAGTATTTTAAAGATGGGATTAACTTTAAAGTCAGTAGTCTCTAAATAAAGTAGATTAAATCTATAATGTGGGTGCATCTCATTCAATTGGTTGAAGCCTTAAGAGCAAAGACTGAGGTTTCTTAAAGAACAGGAAGTTCTCGAGAGTACACCATAGAAACTATGCCAGAATTTTGAGCATGCTGCTCTGTGAAATTTGGATTCAATACTGCAACATCAACCTTCTCTTAAAATCAAAACTTGTCAGTCTTCCCTACAAACTTCGGACATACCAGTCCCCAAAACCAAGTATCATGTGATCGAGTTTCTTAAACTCTCTTTCTCTCCATGTATACATTATTTTCCATCAATTCTGTGTTTTAGGAGAACCCTGTCTAATATAGATAGTGCTCCAAAGTGAAAGATAAATTGATATAACTACAAGTAGAAATTTACTTACTCACCATTAAATGGGACATTTTAATATATTTATTTCTCTGTATTTCAGATATCAAGCAGACCCAAATTAGCATGTTTATAGATTATTTGAATAACAATCATAATTAACTATAGGACCCTATGCCAAGCAATTAGAATATATATATTCTTCTGGAGTACAGAAAGCAAATTTCATAATGTGGTTTCAGAAAGATCACTTTTTGACTACAGAATAATTTTAGATATCCGTAAAAATACCTAAAATCCATTTGGTCAATTAAACACAGACTTTTTAATAACCCATGAGTAAAGATATAAAAATAGGAAATGTTTGCAAATAAATAATAGTTGAAATACTAATTATGAAAATTAGTGGGGTATTGCCAAGGTACTTGCAATTCATAAGTTTCATGTATATAAAAGCAAATGAATAGAATTACTGAAAGAAAGAATGAAGGTAGAAATTGACCTTCATTGCATGGTGTTTAAGAATAGTTAAAATTTAGTGATTATGGTTCAACTTTATAAAGACAATTACCAAAGCTAAAGTAGATTCTTTGGAAATTTAAATGAAATGGGAAGAGAATAGGCATTGGTAGGTGTGAAGTAAATCTGGAAACATCTTTTATTGTTACTTCTTATTTTTGACGGTATTGAGGCAACTTACTTAAGTTCTTTGACCTTCGATTTTCTTAATTGATAAATGTGAGCAATAATAATTAGCTTATATTATATAAAATGTGTGAAAATAAAGTGTATAACATGAGGTACATAATTTATATATGTTTAGTTCCCTTCTCTTTTCTTTGAAATACAAGATTGCATTTATTCTTCACTCATCCATTCCTTAAATAAGCAGAAGCACCTACTAGGTTTTATTTTTCATACTTATTTTTTAAATGATGTATTTAAACTTGTTTTCTATAGCAGATCCTTAAAGAAAGTAAAATGTGGATACAGATGATTTTCCCAATGCAGATTACATTATAATTTATATCACTGTGTTCAATTAATTTTGTTTCTAAGATGCCGTACTTGCTAAGCTAGCAATGAGATATCCTCTTGTAGCATTTTACCATGGATGAAGAGGAAATAAAGGGGAAAATACAGAAAAGACCCTAATATGTACTTAAATCAGAAGGAGTTAGATTCTAATTCTGTGCCAACTGGATAGGCTTCCTCCTGTCTTCACTGGGTAGAGCTCCATATGTCTCCAATTTTAAACAAAGCCACTCCCAACAGGAGCTCTACCTCAAAGAAGCCTAAGAAATGGCTGAGTGTCAGCATCTTCAGTGTGCTTAAAATACAATTGCTCTGACAGGATCTTGAACACCTGCAGTTATTTCAAAGGAATTTTGATCCAACAATAATTCACACAATTCATCATCTACAGATGCCAAAATAATTCTTTGAAAAACTGTGCTGTAGTTAGCAAAAGAAAATTAGAAAAGATGAGGGTGGGCAGCAGCGTTTCCACGTAGGATGTTTTTATAGGAATCACTAAATTCTTACGTTTTTTTCTGTCTAGTCTTTTTTTCCTCATAACTGAAACATCGTGGATGCACTCTTTAACTTGATTGTGTGCTTACAATCAACACGGACAAAGGCAGATTCATTCAAACAATTCAGATTTTTCAGTTTTCTTTTCATCTCAAATGAGAATGTATCTGGGAGTCTCATTTTAATAACATTGATAATTTTGAGAAATTCCATGATTTTCCTTTGAACAAAAATCACACTGAGATTTGAAAATATTTAACTCATATGAGACATATGTTTAATCGGAAAGAATAAGGATTTGTATTCTTTTCAATCCCAGTCATAAAATAAACGTCTTTCACCTAAATTCAGGTCTCTGGGCAAGCTGGGACAGAAAAGACAGAGTGCTGTGATTTCCTTTGTGCAAATAGTCAGAAGTGCTGCGGGGTGGGAGAACCTAAAAGGAGACGAGCTTGACACTATGGATTATCAGAAACCAGGTTGGATGGAGAGGAGCTAGGGAACTATTGAATTCAGTTTGTATTCATAACAAGAATTAATGCTTATGCAAGCAGATGAATATCAAGTGGTGTTGAAGGGACTAGATCTAGAAAAAGTCTCTGTGTCATTGTTAGAGGAAAAGTTAATTACAAAATGTGCTCTGAAGGTTAATTTCTTTAAAAGTTACCTGACAAATTATCTCTGCAATAAGTAAAGATACCTATGACAAAAAAAAAAAAAAAAAAAAGAAGGGGTCATTTGCCATCATTGAAATAAACAGTTTTTAAGAAGCACAAAGTATTAATTCTACTGATAATTGTTCACCTACTATGCGAGAGTGGCCTATGACTAATATCAGTCAAAGATGGTTATTCAGCTCAACCTCAGTGGATTTCAGCTTTCAGGGTAAAGGGTGTTTCTTGGAGAAATAGGAAAACCTCTACATTCTCTCCTTTCTCAAGTTCTTCCTATTTAATAGTTTTCCCTATTAAATAGAAGCTTTTCCTATTTAATTATGCTCCAACAGAATCACCGCTCCCTCCCAAAAACAGATTCACCACCCTCCTCACCCCCAAAACAGTGTCCTTTCTAACAGGTTAAATACCTTAGTAGAATTTCTGACTCTTCATTCCCCAAAGCCACGTCTTCCAATGAGGATTCAGAAAGGGGATAAAAGACATAGCATATACAAAATTGAAATACCCATTTTCAGATTGAGTGAACTTATTGCCAGTACCATTTTCATTTAGTTCTTCCAAACCTCAAGATTTTGGCTTTCTTGCTTGGAAATACATAATTCCAGGAACCATGTTCCCCAGAGATTTTGTTCTGCCCCTCAAAAAACCAAGTTTTGTCAGAGACATGAATGAAAGAGCAACATGGCCTAAATAGATCTCCCCTTCAAATGGGGAAAGGAAATTAGGCATCAAAACATTGAAGCAGCATATTTAAACAAGCACTTCTTCCTTTTTTAAAGGTCAGATTGACCTACCAGGAAAGCAGAATTGAAGAATGTTGTGGTTTTACTTGGGAGGTAGGTTCAAAGTTTTTTTTGCTGCTAAATGGTATGAATATATACATGCATATATATATACATATAATATATATACACATATATAAAGTTATATATTATTTTATCTAATTTTATGATGAAAAAATAAATTGACCCTGAGTAAATACTGTTAGTAAAAACCCAGTCCTGCTTTGCAAATGGATACTGTCAAATCAAGAGCTTTATGTTGACCTTTAGTTTTCTGGCTTTAAAGAAAAAAGGCCATGTCCATTCTGAAATGGAACGAAATTTAAACATAGCTCTCTGGGTGGTTCGACACAATTCTAGTAAAGACTTAAGCACTCACAGCATGACCAAGATTACCTGCCCCCTGCTGCTGTGTCTTTATGGTGGCCCCTTGATTGCAAACCTGCTATTACTGTCTCTGGGATCCTTAACCCTTTCAAATTAGCTTTTTTTTTTTTTTTTTTTTAATTCCCTGTCTTCCTAAGTTTGGTCCATATTTCAGAGATGCATCTTGGTGAACCATCTCAAAACTTGTGACTTTTGTAGACCTGTCATACCACCCTACTATTCATGGGCTTTCATGGTGTAACAGTGGAGTTTTAAACTTTTAATTATTAAATTATATTCTTACTGCTATTAGAGACTGCCCAGACTTTATAAGCAAAAAGAATATTGGTTCTGAGTATTGAATCTGAGGCCAGAAATACTACCTGGCTTCAAATTCAAGCGCCCTTTCCTTATTCACTATATAATTTTTGGAATGTTTTTATTTCTAGTCTGATTAGTTTTCTCATCTGAAAAAGGAATGAAAATCAAAGTTATCTCAAGGAGTCATGAAGATTACATGAACCAATGTATTTAAAGTGCCTAAAACATTAGCTATTAGTACTAAAAGTGGAATGTAACTCTTAAGCTGTGGGAAAGAGTAAATTTTTTCCTCAAAATTTAAATATTTATTTGAGATAAGCAACAATTTCACTTATTACAGCCCAGTTATACATTCACAAGGACGAATGAAGTGGTTACACATTCTTTAAAACAAAGTATATGTCTTACTTTTGTTTCTCCTCAACAATTCATAAGACACCATATAACAAATGAAAACCAATAAATTTTTCAAAATTTAAGTGATTCTTGGAATTCTGTAAGTTACTGATATAAACTCTCTAGCTGTATTGGGATTATGTCCTTAAAAATCTAAGATATAAGTATTTAAGTTTCTTTATATGTACAATAGGAATAGAAAAAAATTACTTTATATAGCTTTATGAGTCAAGCAAACATATCTATCATATAATAATTGACCATATAGAAGGTTTTTTAAAACCGTAAATTGATACTGAAGAGAATGTTCAGCCCTAGTTCTGTGAAACCGGATAGTAGGCTGAGCTACAGGGAAATAGCCTCCTGCTGCCCCATAGTGGCAGCTGATGTCAGTGCAGCTTCCTCTCTGCTGGTGGCCTGTTGGGACTCCAAGGGAATGCAAGCAGGGCTTTAGCAGAAAGATAAACCCAAATCTACTCTATTCTTATTGGTAAAGACCAGTGGGAATAACAGGTAAAAGGAAAAGAAACAGGACCCCATCCACATAAGAAAGCAATGTAAGTGTCAGAAAGAACCGTCCTGGGGTATGTGTTGCCTGGCAAAAGTCATTATCCACATGGCATAAGGAGGGTGGCCCTGAATTGTTTGTGAGTCTCCACCTATGACTGTGCAGTTTGGTCCTTGAAAACCTGCACCTTTGTCTTTCTTTCTTTCTTCTTTCTTTCTTTCTTTCTTTCTTTCTTTCTTTCTTTCCATCCATCCAATCTATTTTCAAGCCGTACTACCCAAGTAATAATACTCCATTGTAGGCACACTTGGAAATCTAGTAATTTGGTGACACCTCAAGCCATTTATTTTTGAAACCATTCTTTAAATACTTCATTTAGAAAAGAGATATGTATAGAAGGAACATGGCATATGTGTTTTAAAAAAGGATTCACAACCGTGGCCTCTTTTCTGCCTTCTTGAGCAATTCAGCTCTGCCTCCAAACTTGCATTCCTACTCAGCAAGGCAAAAGATTCCTGGCTAACTAGAGGCCTCTTTCTTAGAAGGCAATTTGTAAAAATCTATTGTTTCTAGACAATGCTCTGTATCAATCCCAAGGAGCTTATAAAAGTGTGCACTCTGTATATACATGTCTCTCTAATAGCTGTCCTGGATGGTAGATTTTTTTCTCCATCTCATTAAAATTTCAGTCAAAAGTTGGCAATTGCAAGTTATTCGTTTCTTAGATATTGTCTGGCTCTATTTTTTCCCAGGCTTTTAAAGTTGCCTTTTCAATCTCTCTTTTTCCTGCATTCAATGTGGTCAGATTTGGTCCATTTTGGCCTTGAAATACCCTCCTTCCATGCTCTCTGTCTCCATTTCTCTGATACTGCCAAAATTCAAGCCTAATTATATGTCACCTAAATTTTTCCACCCTTTTTCAACCCCGCATCAAGAAACTGTGTGGTAGTGCAAAGATAGTATATACTTTGGAGTCAAAAAAACCTCTGAATTCCAATTTCAACACTTACTTTGCTGTGTAATCTTTGGCAATTGATCATAATATTCTTCATCTTAAATTGGTGAAATAATGATCTCTTCAAAGGGTTATTCATACACAAGACTCCAACATCCTGTCTGGCACACTGTTGGTAGTTATGAAATCAATTACCATTTACTCTTCTTTGTGGAAGATTCAAGGGCAGGACAGTGGAAACCATCACCTAGGTTACAGATAGTAAAGGGGTGCATTTTAAATTATAGGGAACTGAAAAGCCACAGTATAAATGATCAGAAGATCAATTGCTTGCTATTATCTCCTACACAATGATAACCCTAAACAATGATATATGTGCGTTTCTGAATGTTACATAATCCTTCTCTAAATATTTCCTTTGTGTGGATAAATTCTAAAGACATTAAAAAGCCTATCTCATCTTAAATCTTTCAAATTGTATTTAATTATATTCTATTTTAATATTTTAAAACATGTTTTTGAATGAAGTGAAAAATTATGTTACACATTTTTCTCTGCCACAGTAATGAATATTAATATTATAGTCTCTATTAAAAGCCCAATTTCTCCAACTTCACCAAAATTGATATTTCTGCAAATTCTTATTCAATAGCACATATAACTCTCTATACTATTTTGTTTTTAATTTTTAAGAAGCATAATTATGCTACCATATTACAGAAAAGAAAATTTTAATTGTCATTATTATTTGTTCATTTTATGATTATTATTGAAAATAATTTTGTTATGAAAAGGAAGTGGATGTTAAAAAGGGGTCTACTTTGCAACCAAATATGGAGTCCTCTTCAATTATTTTTATACATTAGTGTCAGTCATATTACTTGAAGCTCAAATCTGATAATGCCATTTACAGGTCCAATATTTTCTGGATCTTATTCTTTGTTGTAGAATACAATCACATTAAATTTCTTTTAGCATCTGATGTTCATGGTGTCCCGACTATGTTGAATTTTACCTAAGTCTTGTGTTATTGGAAAATGGCAATGGTTAAGAAATTTTCTCCACTCTTTTGTGTTCCTGAAAATAGCTTGTTGTGCATTACCATCCTTCCCCATATGATTTAGGTAAGACTGAATGAACCCTGATTACTTATGTAAGAATAGACACAGATTCCATAAAGTCTCATTCTATCCCTCATAAATGAACAAACTGCTAATTATCACAAAATGCTTGCTGACCAAACTTAATTTGAGCTTTCCCCCAGGTCTGAATTTTGACCCATCCTCAATCTGAGCCACATAAAATCCCCCTGAGAATAGGCAGACTTTAAGATAAAACATTGTCTGACCTGATGGTACCACCCTTTCCTCCCTTTGTCAACACTGATTGGTTCTTTTCAAGCTTTGTTTACTTCTCCTTTACTCCTCCTTATAGCACAAACACTCTTTGCCTAATTCTTTTTTTTTTTTTTTTTTTTTTTTGGTACAGGGGATTGAAGCCAGGGATTCTATGCCCCTGAGCTATACCTCAGTCCTCTTCATTTTTTAAATTGACACAGGGTCTTGCTGAGGCTGTCCAGGAACTTGTGATCCTCCTGCTTCGACCTCCCTAGTCCTTGGAATTTCAGGCATGTGCCACTGTGCCTGGCTCTTTGCCTAATTCTCAAGATGCTGGTATGATCAGAGTGTTCTCCCTTCTGCAACAGTCCCCTCCCACATTGCATTAGCTTTTTCTTTCACCTTACTAGAATTCTTTCAAATGAAATCTCTTTTTACAAAGTTCAGATTTGGTATTCATTTGACAGTCCAGCATAACAATCAAAACTGCAAGCTCTTCTCTAATTGAGAGCTCCCCTCTGTTCCCAGCTTGGTTTTGCCTTAAATCTGGAAGGCCCTTCACCACATTCTAATTGAACTTCTGGCCCATTCATAGCTGCTGGAGGAGAGGGAATTTATGGAAAGAACTTTGGCTGATATTGTTGAGATTTGGTATTGGAGCTGCTTTGGCTTTTTCTTCTTGGTACACGTTTGTAGGTTTCAAGAAATTTCTACCACTGGGAGCATCTGAAGCTATCTTCCTTCTCTTACTCAACCATCTCAGCCCACAAGGCCTTGGAAATTTATTTTTTCACTGGATCATTTTGTATTAACTTCGTTCCCCACAAGTAGTACATTTAGGTGGAACCCCTTTCCTTGTTAATGGATCCCTGATAACCCTCCCACTTGGTTCTATTCTCCTTCCCTACAAGAAAGTAGTAAGGGAACACCTTAATCCTATTCCATTTTCTTAACTTGTGATAACATCATCCTCCTCCCCCAAAATTCTTGTACATCCTCATGCTATATAATGAGCAAAGGATTTAAAAAAAACTTTCTGCAAATTCTGCATTAAGTAGTGCAGTACTTTAATTTACAATATGGTGATGCAAGGCACTTGCCTCCAGGCTTCTAACAAAACTATGCAGAAAAAAGTTCATATTAGAACTGATAGGTCATACCAAATACCTGCTGTATGCTATCATGGTTCTTGTCTTGAAGCTTGGGCAGCTCTTCTCCCTTCTAGATTTAATACATTTCTATTCATCACTAACAGTTTGTAATGATGCTGTCTCTTCTCTGTCACCCTGTCACTCCTCCCTCTTGAAGAGCAAGTTCTTGTCTTCCACGTGCTTCCAAGTTCTTGCAACTCACATTACCCATATCTTTGTATAGTGTATCACTTTTAATTAAGTATTTAATTTGACAGGTACTGTGCCAGGATCCACGTCAAATGAAGGTACAGGAGGAAGCAAGGTAGACATAGCTGCTGACCTCACAGGACATTGATTCTCCTGCTCCATCAGGAACTGCTTCAGTGGAGGATTTTCTTTCATCTTTTATCTTTTATCTTCAATATATGCTTATGGAAAATGCTCAATATATTTATTAAATAAATGAAAAACTGAGAAGATGCATAAAACCTTAAATATGTTGACTTTTGTGAATCTGATATGACTGACTTGTTGAAGCTGATATGTGAAAACATGTTGAATGTCTTAGAAGAAAGAGAACATGCTCATGTGGCCTGAAAGAAGCTTGAACTAATTTCACAGTGAAGACTAAATCTTCTGGTCTTGCATCTGGCTCCTAGAGCAGTTCCAGAGAGGTACATTAGGAGTAAATCCTGCTAACAATTTTTTTCCACATTCTTTAGCATCTAAAAGTGTAGGACTCTGATGAGAAGTGTTAGTAATATAGCATGAGCTCAACAAATAACTTAGTACCTACAACAAAGGAAAATGTGTATTTGGCAATGGTGATGAGCAAGGTTAATAAATGAAGTTCTGCATTATGGAGGAGTTTGCAACCTGATGAGACAAAAGTTAACTATAGGATATATAGGAAAGACTAAATGCCATAAGGAAAGACTAAATGATGGTGTAGGAGGCTTCAAAGATGGCAAGTCAACAGTTGGATTATGGTTCTGGAGAAAAAAAATAAAATCTTCACTGAGATAGTGTTGTTGAAACTGAAACTTGGAAACTATAAATTCTTTCAAAAAGCAGCAGCCTTCAAGCAGGGAAGAGCAGGAGAAAAATCAGTGAGCTGAGATGGTAGAGTTTCTTAATTGCTGTGTGAACCTTCACATGCAACATTTCTCAACATAAGGCATTTCCCATGAGGGGATTGCCATGGGTTCCTCAGCATTCCTTGGGGCCCCTACAGAGCCAAGTGATGCCTTTGCAGCTTGAGATGCCCTTGAGGATTCTCTGTCTACACTCTGGGATATGCATAAAACCCTGGGGAGTCCAGGGGCTTTCCTTCTCTTTGGTGTCTGCTTTTATTTAGTGGGAAACAGCCTGTGGGCAAGTTTCTCATTTAAAATGAACAAATTTATTTTCCTGTTGTAGTTCAAGTCTTTTCATGTTTTAAAATCACCATTGACTCTACACAGTGTCACCACAACCTGAGTCTAGATCGGTATGTTCTTGAGATCACATTTAAGCTCTGTGACCACCATCTACCCTGCCTGGGAAGGGTTATGGTTATCAGTTACATACTTGACTCAGGATCAAAATAGTTTTCCTCTTAGTGTAGCCTTTTTCTCCCACATTTATCTGCATTCTCCTTTGTGTTTTCTGTCATCTGCCTCTCCCTAGAATTTTTTTTTTTTTTTTTTGGGCACACTTCCATTTTGTAGTCTGTCTCCATAAAGTCAGGGAAATGGACACTGCCTGGTTTGTTTCTTTTAGTCTCTAAATCTGCATGAATTACTGCTCAACTAATGAGTCATTATTAATTAACTCCTCTGTAGTGTGGTACTGTGATAATAGCTGCTAGTTATTAAAATTCCTGCCAGGTGGCAGTCTTTGGGTTAATTTCCATTGTTTATTTCATTAATCTTCATCACAATCCTTAAAGTAGACAATTCAAAGATGAGGAAACTGAAGCTCAGAGAAATTAAGTAAATCCCTTAGCAAGTTCAGGGCAGTACATTTGAACCCACTCTGCCGGCCTATGAAGTTCACCCTCTTTTTCCCCTGCATGGTCCTTGAACTTCATGATGTGTAGTCAACGTTGGATATATTTGCCAGGAATAAAAAGGTCTTGGAGAAATATAGACTGAAATATCTACTTCTAGGTATAAATAATCATTTTGTTTAGATCATTGTCACAAGTACTATTATAACTCATCTTTCCTTTTCACAGTTCATGTGACACTGTGTTCAATAAAAGACCTAGTGAAGTACAGCATGGAAAGTGCTTACAAACAGAGGCTGAGCTTAGACTGTGTCTGAAACCTACTCCCTCTGCTGCAGGGAGAAGTGAGGACAGGTGAGACTGAGTCATTGCTTGTGGTGACAGATGGCAGAGCCATACTGAGCATGAATTCTGACCTCTGCCATGGGACTTTTTGTTTCCAAAGCATATAGAGATTCTTATTTAGACAAGAATTTATTCTCTGCAATCCAATTGAATTATTCCAGAATTAGTTACTAAATACATATAAACATTAAGTACATCACTTTTTCTTCATTCTTCTAATCTTACTTACACCATTGCATTCATCTACTTGGTTTGATCAGGAAATCTCTTCCATTTGTTACTATTCTCATTCTATTCCCACATTTTTTCCTTGACATTGGCAATTGTTTGAATGTTCCTCTAAATACAATCTCAATGTATTTTTAATTAATTTATTTTTGGTAACCTCAATAAGATGTATTTAAGTTGTTCTCTGATGATCCTTTGAGGGGGTTTGCCATATTAGTCTTAGTGACCCTTTGGATTATCTCTAATATTTGACTTTTTTTTTCTTTTTTGCTTATCCTTTTAGTCTGTCTTTGTTAATTCATCAGTATTCACATTAGATTTCATTTTGTCATTAAGATGTAACATATCATCATCCAGTTTTTATTTCCATCAAGTTAGCATTATTGGTGCATTTCATCTTCCCCAAATACTAGCACTTTGGATGCTATGGCTAAAATTGTGAGCTGTGGGTTCAATGTCAGCCTCCATCAGTACTTAACTAGGTAACTGGATAACTGCAGGCAAGTTACTTAATCCATTTCTTCTTCAGTTTCCTCAACTTAAAATGCAGAAAATAATGTGTGAAGATTTGATGAAATACAATTGACTCATTATTTAATAATACATTCTTAACTTAAAATTGTATCACTATTATTACCCTATATACATGTATGACTACACTACTGTTGTGACTCTGAACCAAGTACAGTCAGAGGAATGAGAAGTTGTGCTCCATTTGTGTACAATGTGTCAAAATGAATTCCACTGTCATGTATAATTAATTAGAACAAATTAAAAAATAAAATGTATCACAAACAATTTATTTTGACCATATTTGAGAATCAAATAGACTTTCTTCCTGTCCATATATTTTCACAAATATCAATAGTACAGTGATAAGAACAATATTTAGAATTCTTCATAATCCCACCCCACTTTATCAAATCAACTTTCATTTCCTTTTATATTATAGTAATCATAAGATGGCTAAATTTGCAATTTTTCTTGTTTATGGAATAGTTTTTATAAATGTTTCCTATGATTTTATATTTCAAAAGTATAAATGTCCTGTTGCATAAAACTCCCAGAAACTGATAAATTGCAGTTTATCTCAAACTTTCCTCTTGTTGAACATCTGGGTGGTGCAACAGAAAATGCATAGATTTCAGAGTTGACAGAATTGATTTGACTACTTACTGGCTGAATAATATAGGGCAGACTATTTAATATCTCTAAGTTTTAACTTTCTTTTTTTTTTTTTTTGGTATTGAGGATTGAACTCACTGCTGCTTAACCACTGAGCCACATCCCCAGCCATTTTTATTTTTCATTTTGAGAGAGTTTCTTGCTAAGTTGTGTAGGGTCTCACTAAATTGCTTGGCCTTGAACTCGCAATCCTTCTGTCTCAGACTCCAGAGGTGCTGAGATTACAGGCCTGTGCCACCATGCCCAGTCCAAGTTTGAATTTTCTTACCTATATCATGGGGATAATTGTTTCTCCCAGAACTATTTGGCTTTAAAAAACTATTCAGGCAAGGCCCCAAGGCAAAGTATTTGCTGAAATAATTCCCTTCCACTCCATCTTAAAATAGTTCTGTTTCACTCTGCTCCCACTCCAAATTTTGCTCAAATATTTTTCTTAAGAACAAAATATGTTTGATAGTATTTTAAGAGAATTGCTATACTGTACTTGTTCTATTTCACTAGGAAACTAGGTTATCAATTCTAAACAGAGGCTAGTTAGATAAGATATTCTTATGTTCAAAATCAACCTGAGGTGTTTGACTTATTCTATAGTGTTGGGGTTAAAAAGTAATTATTTTACTTTGAAACTGTCATGAGTTACCATGAATTACCTGCAAGTTTGTGACTTTGCCTACATATCTCCTGCTATATGTTCAAAAGGCAACACCCCACCAATAGATTAATGCAACTTTATTTTTTTAACCTAAAAAATTTGCATCAGAATTTTTACAACAAATTCACAATTGGTATAGGTGTTGAGTACTCAAATCTGTTTCCTTATTTGCCAAGGGTGTACTTAGGCATCATCCATTTTCTATGTTACTTTTCAGAGGCATTCTAATTTCAAAAATATCTGATGCAGCAAAAGGAACATGACTGACAACACGCCAACTTCACGGAATTGCAAATGAAATCACCAAAATTTGAGATATGAAGTTTGAATTCATATCTAATGCTTTTCTTGATCATGAATCACTCAGAATATCTCATTGCTCAGAGCATTGAGTATTTCTCCTGGGTAGTTTTATTTCTCTATCAATATCTGACCTACAACACAAATGGCACTGAGCTAGCAGTTAATAAAATACAACACATAGTCCATTTTTACTAGTCAAATGACAGTAGAGTGAAATGTTTCCATCTAAAATCATGTATAAAAATTGACTTAAGGAAGGTCATTATAGGCCACCAGTCAATAAATTCCATGAGATACACTATATGGACAATTATTTGAAAGACTAAAAGTTGAATTCAATTGGAAATATGATGGTTACAGTTTTATTAGGTATGAATTATGATTAAATTGTACCTGAAATTTTTTATTGTTTCCAGAGTGTCACCATTCATAGTAACCATTCTGAGGAGGAGATGGCACAAGGACAGAAGACCAGTCTCTGAAACATTCTGAGTTGAACTTACAGTCTTTTTCCACTTTCTTCCCCATGTTCTCTCTTGCAACCTTTTAGCAGCTAGTGCTGAATTACTGGCAGAAATTTAAGATTCATGTTTTTGAAGATAAATACAGGCATATATTTTCAAACTCATATTTCAGATACAAAAAGGTCAAAACTTGGCTAACACTTAGGGCAGTTTCCTATCTTTCTTGAACTGTTGTCTCTTTTCTGGTCCAGGTGATTTTTGGTTACAATTCCAAGGAGGATGTAGTGGTCAAGTGGTGTGATCTCAGGTCTACCAAGAAACCCCCCTTCTCCCCCCACAGTTTACCTGAATTCTCCCCACCTGCTCTCTGGTACTTGAAATTCCCTTAATAAAGGACCTAGATTTAAATTCCACACTCGAAGATAAGAGAAATGGGGATTAAGACACAAATACTCCCTTTGAAAGAGCAAATTGACTTAAAGTCACACTAAAATATCTGGTTATATCAGATCCTTGACTCAAAGCAGGTTTTGTTGTCCAGGCAAGGGGAGAAGAAATAACTTCATAGAAGGAAATATGTGAAAACAAAGTCTTAGAGTGAAAACAGTTTACTTTTTTTTCCACTTCAAAACAAACTCACTTTAGTTACATTCAAGTATAGATGGCTTTCTTTCATTTAACGAATATAACACTTCTCTCCTTCTTTTGTTCTAGAACAGTTTTCTCTGAATTATCAGATCCTTTAAGTGCATCTCCATTTCCTAGTCTGGAAAAAAGAAATTACAGACTAGAAAGTGTGTGTGTGACATTGTTGAGACTCTGCATAATCTTCAGAAAGTGTTTTTTGTTGTTATTCCACACCCTCCACCCCCAGTACTGGGGATTGAATTTAGGGCCTCATGCTAGAAACTGTTACGTAAAAACAGGGATGCCTAGAGACCAGAATATTTTTGCAACTCACACTTAAGTAAATCCTGCAAACTTGTTAGTGATGTTGGGAAAGATTCCAGGATAGATCATTAAAAGATAGGGGAATTACTGGGGAATAATATTGGCCAAATATATTGCTAGGTTGTGTGCATCTACAAATATGTAACAATAATTCCTGCCACTATGTACAAATATAATGCACCAATAAAATATGGAAAAATATAAACTGAACAAAAATATGGGGTATATAAGTTAAAAAAGACAATTGGTAATCATTAAATTTATGGGGGTAAATGAGAAGACTAGTTTTGGATTAATTTCCTTTCTTTATTGTGGGTCAAAGACATAGTTCTACCTAAATTCAATAAAGTATTTGATCAACTGGGGAAATTTGAATTGGAAAATAGTACGAATAGGAAGATTTTATAACTTGTTGGAGAACCATGTGCAAAAATCATGTTATCTTTGACACTGTTCTATTTAATATTTCCAATTACAACCTTGATAAAGTTGTAGATAATGGAAAACAGCAGGGTTATCTCTGAGATGACAGGATCAATGTTCAAAGTCAAGATCAAAGTATAGGTAGGAGTAATTAAGACCCCACATTTCAATGCGCAGATTTAGTTTGATACGGCTTAAGAGAAAGGTATGAGAAAGACTTAAAGGAGGAGTACCATGAGCGAAACAAGCAGGGGCAAAACTGGGACAGGTCTATTTTCCTCTATGCTCTTCACATCATACAATGTGGTATGTTTAGGACATGATGCCACATTTTAATTGGAACAACTAATTGTTCCAATTAAAGTCATTGTTCAAGGATAGGAAATGAAGTAGTAAAAAAATCCTGTGGTTTATACTGTGAAATTTTTCTCTTTGTAAATTTTAGATATCCTTCTCTTCTAAATTCTCTGATATGTGGAAAGGGTCATTTGTTGAATACCATGCACATTTCCTGGAATTTTAGTTGATGTTGGGAACAGTCATAGTTTTTAATAGAAAACTATTAGGGATTCTCCTATTCACCCTGGATTAAGAAAGGCCCAGGAATTCAGCTCTGATGATTTAGGGAAAACAATTTTACTTCTCTACAAATGAGAACAGAAGAATAGAGAAAATGAATGGATCTATTATGTATCAGAAAGCAGTGGAGAAATCTAAATTTTGATTTTTAAATTGAATGATTAAGACTTCTTATTGAGTCCTATGAGTCTGTGATTTCTGTACTTTTGTCTACCGTAATGGAATTTCTAGTTTATTTTTTCTGTATCATACTGTTGTTCATCTGTAGCTTCCGTGCATACACTCAGGATATGCCAATAAAATTTTAACTGACTTATTTTTTTTATTCTACCAAGTAAAAACAGCCTAAATACTTTACAAAGGATGAAAGGATTTCTATTTTATAGAAAGAATTTAGAAAAGAAAACCTGGAAAGTTTGAAGTGGCCCATTTCTTGAGCTGCAAAGCCAAATCCTATTTAAAAAACCCAAAGTCCAAAACACTTTGGCTTGGATGTTTCTTTAACCTCTGTCAACTTAAAGGAACTTTATTTAAAAATATAATTAGGAAACACATACTAGCCACTTAATAGCACAAAAAGGGAACAGAATGGTGAAAAATAGCAGCAATTATAAAACTTGCCATTCCAGAATCTGCAAGGTAAAGTATTAGCAACCAGAAAGGATAAAGTTACATGTCCTTTTGTTGCTGGCACCATTAAAAAAAGAAAGAGAAACTGGGAAAATAAAGGAATAAGGTCTTTGCAATTTTGTGGCTTGGGTTACTAAGCACTTACAATAAATAAAACTTAAAACACAAGCACGTCATCTAAGAAAGCTATGTATTAAAAACCAGAAAGAAACTTCAGGACTAAATCACTATTTTCCCAAAGACTGAAGCAAATTATTTTGTAGGAACAAAGTACTCTGAATAATTTGATCATTCAAAGCAGTTGTGCTTGTGTTAGCCAAAACTCTCAAAATTCAATTGGTTGGCTGATAAAACCACAGTTTGGGGAAAAAATTAAAGTGTACCAATGATGCTTATATGCTCACTCTTTTTAAATTTACAGGGTCATCATAGAAATTTTTCTAGATACAAAATTCTTCTGATAGGTATTAAGTTTCCCCCCAGGAAAATGTTTTGCAGCCCATCAGGAGGTAGTTAGCCTATGATTATAATCTAGGGAAATTTTCAACCTGTGGTGTGGTCAAAATGATACAGAAGTTGATAATATAAGAGATAGTCTAGTTTTCATTATAACTTAGCTAGGTTTAGTTAAAAAAGATAGTAGCTTAGAATTCCCAAAACATAATGAGAATAGATGGGAGCACAGCTTGCAAACTTGACTTTTATGAACTTGAATATTTTAGCTATTCACTCAGAGACAAGAAACTAGTGGGAAACATGAATGAAAATCTATCAGTGCTCCTGTCAGTGTGAGAGAGCACAAAGTTAAGAGGTATCCTGGAAATCAATAAAGTTAATGTCACACAAACACAGCCTTCTAATTCTGCAGTCATTGGTAGAAGACTTTAGAAATAGCACATGGAAATCAGCTGTGGTGACTTAGCTTAAGATACCTCATTTTTACCAAGTGCAAATGCTCTGGGGGACAAAGATCCCCAAAGAGAAACTGCTAGACTTATTCTTGGATTGTCAAGAAAGAAAGGATTATAGACAACACTCTAAAAAATGATAAAAATGTTACTATTAATTAAAAATATTTTATTTCCAGATGTTTCAGGACATTGCAATTCCATAGAAACTATGATAAGCTTAGTAAAGCATCTGTAGAAGTAATTAAATTTAGTGGAAGACAGATGAGAAGCTTGCTCCAGTTAGAAAAATAAAGTAAATGCTTGGCCATTTCATATAATAATTCCCAAATGTACAGCATTACAAATATAACTGTGCAGTAGAGTTATTGATCAACAGATATCTTGGATTTTTTTTCTGTTTTTATTATTTATTTTATTTTTACAGACTTCATTTTGATTCATTGTACATAAATGGAGTACAACTTTTGATTTCAGTGGTTGTGCATGACGCAGATTCATACCATTCACATAATCATACGTGGGTAATGATGTCTGTCTCATTCCACTGTTTTCATACCCTGCCCCTCCCCCCTCTCATTTCCCTCTATGTAATCTAAAGTTCTTGGATCTTGAGAACAAATTGTCTCATGAATGTGCAGATAATTTTAATCAAATCTCCATTGCTAACATTTAGAATATTCTGAGACAGAGGAAATTATATAAAATATTAATGTGAAATGCAACAAATATTTACTTAGTCAATTTTTATGAATTTCTCCTGGGTCATGATCAAGAGCATGGTTTAGAGCCTAGAAGTCACCTGTGTGTCCACCTGATTACAAACTCTCTTCAATTTTAGTGACAAATATTGTGCAGCTTTCCCTTTCTGGTGCCTATCTAAGGAATATAAATTAGTTTTGGATCTTATTGATATTTCCACAAGTAGAACCATAGTGCATATATTTTTCTTGTTTAACTTTTTTTTTCAATTTTATGTTTCTGAGATTTCTTTGTATTTGAAGGAACATCTGTAATGAGGATTACTATTTTTACATAATATTTCATTCTAACTGCTGCAATGTATTTTTCCATTCAACTATTAGTGGACATTAGATTTATTTTCTAATTTTTTAGTTATGATGATCAATTCATCAATGAGCATTCTTATATATATATATATATATACCTTAGATCACATATACATACATTTCTATGGCGAGTATACCCAGAATAGAATCATTAGGTGAAAGAATATGTATACTCAAACATATTAGATGATGCCTAATTTTATCCAAAATGGTTGTACCAAGGAATATACATTCCAGCTGTTTATGAGAGTTCTTGTTTTTCCTCACTTTTGCTGACATTCAGGTTTGCCAGGTATTTTACTATTTGCCCATTCAGTAAATAACCCTTTTTCATCGTGATCTTAATTTACATTTCTATAAGAATAAGTTTGGATGCTTTTCATGTACTTAACAGCTGTTTGGATTTCCTCTCCTCTTTTTGATGTGTCCATTCAAGTATTTCATTTATGTAGGGGAGTGGAAAGGAGGTTTCCCCATTTTCATTTTGATTTGTAGTATAAATCACACATACACATATAAATAACACACATGTATATATAAATAACACTAGACTTTTCAATTTTAAGTGTGGCAAACACCAAAACCAACAAACAACAACAAAACCTATCAGTGGCTTATTTTGGTTTTGTTCTGTGGTGTTCTGTGATTAACACAATTCTTAATTTTAGTGTGGGTTTATTTATCAATTTTTACCTTAAAATAATGTTGCTTTGCTTATTTAATAAGTATCTATCCTATAATCATGTGTATATTCTCTTATGTTACCTTCTAAATCTCTGGAAGGGTTTGTGTAAGGTTTGAACTTAGAGTTTTGTTAAAACTTGCTGAGAAAACCATTTGAGTTTGAAGTCATCTTTGTGCAAAACTTTTGAAACTACTAGTTCACTTTATTTATGGTTACAGGATTGATTAGGCTTTCCAGTTCTCCTTGAATTTTTTTTTTCAAATTATATTTTTCTAGGAATTTTCTCACTTCATTTGTCTTCATATGTAAATGTATTAATAAGGTCTCATTACATTCTTTATTATCATTTCATGTCTGGATAGTAATGTATCTTTGAATAATCTTGTTATTGGATTTTTTTCATTGGTTTTTACAATTTCAGTACTTTTCAATTGCTTGTTTTAGAGCACAAAGTTATGCTTATATTTTTCTCCTTATGTTTGCCTTCCTTATTAGTTTTGTCCTATTTATTTCTTTTATTTTACTTTCTTTGTAAAGAAAGTAAAATGTATGACTTTTAAAAAATGTATGAACTAGGGGCTGGGGATATAGCTCAGTTGGTAGAGTGCTTGCCTTGCAAGCACAAGGCCCTGGGTTCAAT
Organism: Glaucomys volans; assembly: GCA_020662805.1. Taxonomy (NCBI): domain Eukaryota; kingdom Metazoa; phylum Chordata; class Mammalia; order Rodentia; family Sciuridae; genus Glaucomys; species Glaucomys volans. The sequence goes on from JAJEJO010052928.1 coordinate 69,445, forward strand.
CCCCAGGGGAGGAAAAAAAAATTGTATGAGCTACATGCTTAGTTGTATGCATGGCTCATTAATTTCAATTTCTCTTAATTTTTTATTTTAACATCATAGGCCACAAATCACCTTCTCAAAACCACCAAATACATCACCAAAGCTTTGCTATATTACCTTTTCTTTATTACTTAGTTTATATTTTATGTATTTTATTTTATATTTTTCCTTGATCTGTGTGTGGTTGAGAGGTATGGTTCTTATTTTCAATCAATACTGTGTATATTAAAATATATTTCAGATAATATAACATGTATTACATTTATTATTATTATTTATGGGCCTGGGAATGTGGCTTAGTTGTTGAGAGCCCCTAGGTTCAATCCCAGGTACCTAAATAAATAAATAAATAAATAAACAAATATTGTGTTTTTCTAACAGTATACTCCAATGTTCTGTTTGACAGTATATTCAGTTTTAAAAATAAACATTCACTTTCACTCTTCAAATTGCTGGACTGGAAGAAATTAAGATGATGAAGTAGATGACAAATTGGTTTTTCAGAGAGGTGACGCATCAACACTATAAGAATCAAACCACGTGAAGCTCTGAAGGCACATCCTCTGACTATGTCTTGATTGGCTCCTCATATTCCCTTTCCTAACTTTATTTCCCCTCCCTCTCCTGAAATCTCCCCTCCTACTCCGTGAAATCTTTTATCTGGACCTCCAGAATATCAGGACTAGTCAACAATGAAATTCTCTACACATTTAAACCTATGTTCTGCCCATTCCCTTCAGGCCTGTTACCCTCAGTGGGAATGTTCTCTTTTTGCACCCTCTTGACAACTGGGCCTGAAAGTGGCATAAATGTGCCTCCGACCTTCTTGTTGATGCCTCATGACTGTTCTCCTCACCTTGCTCCTCAAAATCCCTTTGCTTTCAGATCATCAGACTGTACCAGACATTATTCTTTGTTGCTTTCATCTATATTTCCCCTGGTTATTATTTCATAGTTTTCAGAGGTTTTTAATTTTTGACTCTAGTACTTTCTACAATAGAGCTCTTATAATTTGTTGAGTTAAATACCCTTCTAGAAGATGCTTTCAAAATTCTGCTCTAGAATTTGCCTCATCTCTGCCTTTTGTTGATCCTTACTACACTTGGCTGTTAGCCCTATTGTCATATTCTGAACTTTGTTATTAGGAATAACTGTCATTCTTCCAAAATATCATTTTTCAGCATTCATCCAACACTGCCTCCTCCTTTTCCCTTTATTTTTTCCAGTATTCTGAAGCAAAGACTGTTTTTGTTTCACTTGCTTCCCCTTGACCCAACTGTGTTCACCTGCACTCAGGGCTCCCAGCAAGCTGGCAGATTCCCATTGAAGTCACTTATGTCTTTCTTCTTCCCTGTGTATCTTTTCTTCTCCAAGAGCCTTCCAGATCTGGTGTCATAGCATCTTAACTCTACTGCAGTGAAGCACAGTCTGTTCTGTGGGAGATGCACATAGCATCTCCATGGGTACCCCACCCAGTGGAGACAGAGCCAATGAAAAATGCCCCAGGCTCTTTGTAGGACAGTATGACAAATACTGTCTTTTAGTAGGACAATTCCAAGGCATGTTGACCCTACTGAGATTGATCCTGGGTGCATAGCTTTGCTGGGTTTACTTGTTTCCTTGTCTTCATTCCTTACTTCTGCATTTCCTCACTCGTGCCTCTTCGATTGCCTTCCAAATACCCTCACTGCATTTAAACCTTTGTCTCCAGGTCTCTATTTGGGGAAACACATCTATTTCTCTTCTTTCTCACTTTAGATACCTTGATACATAATTGTATTCACTCCTTAGATCATGCCCTCCATTCTTACCCTTCACAGTTTTTGGTATAGAAAGTACTGGCCTGGGAAAAACTTTACCAATGTTAAACATAACTTTTAGCATTGTTTATCCTTCTTTGGACTTATTATCAAAAATACAAAAGAATCTATTTATTTGTTCATCTGTTTCCTTCTACTATAATAACCAAGAAATCAGGAATATTTATCTGTCTTCTTTGCTTCTGGGTTCAAAGTACCTAGAAAGGTGGCTGGTGCATAGCAGGGGCTCTATGAGTTTGACTATTTTAGATGCTTCATGTATTTAAGAACAGTCACCACAAATATCATTGTTAAAGTGGTTCCATTTAAACCAATATCTCTGTCAAATGGTAACATGCTAATTGATTCATTAGTAATACTGATAAAAATCTTTGTTGACATGGAATTCAGGCTCAAGTCTTCACTCAAAATGTTGTCCATGTGACAAAATAAGTTAGGATTTTCTTGAGAAAACCTGAGTTATTGCTACTTGCTTTCATATAATTCATGTGGAGTAGTCATTTTAGAGGATCAAAGGTGTCATGTATACAGCACTTATTAGCAGACTCCAAGGAATTCTCAGCAAGTATTGCAAAATATTAGGAGACTTGGAACTCTTGTTGATAGCCCCTTGTCACCCAAGGACTCATCCTCATTGTTAGGAAACCAGTGCTTTGCAAAGCAAAACCATTAGGATTTCTATGATATCAGAAAATAATGGTTATATTTTGTATATGACAACAACTTATAACAGAGTCAATGAAATCACTTTCATCTCTTCCTATTAGTACTACCCCATGACATCTTATGCCTAAATAAATCACAGAACCTGTGCTAGTTAACTTTCTGTCAGTATGACAAATACCTGAGACAAGAGAAAAGTTTATTTTGACTCACAGTTTTGGAGCTTCCTTCCATGATTAATTGGCTCCATTGCTTTTGGGCCTGTGGTGAGGCAGCACATCATGGTGGGAGCACACAGCAGAGCAAACCTGCTTACCTCATGGTCATGAGTGAAAGAGAAAAAGAGGGACAAACTGGACTCTCACAATTCCCTTTGAGGGCATGCCCCTAATGACCTGAAGACTTCCAATAAGACCCCACTTCTTAAAGTTTCCATTCCTTCTCAACAGTGCCAAACTGTGGACCAAGCCAGGGACCTTTGGTAAACATTTATGATTCTATAGCACAACCCTAAGAATGCATGCATAGCGAAAGTTTGCTACGTAATTAAAAGGAATGTGGCATTAAAAACTACTCCTATGAGTGGCAGATTAAAGAAAGTCACAGATTTCCCTCTCTTCCTTCCATTAGGAAGTACAGTGTGTTCTCCTATATTTGTTTCTGGGTTGATTTTAGTGACATACTTAATCAACAGAATGAAATGGAAGCCAAATTCTAAAGCAAAGTCATAGGAAGTCTTGGAACTTCTGCTTGGTTTCTGGACATGTACTCTTAGAGCCCTGAGTCAGGCTATCCTAAATGTGGAGAGAGCCTGAAACTGAAGAGAGAAGGAGAGGTGCCCACCAAGTCCAGCCTACTGCCATCCCCAAAATTCATCTTAGCCCCTCTAGATCTATCCTGCTGTTAAGTGAGGCATGTGGAGTGAAAAAATAAGCCATGAACCCCTGCTTGGACTTCTATCATATAGTCATGAAATAAAACTAAATAAAATGGTGGTTGCTATAGCCATACATTTTGGAGAAACTTTGTTACACAGGAATAGTCAACCAGAACATGAATAAAAGAAGAAACACTAAAGGAAGTGCTAAGATACATTCCCCAGCATTAGCATTCACTTAAATATTCATTCTTTTTATCCCCAAATTATCTCTTGAAGCTTAGATGTTGTAATGAATTCTGGGCTCCCTTGAACTTCTGGTCAGTTTACCTCAGGTGTTTAGAGAAATAAACTGTGTATCCTTTCCTCCTCTCTGTTTGATATTATTCTAGAAATACCCTCTAGACTTCATACTGCCTCTATCATGTTCTCTTCTTGGTCATCTGCAAGTCTCCCCACTCTCTTTATGACTTTAGTATCTGATTGTAAATCTTCTCCTTTCCTTCCATTGTTGTTAACATTAGTGACTTCAATATTACAGATTCTTGACCCTTCGGTTGTTCTGGTCTGGTGATTATCAAAGTTCCTTAATTCTACTTAATTTATCTTTGCTTCTCTTCAGGCATTCATGGGTGATGTTTGTCTTTAATGCACTCGTTTCTGGGGAAGTGTTCAGTCTCATCTCCAATTTGACTCTTTTACGACAACCTCCTTTCTACTCCCTTCAAATAGAGGTATTCTTCATAGTTCACCCTTAGCTTTTCTCTTCTCTTTATGTTGTTTCTATTCTAGTGGCTTCCTCATTGACTTCCAATTGACGACTAAGGTCATGATTTCTCATGCCAGTTAAAAATTAGATGCAGGAGAGTACCCTAAAACCATTATATTCAGCATGATATGAATTTTACTATTTATTCCTTTCTTTTTCCAGCATCCCCATTTCTATGAATTTCATAAGTCTTCTAAATTGGGTTTGAATTCCTAGGCCTTCTAAGTACTTCCTTCCTGAATATGTAGACTCTTTAGTCTCATCTCTTTTCCTTTTTTCCACTTTTATCACCACTCCAGCCACACCATGCTTCCTTTAGGTTCCTGATTAAACATTGTTTAGTCCCAACTCTGACCTCTCCAACTCTACCCCAACTCTGGTCCCTCCCACATCCAATATCTTTTCTTTCCTAGAATGTTCTTCCCTCTTTCTTCACTTAGCTACCTACCCCCATTTACCTCTGAGTGTGTGGCTGCCCCTGACATAGCCCTTTCACTCTTCTTCTTTGCTGGCAGAACCCTACCTCACAATTTTATGCTCATACTGCCCACATGTATATTTTTTGAGACTTTCTCTGTGTCTAAGTATTGAATTTTTATTAATAATAAACCCATTGTGGTAATTCCATTTTTCTTACCAGTAATTGGTTTAGACATTAACCTGTGAGTGTGTGTATCTGTGTACATTCAGGAGACAAAACTACATATAATTATTTTAACAGAGCTAACAAAAAGTTAGTTGTGGTAATATGGCAAAACAAAAACTAAAATTATTTTGCTATTCCTCTAGAAACTAACTGCTGTCCTTGGGCAGAAGAAGCATTTTTAAGATTATGTTGAAGTGAAAGTAAACAGGAAGGAATTAATCCCTTCTTTCTTTTAGCCTCACAGTCTCCCTCTAGCATCTTCTATTGGTAGAGTTTAGCAGGGAGTAAGAACTTGCCATTCTCAAGCATGCCCCACCTTTGGATAGCCTCATATACTGACTACTCCCATAGCTTCAAATAGGTCTCCATTCTTCATGGTCCACCTCACAATCTACTACCTCCATCACACTTTCCAACTTAATGGGACCTTTTCTGATTTGCGTACTTCTCTTATGATGCTTATTTTTTTGCCTCCTTCTGTAATGAGTAATGTATGTATGTATGTGCCTTGACTCATACATTAAAATCATGAATCTGAAGTCAGACTGAATAAGGTTTAAGTCGAGGTTTCATCCTTGGGTATAACTTGAATTTTCTAAGTCTCAAATTTCTCGTGTATAAATTTAGAGGCATGAAGTTCTTGCACAATTTCTGCTCAGAAAAACTTCTTTAATGAATACTTGGTATATTTTAATTATCCCTCAGAAAATATTACAACGCATATAAGTGTTGTTTTACTAATATACATTTATGAGTAATTAAGGTATAGGTATGTCATTGGAAAGGGTTCTCCATAAATCTGGTGAATTAAATTGAAATAGAGTATATTTTCTTGGTTTTTCAAGAAAGAAGAAATTTTATTACTAGATTTCTTTTGATTCTTTGACAGAATGAAAGGCTGAAACAAGTGGCTCATTTCCAGAATAATAGACTATTTTTTTTTCCTTCTATGTGCCCATTACTTCTGAGGGCAACTTATTCATTCATCCAATACTTAATCACTTATATGTTAAGTATTTTTATAAACATTTTTCATTTGTTCATTTAGCAAGATGAATGCTATATTTTATTTTTGTTAAATTTTTTAAATTTTTACAGACTTCATTTTGATTCATTGTACACAAATGGGGAACAACTTTTTGTTTGTATGGTTGTGCACAATGTAGATTCACACCATTAAGGTTGTAGCCATTGAGAGTTGTGCTAACAATTTTGGATTTATTTTTACCAGTAAAAGTCAAAGACTCATCATCCATAGATTTATGAATTATAAGTAAGTCATAAAGAGATTTAACATAGGTTGAAAGAGGTCATAAGTTATTGTGATGTTTTACTCATAACACACATACCTAGAAGAGTCTAAGGAGAAAATATAGAATTCTGATATTGTTGAATTTGGGGGATCCAAAGAAATCCCAGGGATTTGTTGGTAAATCTTCTGTTCTTTCAGAAACTTGCTATTAATCATTATAAATAGAATTTTCCTTATATTTCTGCAGCTGTTTCAGATTGGAAGTGGTGTTGCCCCACCAAATCTGGTTCTGTGAGAGCCTATTGCATTCAACAACAATGAGAAGGAGCAAGGAAAATATAACCAACTTGGACAAGGGCCAAATTGAATGGGAATCAAATTCCTGCAGTTTTATTCTTGTTATAGACAGAAAAGGGTCTGGGTAAAATAATGAAAGTTTTGCATACTCTAAAGGGAATTTAATTTGCCTATGTCTAAACTGTTTCTAAAATAGAGTTAGGTGGGGTGAGGGATTAGAGTAAAGAAGAATTTTGTGGATAGGTTGGAAAGAGAAGAATGTAAAATATTGAAACCTAAATTGTACATGCGTAGTTTAATGGGTCTTTGCAAGCAAAGCTTAAATTTCTCTGCTTTAGCAGAAAATGCTTTAGCATTTTTCAAGAGTGAATTGCATCTTTCCTAAAAACAGGTTTAACCTCTGGTAATGAGGATATAATCTAATCTCCTGCAAGAACTATATTAGGAAAATAAAGGTAGTATTATTCCACATGGTTTAAAAGTGAATGGAAATTCTATCCCCAGTTCCATCAAGATTGGCTTAACCACCAATGTAAATTACTCTTATTTGGTTATTGATGTCATATGTTAATGCTTTTTGAAGCAAAAACAGACAAGCAGTTCAGCTTTATAGTGAAGCAGGCCTAGGCCTCTGCTCCATTACTAGTTGGGTGATCCTGGGGAAGTTCCTCAATTCCTCAACCTCAATTCCCTCATCTATAAATAGGCAATTAGGCATGAGTTGCAGAGTTGTAAGGGTCCTGTAAAGCACCCTATATAATTCCTATAACACAGAGACACTTGATGAGTGATAACTAGTATTGTTATTATATTTTTTAGTGTTTACATCTGAATTACAGGTTCTAAAGAGGTTCTGATAAAAAGGTAAAAACATGTTGCTATGAATCTGAAATGGCAGAAACTTAATGCCTACTCTTCTGCAGACTAAATAGATTTTACTGAATCTGTAGAAAGTTTCCATGCACTTCCACTCTGAACTCACACATAATTCTGAGTTGCCTTTCATGAAGTTATTACTATTTACTTGTCTCAGTAGCAAGAAAAGCAAAGTTGACTCTTCCTTAGGTCTCAGGTATTTGTAATATTGTTCTTTAAAAAAAAGACCACTTTTTGGCAGATTTAGGAGGAGGTAAAACTATTAGACAAAAAGCTTTTCTGTATGTTATCTTTATTTTAAAGTTGAACTGGAAATTATAGAGCTTGGTCCTTCTCTTCTGTTAGTCCCCTGCAGTTAATTGAGGCTAAATTACACAGTGCAAACTTGGACGGGAGATTCCTTGGAAATGTTTCCCACTCACTCTCTATAATGTATTATTCTACAGGCCAGCTTTGAGAATTGCAGAACTGAATAAAATTCAGCTGGGTCATAAATAAGGTAATGTGATACAATTCATTCTTACAAGTTAAAAAATTCCTCTTTGATTCCAGTTCCTGTGGTCTCAGTCCAGTGAGGAGTAGCTAGGAATGGATGGGGGTGTGGAAGCGTGGGAGGTGGGAATCCTGATTCTTTGTAGATGAAATGATTCTCTGTATTCTGTTCTGATTCATGTGTGTGCCCAAGGAATAAGAGCCAAGAGGTCACTTCATTGGGTGATATAACAAATACAGCTTGTTAACTGTCATTCTGTAGTATTCCAACATTGCATCCTTATTCTTCTTCACTTTTTGTTTGATCATATTTCCCGGAAGGAGGTTTTAATCATATCAAAGTTATTTTTCTCACCCTTTTTTCACCTCCCTCTTTGTAATCTCATGGTTGACTGGAAAAATGAATAAATAAATTCCTAAGAGGCTAAACCCAGGGCTTTTTGATAGTACAGAGGGAATCCAGATGTTCACCCTGCCCCCCAACTCCTATAAAGGGTTTCGTGGAATTTGTTACTGGTCATAATACATCTCCTAAGAGAGAATTTCCTTTTGCAGTTTTACAGGTAATATTAAATTAAGTTTCCACCTTTTGCTTCAAATAACAGATGAAAAGCATATATTTTTTAGTGCTGTCTTACCTCTGCTTTTTAGATTCTGTGCACTCTTCTTGACGCACGACCTCAACGTGATGACTTTTAAGAAAGACATAGCCAAGAATGTTCATTTATTTTCAAATCTACACCATCGTGCCTCTGGCTAGTTACATGGACACATTGCTCGGTTCTGCTGCCCTTGGAGGAAGGCAAACACCAGGATGTCACGTGTTAGACAATAGAGAAAAGAATCAGGATTCATTTTGAAAGGATTTAATTTAACTCTGAGAAAATTATTTTTTTTCTTGACTAGTTTTAGACAATTATGTCTCACAGTAGAAATAGGTGTTTTTTTTGTCCTAGCAGTTTTTCAACTTTGAAGCATGCATTTTAATATTTTATTTATGAAATAGGCTTATGACAGTGAATAAGAACATTCATAAAGCTCATATACATTTCATAATTCACTAGAACTGTGAACTATTTTCTTATGTGAGCCCACCTCAGTGGGAAATAACTGAATGATCAAGTGAATCTTACCCTGTATCTATAAGGGCATTTTAAAAAATGAAATTCTTATCACAATCTTCTGAGAAAATGCACACAGACTCTAAGACATAGAAATTTAAGCCAAATAAATAAAAAGGAAGAATAAGTGAGTTCTAAGGAGTTTCAGAAAATAAAAGTGATGACATAGAGAGATAATCCCCAAAGCAGAACACTTCTAAATTGGAAGAGGAATCCAAGTAGGAAAGTTAATAAAGTTTATTAGTTTAGTAACAGATTTCAGGAGACAAGCCATTCTGACCCTTGTTTAATGGATGAATGAAATTCTGAAATTTGAGATAGGTCTTCATGAATTTCAGGGCATCAACTAACAAATAATAACACAGCAGGACCCTTGCTTTAAAAAGTCTGGACTTTTGAAAAGTAGGTTTGTAATGGTAGCAATTTTTAAGATAAAATCTTTTAGAAGTATAAGTTGGTTTAAATTTTGTATGTTTACCTAAGTGACTATGGAAATTTAGTATATAGTATTCTATTTGCAGAAAAAAAGAGAAAAAAAATTAAAAGAATGTATAAACTATCCAAGGTAAAACAAAATATCTGTCCAAGATTTTTTGAAAATATAGGTTATGTTTAAAGAATAGCAGGTTTCAATTATTACATTCTGGGTCTGCCAAGAAAGCAAACACAAGCAGACAAATGAATTGATGATACTGTCAGTGTTGTTTTACCTAAAACAGACCTTCCTCTTGTATCTATTCTCACCCTTTGAGAGATGGGATTAAGATGCTATTCTCACATTCTGGGATAAGGGATTAATAGTTCTCCACTGTTATTCCTCACTCTTTATAGCTTTATTACAGTGTTCCATTGAGAATATAATATATCTTGTAAAACTACAGGGGAAATCACATCAAAGAATTAATGAATAAAAAGATGTAAGAAAATAAAACTAGTGTGAGTCACAGAATATATTTTTAAAGTCTTTGTGTAAAATATGTTATATGATTAGAAGTAATGCAAGGAGGAGACTTGGTAGAAAGTGATTTTGTATTAGACATGTCAATCATGGGAACCTTTTGCTCACAGTCTGGCCAAGAATGCACCCATGACCATTATGTTCTGGACTATGAAACCCTTTTCAGATGACCCCACTGATTGGACCAGGGATGAACACCTGACCCAAGGGCTGCAATTCACAGTCAGAGCAGAGCCTATTTGCCAGTTATTAAAAGTTCTGTCCAAATAGGGATAGTGGTAATTGTCTAGGCCAATCAGATGCTTTTTTTTTTCTCAGGAATTTGATCTGGAATATGAAAAGAATCAAGTAGACAGCAACAAGAAACAAAGTAGATTGATAGGGAAGCAAACATACTCAGAAGAGCTGCAGAATAATAATGCTACTGAGGTAACCAGAGCTGCCTGGGATCCAGAGAACCTTTCAGATCCAGTATCAATGAAGCTGGGCTGAGATTCCTGCCAAAATTCTCTCTCATTGTCACCCATATCTTTACAAGAAACCTCCATTACAAGATCTAGCCTAGAGGAGACATGGATACTTAAGTGAAATAGTATAAATCAAATAGGAGGTGAATTGACTGTCATCAAATCAAAATCAGTCTTTATTAATCACCATGGTTATGCAGAACACTGTTATGCACTGGGGGTATGCCAAGAGGAGCCGCTTATAATATGTGCTCTGATTACAGAGATGAGAAATAGAACAGTGAACAATATGAATTACACTAAGTACCAAATACTTGATAATCACTAAAAACTCAATCTGGAAAGAGTGCATTGGCGGTAGGGTACTAGTTAAGATCACAAGCTTTGGACACACATGTTCCTGGGCATAAATTCCAGCTGACACTGCAATCTGTAAACTGAGTAAATTCAGGCAAATTACTTAATTTGGTGGTTCTCAAAGTGCGGTCCCCAGACTTGCAGCAGCAGGCTTACTTACATCACGTTGGAAATGCAAACTCTCATGTTGTGCAGTACACCAGCTGAGTTGAAAGCCTTAGAGATGAAGACAACTTTTATCTTACCAAGCTGTTTAGGAGATTCTGATACACACTGAGGTTGAGAACCACACTTAACCCAAGTCTCAGGATTCCTGCTATGTGGTGTTTTGAAGGCTAAATGTTTAGGATATATAATAATGAGGTCCAGAAATAGGAGCTAATTTATTATTATTATTGGAGGGCAGAAAAAAAAGTTGGTACTGAGCTGGGCACAGAAGGTGAATAGGATAAAACAGATATGAAAGAATGAAAGGTCATCCTAGGAAATGGTAATATATACAGTTATTTTAAGTATCAGTAACTAAAGTTTCATCAGAAATTGTTGTCACATAGATTTGGGGAAATGTTTGGAAGTAGACAAATGTGAATTCAAATCCCTGTGTCACTATTTTGAGGTCTTGGATGATTTACTTAACTGGAATAAATTTACTTAAAATTGGGTTAATAATTCTCCTCAAGAATTAATAGGAGGATTAAATGAGATTATATATATATGTTATATATAATGCTTACGGCAGAATGGTATTCACTAAATTTTATTATTATTCTTAATATTACAATTGTTATTCTTAACATTATGTTTTTATTGCTCCATTGTTATCTCTTTTCCTATTTTTTTTCACTTATATATAGTTAAACCCTTCTTATCCTTCAAGGCTTTGCCTAAATATCTTCTCATCAGTGTGATTTCCATGATTAAATAAGGAAAATAATAACCCTTGTCCCTGTTTTCCATATTGGGATCTGGTGTTTTTTTTGTTTTGTTTTTGTTTTTTCTTGCTTGCTTGCTCTAAAGTACATCTCCCTAATTAGCAATCAAGGACCTTTGATTGTGATACTTTTTGAACAGTGATGGCATGTTGTTATTAAACAAGAAAATGTGTTTAATAGATGAATGAATGATTATTGATGCAATTGTCATGGGAATTATAATGACAAATGGGATCTTCAAGAAAGCATTCAACTTGCATGAAACCACAGCCATTCTCCAAAAACACATCTCAGTTGCACCTGTGTCCAAAGGCAGATGATGAAAGGGACATCTGGAAGTAAGAATAATGGCCTTTTCTTCCCTTTGTGATGATTTGGTGAAGGGACTGAAACAAACAAAGACATTCAGATATTTGCTGAACTTGACAACCTGCATATTTGAGGTAAGTTCCTCAAACATATTCATGAACTTCCTTGGGAAGGTAATTTTTTTTAGCAAGTAGTAGTGATTTAAGTTTTGTTAATTCCTACTGAATTTTATAAAGTGCAAAATCAAGAAATCTCCAGTCTTTTTGAAAAGCAGATACTGAAAGAGATACTTGTATTCTACTGTGGCTTAGAATATTTCTCCTTTTTAATTTGTTCCTTCCTTTGCCAATTTTGCAGCTTACTCTAATAAGTGCCATTTACTAATATATATTTATATTATAATATATAAATATATTATATATTTATATTTATATCATGGTTAATATGAAACTATATGTTTAGTTTCATAAAAGCTTAGCATATAGAAGGTTATCCAGTGTTTACATTATTCTGAAGAACAGAATTAAAGCATATATTTTCTTAAAAGGTTAAATAAAATGTGATTAAATGACATGCAGGAAAATCTTTTCCTTTCTCAGTGAATTGTTTATGGAAATCTAACCTCTGGTGCAAAAACAAAAATGCAACTTCTTATGATTCTCAATATCTTCCACAGGTAGGGTGTAGTTAAGGTGTACACATGCAACTTACATAATTTGAAGCTCATGTTTGAGGCATGTCAGTCAGTTCTCACAAAGTCAAGGCAGCACAGGAAGCAGCAGATGTGGGAGCCGGCATGCTCCCCACTTTGAAGACAGACACTTGGGACCTGATAGTATTGCTGAGATATTTTCTGGAACCTTCTCTGTACTATTAAAGAAGCACGTGGCCAACTCCATGGTAACTCAGGTGAACAGTTGACCCTGGTGTCTCAATCATGTGGACAAGGTAGTAGTCCAGAGAGTTGTCTGTGTCTTTTGAATTTGTTCCAGTCCTTCAGTGATGACTGGCAGAAGTTGGGCCAGATGTGCACATGCCTACAGAGCTCTTGCAGTAGCATAAACAGGGAAGGCAGGCCAGGTGCAATAAAACAGGGAGTGGTGAGTCCTGTGAAAAGGCCCTGTCTAATGGGAACCACAGCTATTCAGTCACAAGTCACCATTGCCATTGTGAAAGTAAGCTAGGTAATAGATTCTCAAGGTTTTTTTTCCCTAGGTATACTGAAAAATTTTCACATAAAATCATCTGTCTTGTTAAAGAAATATTTGTTTCAAAAATGACTTAAGTTTAGATTTACAGAAGAGTTACAAAAGTAACCCAGTGTTCCCCTAATATCCTTTACCCAATGTGCAAGTTTCCTAGGGCAGCTTGGTCAAACCTGGTATCTGAAAACAACCAAAATTTATTCTCCTAGTTTGGGAGGGCAAAGGTCTGAAAATAAGGTGTTTGCAGGGTTAATTACCTCTGGAAGCTTTGAGAGAGGATGTATTCCATGTCCCTCTTCTAGCTCCTGGTGACTATCAGCAATCCTAGCAATTCCTGGGTATGCAGATGCCTCACTCTGATCTCTGCCCATGTCTTCACATGGCCTTCCCTCTGGAACTTTTCTTTTGTATCAGTGTCTAAGATCTTCCTCTCCTTCCTTTTAAAGGACACTAGTCTTAGGAATTAGGAATAACCCTAAATCCAGAATTATTTCATTTCCAGTTCTTTATCTTAATTACATCTTTGTAAAGATCCTATTTCCAAATAAGTTCACATTAATAGGTACTGACAGGACTTGGCATACTGTTTTGGACATTTAGCCCATTACATCCAGATTCCTCTAATTTTAACATCTTAAACAACCATATTATAATTATCAGCTAAAAATCAACATTGGTACAATACTATTCACTGCAGATTTATTTGGATATGACCAGTTTTTCCATTGTGCAGGAAAGTATTAACAAAGTAGGACTGAGTTTGTCAAATCCTGCATGTTCCAAAGACCAGTCTTCAGGAATGAATCTTGACTGGTTTCAGGAAGGAAACTTCTGAGTCCTTGATTAGAGTATTTTTGGTTTCCTGGGGAAAGGCCTTGTGCTATACTTTATCAGTCTGACTAGGTTGTTCATGCTAATCACATGGTTTATGGGGAGCACCTGTTTCTATGTCTGCACTTTGGGTTACCTGGTATCGGTTTGACCTCTGGGCAGTGCTTTAGACCAAATAGCTAAGGATAGTCATAAGAGCACTGCATGCAGAAGGGACTGCCCCAGGATATAAACCTGGACACTGAGGCTCAGGGGAGCACCTTTGGCTGACAGCAGTATGGCCAAACATTGTCCCTAGGAGAAATGAGAATTTCTGTGTAACTCTGCTGGGAGAGGACAGCTGGAGCTGTGTCCAGTACCTCCTGGACGTTTCTTCATTTGCCTTTTCCCTTTGCTGAGCTTAATACTAATCCTTGCATAGTAAAAAGCTGTAATATGATTATAACAGTTTTTCATGCCCTGGTGAATCCTTCTGGTGGGTAATTGAACCTAGTGGTCATCTTGGATATCTTCCCAACATTCACTAATGGCCTGCTTTCTGTTCTCATATTGAATCCAGGATGGCACATTGCATTTAATTGTTAGGTGTCCTTAGTCTCTTAATCAGTGATATTTTCTAGAATATCCATGACGTTTGAAGAATACTGGCTATTTATTTTGAGCTATGTCCCATCATTTGGATTTCGTAATGGATTCTCATGATTAGATTGAGGTTACCCATTTTTGGGAAGAATACCACAAAGCTGATATGTACTTCTTAGCAAATCACATGGGGGATACATTATATTGATAACTTTCAACTGGTGATGTTCACCTTGATTACATGGTTAAGATGGGGTTTTCTAAGCTTCTGCACTGCTGTGGAGAACTTATTCTACCCTTTGTATTTAACAAATAGTGTGGCAGGAGATATTTCAAGATTATACAAAATGATCTGATTCTAAATATTTGCAACTTTTTGAAACACAGAGTAAGGCTACCCAGAAAGTTACCTCAAGGTCACCAACTTGCAACTTTTGGACAGTAGGAATGGTGGTGGCCAACCCTATGTAAACAAGCTGATGTGTAGCGGCCAAAGGGAGTCACCTAAAGACTGTCCAGGAGAGGGGCTGATAATACCCATTACCCCTGCCATATTTTCTTGGGGAAAAGGTGGACTGTCTTTCAGTTGCAGGGGCTCTATTTCCTGTCTTGGAAAGGTTTGGTCTACAAACAGCTGTGTCACAGGAGCATGTGAATGGCCCTGCTGAGAAGAGTTAGCAACATCACTGCGTTGTCTAAAACCAGCTGGGCACCCTGAACTTCAGTCCACACTAGGGGCTGTCATTCCCCTTCAGGGCTATGAGCATTTGATACCATGAGTTACACCATAAGCTGCTTGCTCCCAGCAACAACATAACAGGCCGAGGCTCATCATGACTTCTAGGAATGGTTAGTGGGAGGGCTAAAGGGGGAGAGCAGAATAATTTTAGACCTGGGCATAATTGTAGGGAAGAATGAAGAGTTGAATGACCAACATAAGGTTTTGATTTTCTGGTTTTTTTTTTTTTTCTTTTCATTCATGAGGGGGCTTCTTCCCTATTATTAAAAGTAATGAAGCATAATCCTCAAATAAATACCTTTCTGTTAATATAGGAGGTATTTGGTGACCTCGGGAAATAAAAGTACATCTTGATAAATTATTCAAGAGTTAAATGATAGCCTTCACAATGGATATTTCAGATTTTTTTCTTTGTAATTATTCTTTAAAATGCAGGAAATTTATAGAGTAACCAGTCAATCACAAAGCAAGCCCCTAATTTTTATTTTCAAGCATGAATCATATTTGTCAAAACTTATTGATTGTTAACTAACAGAGACCTCAGCTTTGCCAACAAGGAAGATCTGCAAAAAATAGATAAAGGGAAGGAGAACAGAACAGTGGTCACCATGTTTCCTTTCGGGTGGCCTGACAAAGAAGAGGTTCAGTGATAGAAACTGCAAAGATTTTGTCCTCACTTTCAACAGGTCCCACTATTTCAATTCACACCATAGAACACAGATAAGGTATTTATGGTTTTAAAAATTCCTTTTATTAAGAAAATGACTTTAAAATGTATGCTCTTAATCTCACTTTAATTTCTTTTTTTTTTTTTTTTGGAACTGGGGATTGAATTTGGGGACACTCGGCCACTGAGCCACATCCCCAGCCCTATTTTGTATTTTATTTAGAGACAGGGTCTCACTGAATTGCTTAGGGCCTCGCTAAGTTGCTGAGGCTGGCTTTGAACTCGCGATCCTCCTGACTCAGCCTCCCAAGTCGCTTGGATTACAGGCGTGCGCCACCACGCCCGGCTTCACTTTAATTTCTTGAGTGATATCTTGGCAACAAAGATAATAGTGTCACTCTGGATGTGATTCAGCTGTCTGATGGACACTAAGTTAAAATTTATTTGATTTCATTCCTTTTGTTGACTGAGATGATAAGTTAATTCCACATGATTGGCATGGCAGCATTACTAGCTGTACCCCATGTTTGGAAGGCATGTTCTTGGCAAGGAATGAGGCCCACCTTGGTGGAGTCTTATCAGCATTTTTGTGTTTTCTTTCTTCCTAAGATTCCCACCCCCCCTATTTCATTGCATCTGACTATATATCCAGTTGGAATTCAATCCCTATGACCTTAAATACTTGCATTTAGATTGATGGATGATTAAACATGGTATTGAAACTTTGAGTTTTGTTTTTTTTTAAGTACTAACATTCTTTTGGTTATTTTAGGTTCCTTAATCCAGAACCTGTTCAAGTTCATGATTCAGTGTCAACACAAAACCCCTGACCAACAAGAGAACTTTGAGGTTTCTTAAAGGGTGACCAAATAAAATATCTCATCCCTTCCTCACCTCAATTCTAGATTTCTAAGATGATTTCTAGGTCTGAGAACTTTTAAATTGAGATCTTTTAAAATAGTGTATTTCAAGAGTTTATTCTAACTATATTGTCTTTATTTCATACTGCTGTCTTATGCATTATGCACCCCATATAAATTATTTTTTCCAAGAAATAATCTCATTGTAGCAAGACTTGCCTTAAGCAACTCATGCCTTACTTACCTTTACAGAATTGCTTTTCTTCTTTTGATCTTATTGTAACTCATGTTATTAGAAAACATACTTTGTATATAGAATGCTTTTGGAATTCAGGGACTATTTAGAAATAATTTTAAATATATGAATCTTTCAGGTCACAACATACCTGTTCTCATTCATACCTGTAGTCAACCACATACAATCATTTTTTAATTTCTAAATATTCTGCACATTTTCTTCCACATCTAAACTTCCAAATAATCCAAAAAGTTGCGGTATCACCACAAAGCAGAGCCAAAAATGGGTAAAAGTCCATTAAACATTTCTTTTTAGAATGAACTAGCTACATTTAAAAATAAACTATGAAAACAATAATATTATATGCTAAGAATAATTTGGGAAAAGCAGTTTAAAAATGGAGACTTCCTGGATGTTTGAGAGAATCAATATCAACAACATCCAAGTATTGGGAAATCTTTAGGGCCTAGCTCAGAGATTTCTCTCCTTAGGAAGGGGACATTTGGTGACCTGAGCATTTGGTCTGGTTGCCAGGGGAGTTTCAACCACAGTTCCAAAGGTTTCAGCACAAGCTCTTCATGGTCTTGCTTCTTCCTTCCAGGCACTGAGCAGGGGCCATCTACTCTCCACTAATGGTCACTGTTGTCTTACTTGGGGACACTGCTTTCCTGGCTTCTGGTGCCTTTTGCAGTACTACATTTTCTTCCATTTCACATTTGTCAAACTAAGCCTTTTCAACTAGCTCCAACTGAAAAAGAAAAAAAAGTGTTTCACTTCTCTCTTCCTTTTGATTCTCTCCACCTTAAGTGCAGTATTTCTTCTTTTTTAAAGCTATGTATCAGTATTTCTTAGAGGATATCTAGGGAGCCATTCTAGTCTCACTGATATTTGCTGGTTTCTTCATCTGCATATATTTCTAAACAGCTCATGTGTAGATATTTACTTAGTATACAGATCTTTGGATCAATGATGTGGACTGGTCTTTTAATGTCAGTCAAACAGCAGATGTTAAAAAACTCAATATACTGATCACAATTTGGTTCAATTACTTTTTTTAAGGGCTGTTTTCCTAGCAATACTGTAAATTCCATGGAGTCAGAACACTACCGTTTTATTTTGGTTTGCTGTACTTTCCTATCCCCTGGTATCTAGTAAAATACCTCATATACAGTAAGAACTCATTGCATTCTTGTTGTTCTTGAGAGTTAATGATGCTGATATTCAAATAATAGCCAATCATAATGAACATTTATTGAGACTTCTATGTATAACCCAAATGAGAGTGCCAGAAGATTAGTAGAGAAAATCTTTCATGTAGCATTGAACTGAAAGGACAGTAAAGGAATTGATAAGATTTCCTCTCAAATTATACGTCTGTTTTTAAGTCAAGCTTGAGTTGTTATGCATGAGTTTGCCTCAAAATAATGACTAGAAGTTAAATAAGACATTTTCTCCATAAATTAGGTCCTTCAAAGAGAATATCTTCATTGGTTGATGCCCTTATCTTACAATAAAGAAAAAGCCATCAGTTGATGCCCATGGAGATAGAAAGTGAAGATACATAACTTCACTTATTATTCTGCCTAAAGTAGAATAAGGTGAATATCTCCCCTGAGGATTTGTAATCCCAACTCTTCACTCAATAGGTTGGAAGTCAGAATTCATACTGCCTGTGTGCCTCTGGAAAAAAAAAAATCCCCAAACCCCTGCAAAGCTGAAAGCATTACTCTAAGTGGGCCTAGATTGACAGCACTCCCAGGTGCCTGCCAGAAGCAAATGCGGAGCCTCTTGAAAGATAATAAATTTAAACCCAGGTTTCAAAGAGTTCTCCCAGATTATGGTTCAAAAGTACATGATCTCACCATTAAAAAATCACAAAGTCACAAGGAAACAAACTTTTAAGAGTGAGTCATGGAAATAATAAGGAACAGAATCCAATTTACAGATATTAGAGATAAAAACTACAGAATGTACAGTATGCTTACTATGTGTAAATGAACAAAGGAAGAAATTAAAATTACAATTAAGGAAGAATATAAAATTTGGATACATTTATTTAAAAAGGACTAGATAAATCTTCTAAAATGAAAAAGTAAACAATTTCAACACTCCTTTCAATGGTTAAACAGCATATTTGACGTGGATAAAGATAGTCAAGTAGAAGAGTTCCCTGTAAAAAGAATCCAGAATATAGTGCATAAAGGAAAAAAAAATGAAGGAACTAAGAGACATGAAGGACAGAGCAAGATGACTCAATATACATCTTACAATGTTCTTAGAGAAAAAAAAGTAAAGGATGTGACAACTCTCTTAAAAATAGTGGGAAACATTGCCAGAATTGAAGAAAGATACCAACCCGCAGATTAAGAAAGCTGATTAAGTTTTAAGCAAAAAGATTAAAGAAAAAAAATGCATATCTAGTCTCATTAAAATGCAGAATTTCAAAGACAGAGATTTTTTAAAAAACAAATGTAAGGAACAAAGGAAAGCACCATAGATAACACCTATGAGCAAGGACTCTGGAGGCAGATAGCCTGTGTTCACTTACTGGCTTGGATCCTTAACTGGATGACGTCAGACAAAATGGTGAATCCCTTGTGCCTCACATAATTCATTTGTAAAACAGGAATGAAAGTAACAGTACCTGCCTTACGCTCCTAGTATTGTTATATGAATCACAAGTTAGTACTCATTAAGCTCAAAGAACAGAGTCCAGTACATGGCAAAATGAAAGATAACTGATGTTTAAATATTATAATTTACAAGTATAATATTATAACATTATAACATAAGTAATAATAAAATATTATAATTTAAAAGTATAATTACAGCTGACTTCTCATCAACAGCAATGGAATATAACAAAATAATATATACAAATTTTATTTTAAAAATCCATGTAGAATTGTGCACCAGAAAAATATTTTCAAAAATAAGCATAAATTAAAGATATTTACAAAAAATACAGAATAGATAACCTGACAGTTCAAAAAGTCCTTTCTAGAAG
Organism: Glaucomys volans; assembly: GCA_020662805.1. NCBI lineage: Eukaryota > Metazoa > Chordata > Mammalia > Rodentia > Sciuridae > Glaucomys > Glaucomys volans. The sequence continues at coordinate 89,449 of JAJEJO010052928.1, forward strand.
TGCTTCTATAAAATGTATTAGGGGAACAATAAAAGTGATCCCAAAGAAAAGTGCATCCCATTCTGAGATGCAGAATGTAGAAAGGAACAAAGGAAATGGTCCACCAATGGGTAGATCTAAACAAATGTTGACGGTTTACAAAAATGAAAATGATTTCTCTTGATTCCAATGAAGATGGAATAAAACACTGGAGGATAATGCCATAATTAGGAGTGGAGTGATATGAATGAGAACATTCTGAGATCTTTCTGCTTTTCAGGAGGAGTATAAAACACTGCTTAACTTTAGAATATGCAAGGTAAATTTGCAAATTGAATATACAAGATAAAATTTCTGGAGGAACCTAGAAAATTCACTAAGAATAGAAATAGAGTATATTACAGGAGGAGACAAAAAAGTGCCTGACTACTGAAAATAAAAGTGACCCTCTACAATACTGCAATGAAGCCTACCTCTGTTGGACATCACAGGGCAGGACACTGCCCTTTAAGAAAGGTCATATCTCCTGGGACTCTCAACTTCCATCAGCAAGAATCCCTGTCAAATCTGACCTGATCCTGACCCTCAATACTTTACACTTTCTGTAGCAATCACAACCTGTCTGCCTACTGATCGTTGGGAATAATGGCATTTAACTTTCATCTCTTACCACGAGAACCAAGAATTGAAAGGTTACCCCAATCCCCCAGATCCGAATTTCCATTACTTTGTGCATTCCCTTTTCTGATTGCTTTTCATTTTCTGAAGCTTTCTATTTCAATATTCCTTTCGCATTCTTGTTTACTTAAAACATGGTGATTCCTTGGTGACATACTTCCCTTTGTTCTTACGAGTGGACATTTTCTTTGACCACACTCCTTATATCACTGGACCTGGAGGTCAAGTACCTATTTTCCTATGTAATCACTGAGAATTCTAGATCATTCTTTCTCCCTCATTCACAAACCACTCTTTGAATCTTAGGTTATCAGATTAAACCATCTACTACTGAACTAAGTGCTATTACCTAGTGTTCCTTCCCTATGAACATATCATTGAAGAGTTAAGCTCCTGGTTTACTGTCTGTAAGTTTCTCAGTCTTAATAAAACCAAATTTCACTCAGAACTACTTTGGAGATGGTGGGGAGGAAGTAGGCCCAACTCCACTCAAGGATTCAGACTGACTGAGGTTCTGCCATCTTCACCACATGACTTCCAAGGTTATCCTGGGGGGCAGATTCCACCCAGGAGATGGAAAAAAGAAAGCATAGGAACATGAAAACGTATTTTTCAGGCAAGGGAGCCTGGGAAAGGTGCACTGAGCAGAAGGAACTAAGTGCTTAGCTGCCCTAGTCTGTTCTTTGTGGAAGGAATTATCTGTTCTGTTCTCCCTCCCACACACTCATGCTTCCTGGGAGGTAATCCAAAGTGCTATTCATTCAGTGTTGCATCTCAAAGGTCAGATCACCAGGTGCTGCACTGCATTATTCCTAAGGTCTAAACATGA
>JAJEJO010052929.1:0-27924 GCA_020662805.1 Glaucomys volans
TTTTATTTTGAGACAAGGTCTCACTAAGTTGCTTAGGGCCTTGATAAGTTGCTGAGGCTGACTTTGAACTTGTGGTCCTCCTGCCTCAACCTCCAGAGTTGCTGGAATTAGAGGCATGCTCCTCTGTGCCCCCAAAACAGTGGGAATTATCTAAAATGAAACACAAAGAGAGAAAAGTCAGGAAAGAGCACACAGAGCATTAAAAAACTGTGGGACAATGTCGAGGAGTAGCTGAAGAGGGAATTGGGCAGAAGATATCAAGACATGGGGCTGGGGTTGTGGTTCAGTGGTAGAGCGCTTGCCTAGCATGCACGAGGCACTGAATTGGATTCTCAGCATCACATAAAAAATAAATAAAACAAAGGTCCATCAACAACTAAAAATTAATAAAGACATAATGGTCAAGAATTTTCCAAAACTAATAAAAGACAACAAATTAAAAGTCCAAGAAGCTCAACAGTGTAAATGCAACCAAACCTAATCAAAGTCAAAACAAAATCTACCTATATTCTCATAGTCACATTGCTGGAAGCCAACGATAGGAAATTTTAAAGGCACCCAGAGAAAAAAGAAACATTACACCATACAGAAGAACAAAGATAAGATTAGAGCAAACATCTTGTCAACAACTATATAATACAGATAACAATGGAGGGACATTAGGTAAGTGCAGGAAGTTTAAAAATATCAGTCCTGAATTCTATATTCAGGACAATTACCTTTTTAAAATATCAACGAAATAGATATTTTTCACACAAAAGTGAGAGAATTCATTGTCAACAGACTTGTATTACACAAAACGTTAAGGAAATTCTTTGAAAGCAAGTGTATAATAGATACTAAAGGAAATTTTGGTAGGCATCATGAAATAAGTAATGAAAATGATAAAATGAAGGTAAGTGTAAGAGATGTTTTCCTGTTAATTTTTGGTCTTTTCAAAAGAAAATTTACCAAGTACAATATTATACTAAGTATATTTAGAAATGTAAAATTAAAATGTATGAGAATTAGCTCGGAGGTTGGGAGAAGAAGTGGCAATGTCCTCCAAGAAGGTTGTTAAGCTTAACATGAAGTGATATGTTCTTTAAAGGTAGACTGTAAAAAGTTTAATACGAATGGCAAAGCACATGTTGACACACACCTGTCATCCCATCTACTTGGGAGACTGAGGCAGGAAGATCGCCAGTTAAGGCCAACTTCAACAACTTAGCAAGACCCTGTCTCAAAATAACACAATTTTAAAAGGGGTGGGGGTGTAGTTAAGTTGTAGAGTGCTTGCCTATCGTGTGTGAGGCCTGGGTTAAATTCCCAGTACCACATAACACAAAAAGTTTAACATACATATTGTAAATCTTATGTAACAGTGAAGATAACATAAATTAATTAAAAAGCATTCCATTTTTTTCTGAAAATAATAGAAGAGAAAAAAGAAAAATCCAGAGAGTAATGGGACAAGTAGAAAACAAGCAGCAAGATGTTAAGTTTAAATCCAGCCATATTAAGAATTAGAACAAATCCAAATGGTCTAAACCAGGGGTAGGTAAACAATGACCCTTGTCTCCAATCTAGCCTGCTGTCTGTTGTAAGAAAAGTCTTAGTGGAATACAGTGTCACCCTTGAATTTATGTGTTGTGTATGGCTTCTTTCTCACGATGGCAGAGTTCAGAACTTACAACAGAGGCTGGATGAGTTGCAAAACCTAAAATATTGGCTATTTGGCCCTTTACAGAAAAAGCCTGCCAATTTCCCTGGTACACACACCCATTTAAAAGGCAAAGATTGTCAGATTAGATAAAGAAAATCAACTATATGCTATGTGTAAGAAATACACTTTAAAAGTGTAAGAATGGAATGATTAAAATGAATAAAAAAGGTTATCTATGCAAATACTAATCAAAAGAAAATTGGACTGGGGAAAAGACTATTCAGAAATAATTCTGGGAAAACTGGACACCTACATACCAAGGAATGGAGCTGAACCCTTACCTTATACTAAATATAAAAATTAACCCCACGTGGATCAAAGATCTTGTCTTAGTCTGTTTTCTGTTGTTATTGTAAATATCTGAGACAAAGTAATTTATAAAGAATGGAAGTTTATTTGGCTCAAAGTTCCTGAGGAGGTCAAGAATACAGAGCCAGTTCTGTTCAGTATCTGGTTAAGGCCTCCTTGTGCATAAAACATGGCGAGGGGCATTGCCTGGTGAGACAGAGCTAACTCTCTTCTTCTTATGAAGCCACTGAGGCCATCATAGGATCCCTACCCTCATGACCTCATCTAATCCTAATTACCTCCCACAGGCCCCATCTCCAAATTCCATTAACATATAAATTTGCGAATTAAGTTTCTAACACCTGAGCTTTGGGGGAACAGATTCTCCATAACGAGGCCTTTGAGATTCTGTTCTCTGCCCACTGTTTCAGCCCAAGTCCTTGCCATCCTGAGAACTCTAGCCATTTTGAAGTGCACCTCTTCAGATGTGCCGTGTTGTCTCTTGGCCCTGAATCTTCGTGTCTGCTACTCCTTCTGTTTGGCAAGTCCCCCCACTCTTCATCTGGCTACCTTCTACTCATCCTTTAGGATAAAGATGAAATCCCCACTACCTGGGAACCCTGACTATCCCCTACCCTCATCCCAGACTTTGGGAGCTGCTCTATTTAAATGCCTTCAACACAGTCATTTAAAAAGACCTGCTGCCAGGTGTGGTGGCACACATCTATAATCCCAGCAACTTGGGAGGCTGAGGCAGGAGGATTGCAATTTCAAAGCCAGCCTTAGCAACTTAGCGAGGTTCTAAGCAACTTAGAGAACCTTGTCTCAAAATAAAAAAAATATAAGGGGTTGGGGATATGGCTCAGTGATTAAGCACCCCTGGGTCCAATCACTGGTACCAACAAATAAATAAATAAAAATAAAAAGACCTAAAAAAAAAAAAAAAGACCTGTGCTGTGTGACAGATGGTTTCCTCGTCTGTCTTCTTCACTACCCATTAAGCTCCTTGAAGGAAGGGATATCAGTCCTCACTTCTTACCTCCCAGGGCCTAGTAGGGTATCTGGCATAAGGTAGGCAACTCAATAAATATTTGGCAAGAATGAAATTCTGTGACAGTGCCCATAAAGGTACACAGGAGACCCAAACATGGGAAGTCTCCCCCTTAACCACCCTGGTTATTTTCGACCTTTTTTTCTACTGTCTAGTGTATCAGTACATCATCATGGAGGTGAAGTGTCTCCCAAATCAATAAGTAATATTATCCTTTGCTTGTTAAAATAATGAGATCCGCACACAATGGATGTGAAGAAACGTCTGCAAATGTCATCCTAGGAAACAGGATGCAGCAGCGCCTGGAAATCTAATCAAGGCATGACGGAATGTGAAGGCAAGCTGTAACCTAATCAATGGCCTTAACAGCTGAAGAAAGAATATGGGAGCAGAAGGGGGGTGGTCTGTAGGGAGTGCTGAAAAGTGAAGCCAAGGAACAAACATTTGTCATCATGTCTCCAGCCCTGTCAAGGGAAAGAGCTGTTCTTTGACCATTAGACACAAATATGCAGTCCACCCTACATCCCTATGGATGCCACAGAGCTCATCCAATTCCCTCCCTTTGTTCTGATTTCATGCTCACAAACAACCTCCTGATTATAATTTGGCTTCCCATGTAGATTTTCCAATTGGAGAGAATGCGCTGACCAGTCAACATGAACATCTGGTCCATTTGGCAAGGAGCGTTCTCTTTGTATATGAATGCATTGGTGTTCTGGTTTATACATCAGTCAGTTTATACACCCCAGGGGCTACAGAGGTGCTCATTCTCCCAGCTCTTTGCTAAGACTGCCAGCAGTCCTGTTCCCCTTTGTTTGCACCCTCACTCAGCCTGGGTGGAGGACACAGCATCTCGAATGAGCCACAGCTCCCCTGGGGCCAAGCCATCTTGCTTCAGGCTTACCTCTTCTCTACAGAGAAAGGGCTTTGGACCCACCATCAGTGGTGATGTGCAGGGTCTGTCCTCAGGGTTTTCCCTCCTCTTTTGAAACCTGGTCTCTGCTCATAACACAGTTCTTACCTTCCCATACCTTGGTTCTTTGCCAGTATGTTCCTTCACCTTAGCAATCACATCCAAAGGTTAGGAATTAGGAGAAACGCTTCCAGAGAGCATGTTAGGAGTCTCAAGAGTTGAGATGGTTCTGGTGTCAAGGGCACAGATACAATTGGAATGGAGGAAGAACAAGGAGATCAACCTAGGCTTGGTTGAATTAGTCATATGGGATGCTCAGACAATTTCTGTAGGCACTAAGGCCTCTATGAATAACTTGGGTAGTTCAATGGCTGTTCTGGGTGCCTGGTCTCAATGAGCTACTTTGAATTCTGAGAAATGTTTAGGAGCTAAGTTAATGGGATCACTAAGAGGAAATGCCAAATGGATCAACAGTTGGTCAGGAGAGAGACCTTGTATACATTTTCAGTCTGAAAAGATACACAGAAAGTAGAGAGAAGGAAAATGGATTAGTATCTAAGAAAAAAATCTTGCAAATTTGTCACTAAATGGAAGAGAGTGTGCACATATCCTTCCTTTCTTATAGGGACTGATTTGGGAACAGGCAAACAGCTTATCTGTCTTAGTTCATTGTCTGATGCTGTAAGAAAATATCTGATTTGGGGTCAATTACTAAGAAAAAAAGTTTATTTTAAGCTCATAATTCTAGAGTCTGGGAAATCCAAGACTGCACAAACATCTTTCCGGCTTCCGGTAAGGGCCATGGGCTGCTTCAGCTCATGGTGGAAAGCAGAAAGGAAAGTGGACTTGTGCAAAAGAGAGAAAAGGGGCCTTCACTCTCATGGTAGAAACCCTATTTCCTTAAGAAAAGCATAGATCCATTCATTCTTGCCCTTGTACCCACACACCTCCCTCTACATCCCACTTCCCAACACTGCCACATTGAGGAACTAAGTTTCTAATACAAGAACTCTGGAGGGACCCATTCAAACCATGGCACCAAATAGTTGATGAGGAAAGCTTTACCAGAAGAACTTTAGCAATCACATGCATAAAGAATTATACAATAGGAAAAACAATATTTTGGAAGCCCTCATGAAATTGTTGATTCAGGCAGAAAGCTTCATTCAATTAGTGTTTAAAAAACAAAACAAAACTGGTGAACATTTCTTGGGGAGCTAGATACTTGTGTAGTGCCAAAATACAATACTTTTTGTAGTGGCAAGGGGAGCAATCCGTACAATAAAGGAATAAGGCCCTCCTCTCCCTCGTATCTGGGTGTCAATCTTAATGTTACAAATGGATAGCCAATAAGATATTACGCATCCTCTGCTGGAACTACATGGAACACACAATATAATCTATGGTGTATTCTAGCCAAATATATTTAATTCAAACAGTTTATAAATATCAATTTTGGGGTGGAGAGCTAGGCAAGTACTCTACCACTGAGCTACATCCCCAGCCCAAAATATCACTTTTATTTTATATGCAAAATAGAAGATGGAGGAAAAAACTGGATGATTCCATGAGGAAGCAACCAGGCAAGTCCAGAGAATAGGAGATTCTGCAAAAGTAAGTGCCCTGGTCTTTTCAACAAGTCAAACTCATAGAATAGGGACTGTGTTGTGTTCAGAGACTTGGGGCATCAAAGTAAGATGTCGTTCAAGTAGTGTCCTGGGTCAGAAGTTGATCTGAGCAAACTAGCTGTAAAGAACATTTTTTCAACAAATGAGAAATTCCAATGTGGATGGAGTATTAGATGAAATGAAAACTCACTAAAATGAAAAGGTGACTGAAAAAGATTACATAGTAGTAATTTATCATTTAAAAATACATATAGAGGGGGTGAGGGAGACTCGGGAAGAATGGAGAAGGGATGGATTGTATAGAAGAAAATGAGGGGTGGGGAGGGGGCGGGGAAGGAAAGATAATAGAATGAGACAAACATCTATACTGTATGTATATGTATAAATATGCAAATTGTATGATTCTACTTTGTGTACAACCAGAAAAATGATAGTTGTACTCCATTTGTGTACAATGACCTAAAATTAAAAAATTAATTAATTAATTAAAAAATAAAATAAAAATAAAAATACATAGACATAGATAAAGATTTTAAAAGATATTGATGTGGGTCTTAGGTGCAGTATATTGGCCTTTTATGTCTGGCATCTATCACTCAGCAAGTTTTCAAATTTCAGCTATGTTGTTGCATGAATCATTACCTTTATTCCTTTTTTGACTTGTCCATTTATGGATGTGCCCCATCTTGTTTACCTATCATCCGTTGATGGACACTTTACCATTTTGACTATTATGATTAATAAACACTGCTATGTACATTCATGGACAGGTTTTCTTGGGAACATGTTTCAGTTCTCTTAGATATACGCCTAGGAGTGGATTTGTCATATAGTACTTTATGTCTAACTTTTTGAGGAAATGCTGTTTTCCAAAGCAGCTGCAGTATTTTACATTTCCACCAAGCAACGTATGAAGCTTCCAACTTCTCCACATCTTCTAACACATGTTATTTCTTTCTTGACTTTTCGGTAGTATGGGGATTGAACCCAGGACTTTAGGTATGCTAGGCAAGCATTCCACCAACTCAGCTATATCCTCAGTCCTTTCACTTGTTATTTTCTGTTTTATTTTGTTTCTTGATAGTAGCCATCCTACTACGTATGATTGTGTACACACAATAAGTGGTTTGGTTTTTCATTTTTCTTACAGCTGACAATAAACATCTTTTCATGTGCTTATTGGCTATATATATATATCTTTTTTTTTGGTACTGGAGATTGAACCCAGGGGTGCTCAACCACTGAGACACATCCCCAACCTTTTTATTTTTTATTTTGAGACAGAGTCTCTGTAAATTGCTTAAGGCCTTGCTAAGTTGCTGAGGCTGGCTTTGAACTCGCAATCCTCCTGACTCAGCCTCCTCAGCCACTGGGATTACAGGCGTGTACCACCACATCCAGCCATTTTATATTTTTTTTGAAGAAGTGTTTGTTCAAGACCTTTGCCAATTTTAAAATTAGATTTTTTTTTATACTTGAGCTATAAGAATTATTTCATACATTCTAAAACAAGATCCTTTTTGAACATACAATTTGCAAATATTTTCTCCTATTCTGTATTTTTCACTTTCTTTACTGTCCTTCAAAGCACATTGTTAAATTTAATGAAATTCAATGTATCTATTTCTTATAATGATTTTTTTCAAATATTTTTAGTTGTAGATGAACACATAGCTTTATTTTTATGCGGTGCTGAGGATTGAGCCCAGGGCCTCCCACATGCTAGGCAAGAGCTCCACCACTGAGCTACAACCCCAGTCCCTATCTATCCTTTTGTGTGTGTGTGTGTGTGTGTGTGTGTGTGTTAAATCTATAAAGCCATGCCTAACCTATATAAAGATTTCCCCTATGTTTTTTCTAAGAGTTTTATATTTTAGCTCTTATACTTCAGTTAGTCTTTGATCCATTTTGAGTTAATTTTTGTATATAGTATGAGGTGGGGGTTCAACTTTATTCTTCTTCATGTTGGTATCCAGTTGCCCCAGAAACATTTGTTGAAAGGATTATTTTTCCCCACTGAACTGTCTTGGCACCCTTGTCAAAAATCAAATGACCATAAAAGCATGGGTTTTTCTCTTAATCCTTAAACCTCTTCTATTCATCTATATGTTTATCCTTCTGACAGAACCAGACAACCTTCAATACTGTGGTTTTAGTGTTTTGAAATTGGGTAGTGGAAATGTGAGTCCTTCAGTTTAGTTCTTTTTTGAAGATTGTTGGCCTCTTCTAGGTCTCTCGCATTTCCATTTCAATATGAGGATCAGTTTGGCAATCTGTGCAGGAAAAAAAAAAAAAAAAAGAACCCTTTGAGATTTTCATAGGGATTGTGTTGGATCTGTAGATAAATTGGGGAGTTTTGCCATCTCAACAATAATAAATCAGTATGTCTTCCCATTTTTTTAGGTATTCCTTCACTTATTTAAACCAAATTTTTATAGTTTTAATTGTGCAAAACCTTTATTTCTTTTGTGTCAGTACAAGCAAACTCTCAGGGTTCTTGCTAATCACATGCACAGCCCTGGGCATAAGCATGCTGTATGTATGTATACACACAGCTTTCCTAAGAACATACAGATCTTTTTTAAACCCCTATGGACATTTCATTCCTAGATTGTTCTTTAAAGCTTTTTGGTTAGTCTATTGTTTGGCCTAACTGTTATTCACTGATTCAAGCCACCATGAAGTTAAACAATTATCTGTAATTGTTTTTGACAAACATCCTAGAAAAGAAGTTTTTTGCACTGATGAACTCTAATCAAATAAAGCAAGCCTCACAAGTTGGGTCTCCCAGGGAAACACCAGATAGGTAAAACAATGACAATTCTTTATGAATGAGGCTTTTAACTAGCTCTAACTCCTTCAAAGAGGGGAGCAGGGAGCGCTGCCCCCTGTATATCTGCTAGACTGTTGATTTTCATTGCAATCATGGCCTCTTTGTTTTCAGGGCTACTGTGGAACTGAAGAAAGGGAACTAGAAACAGCAAGTTAAATTATTACAAAACTCACTGATTTGATTGAGATTCAACAGTTTTTCTTGAATAAATGCTCTCTGAATTGCTAGAAGCCTTGGCTAATTTCTGGAGCTCTGAAAAAATTGATTCTGGAGGTATTTTCTAGTTTTTTCATTGCTTTTTTGAAGGAGAGGATTTTGAAGTTCTTAGGTCCCTATTTTTGCTCACATCATCCAGCAATGTTAATCTGTTGGTGATGGTCATGTAGTATTTATTTTGTAGTGCCAGTTGGTCAAAATTTTCTGATTTTCTACAAAATATGTTTATATATTGCAGTAATAAATGCTCATTTATATATAAAGTAATAGAAATAAAATCTAAAACTAAAGTTCTTGGAGCTTCAGTTATCATCTCAGAGTGAAATGTGTCTATTTAGACCAGGGACCATAAACTAGGATCATTCTTTTAACTTTCCCTTATTTGTTATTTCAATGATCACTGACACTTGACCTTTATCGACTAGATATAAAGTTCTTAATTAATTAATTAAACAATTAATGTATTTTTGTGGTACTAGGGATTGAACCCAGGGATGCTGTCCCACTGAGAGATACTCCCAGCCCTTTTATTATTTTTATCTTGAGACAGGGTCTCACTAAATTGTAGAGGCTGGCCTTGAACTTGCTTATCCCTTGCTTCAGCCTCCCCAGTTGCTGGAATTACAGGCGTGAACCACTGTGTCCATCCAGCTGAAATGAAACCTTTAAAATAAGAAGTTGATCTATATTTTTGCAAAGGGCAGCAAAGAGAACAGTGTAGTGACTGTGGCTTTCTGGTCTGACTTGAGAGAGAGAACTCCTTGGGATGGAGAGGTAATTGTTACAGGACTCTGTATGCTTAGTTTTCCTGGGACAATTACAGTGTTTACCTGATATCACAGTGTAATAATTAATAGTATCCACTTTTTACTCTCAGAAGGATCCCAGTGTGAATGATGAATTTTAATTCTTGACAGCAGCAGGTGATGGGAAGCCAACCTATAATTCAGGAACTGCTTCAAGAATGGAAAACGTGGGAGGCCAGTCTGGCACCAGGAATGGGCCTGGGGATGAACAATTAATTGAAAGATCTGAGCATGGCTCCCCAATAAATAGAGAGGTGTCCCCATGGTTTCTCAGGTATCTTTGGGACCTCCATTGCAGGGGAGTTTTTGGTTCAAACTGATTCCTTCTGAGTTACTACACAGCAATCACTAGGTCCTCCTCCCAGCTGCTCTTGCAAGCAGGCGAGGTCAGGCCCACCTCCACACTTTCACAGACATTTCCCATTATCATCGGTAAGAACGGCCACGTGACAGTCCTTCTCTGGGGGCCTTGGGATTTGTGGCAGTCAGTCCTCTGGTTGCAGGAGATGCTGCTCGCATGGTCTTCCTGGCATCTGCAGTCTGGCTGATGCTCCTTTGGAGGTGCAGGAAGAGGCATATTGGCTTCAAGAATTTAGGTAAATGATCAGGTTGGGAGGCACAAAGGACAAGTCCTGCTTCAGGTGGCTGTTAAATGCAAAATCAATCTACATGCAGTCAAAAGAACTCTGGATTCCTCTGCACTGTGGCAGGCAGCTCTTTTCACTATCTTCTTGGTTTTAGAGGAGAGGAACACCAGAAAGGAATTCTCCTGGCCTGGGGCAAATATCTGAGTGTTGCTCATTGAGAAACAAAAGCAGTTAAATTCAGAATCCAGTGTTAGTACTACTGCATTGCAAACCCTTTCTATGAAGGGGATCTTTCAAGGAAGCAGTCAAAGCAAGGGGAGGCTATTCTCTGAACGCTTGCTCTCACCTCCTGCAGGCGTGAGCCTGGGTGTTGATAAGGCAAAGCTCTTTCAAAATAGAGCTGGTGACAAGGTGTGAGGCAAGTCAGCAGGTGGGGTAAAGCCACTCGCTTAATTTTAGCCCATAATGAACTAGACTCTGCTGGAGGGAGGCTTGTTTAAAAGGTATTGAGTGTACCTACAAAATCATTCGTCTCATTTCCCTTTTGTCCCATCAATGTAGTGAATTCTATCAATTGATTTTCAAATGTCAAGCCAATCTTCCATTCTTGGGAAAAACTGAACTTGGTCATGATGTATTGTCCTAAAAAGAATTGTCCATTCATTGTATTAATATTTTCTAGGTTTACATAAGTATGTTCATAAGGGTTATTGGTCTGGAGTTTTATTTGGTTATAACGTATGTGGGTTTCAGCATCAAAGCATTGCTCATCTCATAAAATGAATTGAAAAGTGCTCCTCTAATTTCTTGAAAGAGTTTATATTTTCTGAAAGATTGGTATTATTTCTTCCCCAAATGTTTAATAGAAACCAGTGAAACCATCTGTGCCTGGAGTTTTTCCTGTAGAAAGATTGTTTACACTCAACTTTATTGAGTATAATTTACAAGCAATAAAACGCACCAACTTCAAGCATACAGTGCAATGAATTTTGACAAATGTATATATCCATGTAGCTACAACTGCAATCAGTTCTATTGCCCTTAAGAATTTCTCTTCATCCCAGTCCTGGCAACATACCTTACTGTAGTCCTTTGGTTACTGTGGATTAGTTTTGCATTTTCTTTAATTTCATCTATGCAGAACCATAAGGGTATGATTATTGCTGTAAATCATACTTTAAAAAAAATAAGTGTATTTTTACTTTTTAATTGGCGCACATTAATTATACATATTTATATGGTACAGTGTGACATTTCAATCATACATATAATGTTTAATGATCAGGTAACTTGCCTGTTCATCACCTCATCTTATCGTTTTTAAGACTTACCCATGTTCTTGTAGGTTTTAGTACTTAGTTCTTTTTGTTACTGGGTATGGAAATGCCACAATTTGTGTATCCATGCATGTGTTAGTTGACAATTGGATTATTTTCAGATTTTAGCTTTCTTAAATAAAGCTGCTTTTATCCATGTACAAACTTTATGTGGACACATGTTTTTACTTCTCTCATGTAAGTAGGATTGAATTGCTGGTTTGTATGGTAAGTGTATGTTTAACTTCGTAAGAAACTGCCAAACCATTTTCCAAAGTGGCTGCACCATTTTGCATTCCCATCCACAATATAGTAGATTTCCAATTTCTCCACAGCTTCTCCAGCACTTAATATTCTAATCTTTTAAAACTGTCATCATTTTAGTGGTTGAATAGTGGTAAATTATTGTGGTTTTGGTTCACATTTCTCTGATAACTAATGATACCGTGGATTTTTTGTGTGTGTTTATTAGCTAATTGTATATCTTATTTTGTGAAGATGTCTTCAAATCCTTTGCCTATTTTTTGAATTAGGTAGTTTGTTTTCTTTTTCATGAGTTTTGAGAGTTCTATATACATTTTGGATACAAGTCCTTTGTCTCATATCTATGTTGTGAATCCTGTTTTTTGGTATTAGTTATAAGTTTTATTTTTCAGGACTTTCCTGAAAAATAAAATTTGTTGGCAAATTTTGCATTTCAAATTTGTTGGCATAAACAAACATAAACAAAATAATATTATTGATAATAATAATAGTAATAACATATTAATAATAATAATATTGATAATAATAATAGTAATAACATATTCTTGTTGTTGTTGTTGTTGTTGTTGTTGTTATTATTATTATTATTATTATTTTGTACCAGGAATTGAACCCAGGGCACTTAATCATGGAGCCATATTGCTAGCCTTTATTATTTTTTATTTTGAGACATAGTCTTGCTAAATTGCATAGGGTCTCACTAAAGTTGCTGAGGCTGGCTTCAAACTTGTAATCCTCCTGCCTCAGCTTTCAGAGCTGTTGGGATTATAGGCGTGTACCAGCACACTCAGCTATTTTATTATCTTTTAATGTCTGTAGGATCTGTGGTGATGGCCCCTTCTCATTCCTGAGCTTAGTGATGTGTGTTCATTATTCCTTGATCCATCTCGCTAAGGGTGTATCAGTTTTGTTGATGCTTTTAAGGAAATACCATTTTGCTTTGTTTAATTTTACCTTATTATTTTTTTCTCCTTGTTAATTTGTGTATTTTATTTTTATGGATTATTGCTGCCTTTGCTCTTTTCTTTCTAGTTTCTTAAGGCAGAAGCTGCAGTTATTGATTTCCAGTCTTTCTCCTTTGGGTCAGGTCTGTTTCCCCATGAACACTGCCTTGACTGCATTCCAGAAATTCTGATACATTGCATTTTCATGGTCAAAATATTTTCTTCCTCTTCTGAGTTCCTTCTTGATTCATGAATTTATTATAAATTTTTAAATTTAATTTCTTTCTACTTAGTTATGAAGAACATAGGAAAGACTATTGGTATTTTACTTGGTACTAGACACCTCTAGGGGTTTTATCCTACTTGTGTTTGTTACCTTCTACAGCATCTTGATACCAAGTTCACTTACCCCTAGGTCCCATTGGCACCTGTATCTGCTTGCTACCTCTCTGAAATCTCCTGAGAGGTAAAACCTCTTTCAAAACTCATGCTGGCAGGACTTCCCCTTTATAAAAGGCCACCCACTCAGTGTGCATACTACCTCTGTGCTCTGAGCTTTCTCCCAGAAAGCCATTTTTCTTCCACTCACTCAGGGACTTCTTTCTTTCTTTCTTTTTTTTTCCTTTTTTTTTTCTTTTTTGGTGCTAGGGGATTTGAACCCAGGGCCTCATGCATGCCAGCAAGCACTTTACCACTGAGCCACATCCCCAGCCCTCACTCAGGGACTTCTAATCCTGGGTAAATGATTAATATTCCTCTGATTGTATCAAAGGAGTACTGTCATGTGGACATCCAAACATAAAGCTGGTGTGTCTCTATGTCATGGTAAAATTGCTATAACAGGTTTTTATTGAGTTCTAATTTAATGTCTTTGTGACCAGAGAATACACTCTGTGTGATTTCCATCCTTTTACACTTATTGAAACTTTCCATGTTCCATCATGGAATATACTATGTGAATTTGAAAAGAATGGACATTCTGAAATAATTGGGATTATGCTCTACAAATGTCAGGTCAATTTGGTTAATTGTGTTATTCAAGTATTCTATATCTTAACCAATTTTCTATTCTACTAATTACTGAGAAAGTCTATTTTTTAGTTCCATTATGTTTGCTTTATGTATTTCAAGGCTATGTTGTTAGGTATGAACACATTTAGTTTTGCTGATGAGATGAATTGATTAGCTTAGCATTATGAAATGTGACAGAAAGAATTCTAAGATGACCCACAAAATTTCCTGCCCCTCTAGTGGACATGACCTGAATAATCTCCAGGACTCTAAATTGATGGATTTTACTACCAGGAAGAGATTATATTATAAGGGAACTATCGAGTTTAAGAAGGGGAGAATTATTGGAGTGGGTCTGACCTAATCACTTGAGAGCAGAGAGTTTTCTCGAGCATGTCACAGAAAAAGAGTCAGTAATTTGAAGCATGAGAAGGGCTTGCATTTGGAGGGGACCACATGTCAGGAATGGCAGGAACTAAGAGTGCTGGCATCCAGCAAAGAAATGGGAAACTCAGTCATAAAGCCACAAGGAGTTGAATTATTCCAATAACAAGAGTAAGCTTCCAGATAAAGATCAATTTGGCTGATTTCAGTCTTATAATAACCTGAGGAGAAAGTCCAGCCATGTACAGAACTCTGAATTAACACATGGGTATTGTTTTAAATGACTAAACTTGTAGTAATTTATTATGTAGCAATAAATACTTTTATAATTCTTCTTTATCTCTGGTAGTATTCCTTTTTCTGAAGTCTGCTTTCCAATATTTGTGTAGTCACTCTAGATTTATTATGGTTAGCATTTACATACTATATTTCTTTTCATGTTTTTCTTTTAGTCTATATGTCAAGTGTGTTCCTTGTAGCTATCATATATTTGAGTCTTATTATACACTCTTGATATTTTATACTCTACAATTGAATAGTTAATTAATTAATTAATTAATTTTGTTGTACTGGGATTGGACCCAGGGGTGCTTACCCACTGAGCCACACCCCCCAGCTCTTTCTAATATTTTATTTAGAGACAGAGTCTTGCTGAGTTACTTAAGGCCTTACTAAGTTGCTGAGGCTGCCTTTGAACTCATGATCCTCTTGCCTCAGCCTCCGAGCCCCTGGGATTACGGGCCTGCACCATAGCACCCAGCTATTTTTATTTATTTACATTTAACTTAATTACATGTGTGGTTTGGTTTATGTGTACCATCTTGGTATTTTGTATTTGTTTCATTGAATTTTTGTTCTTTCCTTTCCACCTTCTTTTGCTTTAGTTGTGTATTTTTTAGTGTTTTCTCTATTGTGTTACTAGCTGTGGCTCTTTGCTTTATTTTCCAATGGTGGTTCTATGTCATATAATAGCCATACTTACTTCATTGCATCTTCAAATAATATCACATCACATTAAGTATGAAGTTGTACATTTTGGATACTTTTCCAGTACTTTATGTTCTTATTTTTATACATTTTGCTTCTACACGTACATCCCACAAAACACTGGTATTATTTCAGCTTAACCAGTTAGTTAATCGAACTTTAAAGAAATCACAAAAATAGAAAAAATTATTTCAGCCCACATAGTTCCTTTCCTCAAGAAGGAATCATTTTCCTTCAGACTGAAAAATTTTATAAACAAACCTTGAGGTATGGTAGTACTGGAGACACACTATTTTAGCTTCGTGTTTGTCTGCAAATATCTTTATTTCATCTTCATTTTAAAAAATTATTTTGGAACAAAAGAGAGTTCTTTTAAGTCCCTGACCATTTCTTCTATTATTAACATTACATTACCATGGAACATTTGTTAAAACTAAGAAACCAACATTGGTACATATCTAATAACTAAACTCCAGCTTTACCAGCATTTCAGCAGTTTTCAATTAATGTCTTTTTTTTTTCCCTGTACCACATTCCATTTTGTGGAAATGTGTCGCTAGTCTTCTCTGGTCAGTAATAGTTTCTCAGTCTTTCCTTGTTAGAATTACGTTAACAGCATTGAACAGCAAAGGTTAGTTATTTTATAGACTGTGCCTCAGGGTTTTTCTGCATTTTTCTTCTGATTGGATGAGGGTCATGGGTTTTTGGAAGGAAGGTCACAGAGGTCAAGTACACTTCTTGCTCTATCCTCTCAGAAAGTACATCATTTTCACATGGTGATATTAATCTTGATGCCTTGCTTAAATCAGTATTTTGTAGGTTTCTCTGTGGTAGAGTTATTATTTCTCCCTTCCAAACTTGATTATTATATTTTTTTAGAAGTGAGCCACTAAGTCAAGGAAAGAAGGGCTTAATTTTTTCCTCCTGGAGTGGGGAGCATCTACATATATTATTACATATATTATTTGGTTCTCTTTTTATCAGCAAAGGAGAAGTTTTTCATGAAATAATGTCATACAAAGTCAAGGTTGGTGACGACAGAATGTATATCTTTTGTCCTACTATCCTCTGATCTGCTATAATTTTAAGGGAATTAAATGTTTAATGAATGCCTACCACATACCAAGATGTTAGTTTAAATGATTTTATATGAATTATCTGACTTATTTCTCAACAAATCATGAAATAGGAATTATTTTCCCTAATTCACAAATGCAGAAACAGTGGTTCTGAGAGGTTAAGTTGCTTTCTAAAATTGCACTGCTAATAAAGCATGGAAATGGAATTCTGGTCTAATTCTCTCTTTTTTTCCCCCATAGCTTTATTGAGGTAAAATTGTAGTACGATAAAATGCACATATTTGAAGTATGCAGCTCAATCAGTTTTGACATGTATATAACCAATACAATAAATATGAAAAGCATTTCCATTAGTTTTTTAAAAATTTGAAATCATGCAGAGTGTGCTTCCTGCATGATTTTTTACATTAGAAATCAATTACCTTAAGATATACAGAATGTCACCCCCACATGTCATCTATTTCAAAATTAGATTGCACACTTATAAGTATCTCAGAGGTCAAGGAAGAAAGCACAAGAAAAGCAAATAAGAAGTGCTTTGAACTAAGTGATTATAAAAGCTTAATATCAGGATCTCTGGGATGAAACAGTACTCTGATGAACATTTATAACTTAAAGTACTTGTATCAGAAAGAAGCTAGAATAACAATCAAATTATTTTTTCAAATTATGGTAGGAAGGAAAAAATAAGAGGAGTAGAAATATATGAAATAGAAAAGAAATAATACAGCTAATTTTGATAAAAATCAAACAAGTCTAATCAAGAGAAAAGCAAGAAGACAAAAATTAATATCAATGGAAAGGTAGCTATCAAAATAACCCTACAGATGCTAAAAATATATTAAGGTAATATTACAATTGTATGCCAACATATGTGATAGCTTACATACATGTTCTATATTAGAGAAGGATCCATGTGCTGCTGAGAAGAAAGTATATTCAGTCATTGATGGATGAAATAAATATTCTACATATATCTGTTAAGTCTAAATTATCAATTGTGTTTTTTATTTCTATAGCTTCTTTATTTAGTTTTGGTTTGGAGGATCCATCCAGTGGTGACAGAGAAATGTTAAAGATTCCCAGTTATTGTGTTGTGGTCTATTCGATTCTTGAAATTGAGAAGGATTTGTTTGATGTATGTAGATGCTCCATTGTTTGGGGCATAAATATTTATGATTGTTATGTTTTGTTGATGAATAATTCCCTTAAGCAGTATGAAATGTCTTCCTTTGTCCCTTCTGATTAACTTTGGCTTAAAGTCTGCTTTATCTGATATGAGGATAGAAACCCTGCTTATTTACAAGATCAATGTGAGTGATATGTTTTTTCCCATCCTTTCACCTTCAGTCTGTGGATGTTTTTGGCTATGAGGTGACTCTCTTGGAGATAGCTTATTGTTGAGTCTTATTTTTTAATCCAGTCTGCCAGTCTATGTCTTTTGATTGATGAGCTTAGGCCATTAATGTTCAAGGTTATTGTTGAGATATGATTTGTATTCCCAGTCATTTTGGTTTATTTCTATGCATTAATTTGAATTAATCTCTCCTTTGATTGACCCTTCCTTTAGTGTAGTTCCTCCCTTTGTGGATTTCACTTTTCTTTTTTTCATTTCATCTTCATGGAATTTTTTTTGAGAATGTTCTGTAGTGCGGGCTTTCTAGTTGCAAATTCTTTTAACTTTTGTTTTTCATGTAAGATTTTTATTTCATCTTCAAATCTGAAGTTTAATTTTGCTGGGTACATGACTCTTGGTTGACATCTATTTTCTTTCAGAGCTTGGTGTATGTTATTCCAGGACCTCCTAGCTTTGAGGGTCTGGGTTGAAAAATCAGCTGAGATCTGAATTGGCTTCCCCCATACGTAATCTGATATTTTTCTCCTGCAGTCCTTAAAGTTCTATCCTTATTTTGTATATTAGGCATTTTCATTATAATGTGACTTTGTGTGGGTCTATTGTAATTTTGTACATTTGGGGTCCTGTAAGACTCTTGTATTTGATTTTCCATTTCATTCTTTAGGTTTGGGAAATTTTCTATTATTTCATTGAAAAGATTGTGCATTCCTTTGTTTTGTATCTCTGTGCCTTCATCTATCCCAATAAACCTTAAATTTGGTCTTTTCATGTTATTCCATGGTTCTTGGAAGTTCTGTTCATGGTTTCTTAACATTTTCTCTCTGTGCTGAACTCTATTTTCAGGATTATATATTTTGTCTTCATTGTGCGAGGTTCTTTCTTCCAAGTGGTCTAGTCTGTTGGTGATGCGTTCTATTGAATTTTTAATTTGATTTATTGATTCCTTCATTTTGAGAATTTCTGCTTGGTTTTTCTTTTCCTTTTTTCAGAATCTCTGCCTTTTTATTAAAGTGATCTTTCACTTCCTGTGTTTGCTTTCTGATTTCATTTCTTATGCTGTCCTTTACTTCACAAATCAGTTTATGTACATTCTAAACTCCTTCTCTGACATTTCTTCCACTGTAGTATTGATGCATTTTGTTATTGGAGTATCTTGACTTGTCTGGGGTGATTTGTTCCCTTGCTCTTTCATGTTGTTTATGTGTGTCTACCCATCTAACAATATGGATCTGAGGCAGTAGAGTTTTTACCTTGCAGACTTATAGTGTCCCTGAAGGTTTCTAGTATTTCACTGTTTAGGGGAAATAATAACAAAAACCAATGCAAGAAATATACAGCATGAAACCAAATAGTTCCTACTATGATGTCTACAAGGTTAATTATCACAATAAACAAATTATATGATCAGTTATTGCCTATAATAAAAACAGCAAGTTTGCAAAAGGGTTTACAATTTCATATGGTGGACATGGAGAGAACAAAAGTGATATAGATGTGATGATTATGAAGGAGGAGGAAAGAAGAAGTAAAAAATGAATGGAAGAGAGAGCAATAGAGATTGGCTGTTGACTGAAGAAAAGAGAATCAAGAGAAATAGGAGAAAAAATGTATGTATAAAGTAAATAACTAAAAATTAAAAATAAAAACAAAAGAATACAAAAGAAAACTGAAATATACTAATCAAACATTCTATTCACAAAAAACTAATCCATGAAAAATAACTGGCTTCAAAAATGTGACAAATGAGAAAAAACCAAATATGAATATGTACAAATGTCTATGTACCACTAAGGTCACAATGTAACAGAGAAAAAGAATTAAAAAAAAAAAAAAAGATCTTGATGAAAAGTTAAGTTGGATTTCAAAAGAATCTCAGCTTCTCTTCTCAGCAGTTTTAGATGGGGTTGTCTGGAGTGTGATGCTCCACCCTCTGCATTCCTGGAGTGAGAGTGATAATCCTGTAGGCAGAATTCTTGGAGGCAGGATTTAGCCTTAGGTGGGCTCCGGCTCTTCTCTGATTGCCAGTTGGTCTGGAGATTTTAAATCGGTGCACCTCCAGTGCCCAGTACTTGCTGGTCCACACTGGAAGACTGTGTACCCCAGGGATTTCCCATGGGTTCCACTAGTGTGGTGGGCGACCACATTCTTAGTCCCCTAAGTTGCCTGCAGAACCCACATTTCCTGGTCTTAGGTTCAGTCTTTAAACAATCTCTCCTGCCCCCACCTTTCTGAGCTCCTGGCCAGATGCACACCTCTCCCAGACAGTCCTGCAAGCAGTCAGACAGGAGTGGGAGAGGTCGAGCCAGGTGGGTTTCTGAGACGAGTTGTCCTCTATGTAGACCTCTTTCCACTTTTGATTTTCTTCTTTTCACTTAAGCACACTCTGTAGTGCAGTGTGTTTACTGGGCCTGTATTTTGGGTCAAACTCGGGTTTGCCAGGAATCAGCTTCCTCAGCTGCTGGCCCCCTTGCCTCAGCTGTAAAGTGGTTCCTTCCTTTGTCCTCTGCATGCTATCTGGAGAGATGGTGGCTTCTTTCCCTGCACACAGGTATTGTACAGCGCCTCTTTCAGGTTTGTTGGGCAACATCCTTGATCGCTAACCACTCCGTACCCAGGCACCCTCAGGCTCCCCACAATGCAGGTTCCTTTAATTCCCTCACCCTTCCACTATGCTCACAGGTGGAGTGTTTTGGCTTGTGCTTCCAGCCCGGCCGTGGCAGTGACTGTGACTGTGCCACTGGGGATTTCTTCCTTATTTTATTATATCCAACCTCCTAAGTCCCCAATTTGCTTTGAATGTCCATTTTTAAATTCCAGTTACATCCCCCTGCATTTTTTTTTTGTTCACCCATCTTGCTGAGAAGCTGCCTGTTTTCTTGGTTTCGCTCCACCAGGAGAATTTTATTCTTGGCCAAGAATAGAAGAATCAAAATACAGACTTACAGATCAACTTCTCAACCCATTGGGGGTCAGGAAGTTATAGATACAGGGTAAAAGAAATGAGGGGGAGGGACAGACTAATCAAAGAGAGGAATATTCATGTCTTTACTGGGGATGGGTGGAGATCTTCCAGGAATTCAGGTGCCACCTCTCTTTGCTTCTTTTGTAGTTCTCCCCATCATTGGCATAGCAATTGTCCACTGTCATGGTACTGAGGGGTGTGTCATTGAGCATGCAGACAGAATTATATGAAGTCAGAGGCTGTCTGGAGGTTAGTCTGGCAGCCATCTTGGATCCAACCTGTTTTGGCCAACCCACCTGAAGAGGGACTCCTGACCTAGAGGTATCCTGTCCTCAAAGAGAAACACGTTAGCCCGATATGGTGGCACTTCCTGTAATCCCAGCAGCTCAGGGGGCTGAGGCAGGAGGATCTGGAGTTCAAAGCCAGTCTCAGCAAAAGCGAGGCACTAAACAACTCAGTGAGACCCTGTCCCTAAATAAAATACAAAATAGGGCTGGGGACGTGGCTCAGTGGTTGAGTGCCCCTGAGTTCAATCACTGGTAACAAAAATAAAAAGAAAAAGAAAAAGAAAAAATAAACACATTATTTGTTTCTTATCTAAAGAAGATTGATCTCTTTGCTTTCATTTTTTTTGTTTGCTGTTATGTATTTATTTACTTATTCATTTAATCATTATGTCATTAGGGACTTCCATATATTTCCTTTGTACTTTGGATTAAAATTCAATACTGATTTGTGTTGTTGTTTCTCAAATGTTCCAGATTTTGGGAGTTGGGAACTCTTTCAACTTGATTCCCTATGTCCCTTTGGCAGGCCCATAACCTTTTGGTTTTTTGAGAATTTTCTTAATTTCTGGTACTACAAGACACTCCACTTAGATTTTCCCCCTGCCCAGCCCTTAGAATTGGTCTTTTTTTCAAGATAACTGTTTTGTTTTACTTCATTTAAATTATTATTATTATTATTATTATTATTATTTTGTAAGTGGTGCAGATTAAACCCACAGCTTCATGCATATTAGGTAAGTGCTCTACCACTCAGGTATATCCCAGTCCAGTTTTGTTTTAATTTGAAAATGTTATATAGAAACCAAATCTTGGCACTAGATCTGTTTGTTATTGCTAGGCTGTCATTGTTTTCAGACTTCCTCAGTAGACAAAGCTAGGAAATACATGTATGTATGTGCATTCATAAATACAAATATCTCTCTAATGGCTTTTCCATCTGTGTGTGTGAATCCATATCGATGCCTGGGATTCCTGCTCAGCCCCAGAGTGCACTCTGCCTTTCCTGCCTTATTTTTCTATCACTTCCTTTTTCAACAGTGAGAAACCTGGTTTCCAGCATCCACCTTCCATTTACTTAATTTTTCATTTTCTGTATACATGTAAAGCAATTTCAGAATTGTTAATCTGTGCTGCAGTGGGAAATAAATTTACTAACTAGGCTACAGTGTGTATAAAGCTTCTTTTGTCTCTAGCCTTAAAGCTTCCAGCTAAAATTTCCAAGGTTACTTTCAACAGTTCTTTTTTCCTCCACACCCTAGAGAGTGGTTTTGTCATATATTTGTAGTACAGTTAGATTTATTGTAATAGTTTACATTCCACTCTGGGATTCCTCCAACAACCTGGCTGATCTCTATCTGTATCTACATCTAATTGCTGTCAGGATTTCTGTAGTGTGACAGCCAAAGTAAGTCTTGAAATCAGGTGCCTTGCTCCTCTTTTTCAGAATTGTTTGACAATTCTTTTTTAAAAATATTTTTAGTTGTAAATGGACACAATACCTTTATTTATTTATTTTTTTATGTGGTGCTGAGCATTTGAACCCAGTGCCTCATCCATGTGAGGGAAGCACTATACCAGTGAGCCCCAGCCCCAGCACCAGAATTGTTTGACAATTCTAATTCTTGTGCCTTTCCTTGTGAATTTTAGGGAAAAAAAACTTTTTAAAAGCTACAAAAAAAAAAACAACTGACTGATATTTTGATTGGGAATTCATTGAATCTATAGAGCATATGTGGTATCATTGACTTTCTTTTTTTTTATGCTGGGAATTGAACCCAGGGACACTTAACCACCGAACCATATACCCAGCTCCTTTTATTTCTTACTTTTTTGTTTTGAGACAGGGACTTGCTAAGTCACTTAGGGCCTCACTAAATTGCCGAGGTTGGCTTTGAACTTGTGATCCTCCTGCCTCAGCCTCTGAAGTTGCACATGGGTGTGCCACCATACCAGGTTAGAATTGATATCTTTTTAAAAAATAACTTTATTTATTTTTTTATGTGGTGCTGAGGATCAAACCCAGTGCCTCACATGTGCTAGACAGGCACTGTACCACTGAGCCACAACTCCAGCCCTGGAACTGATATCTCTGTATTGTCTTCCAGTCAATGAATATGGTATATCTCTCCATTTATATAGATCTTCTTTTATCATCATTTTTTTCACATATAGATTTTGCACATATTTTGTTAGATTTATACCTAATCCATTTTCTTTTTCTTTCTGTCTTTTTGTTCCCCACAGTGGGAAGGTGCTATTGTAAATGGTATTTTTTTGTTCTGTTTCTTTGTTTCAGGTTCTAATCATTCATTCTTTGACTATAGGAATACAGTTGACTTTTGTATGTTAAGTTGGAATCCTATAATTTTGCTAGACTCATTGGTTAGTTTCAAGAAATTAAAAAAAATTTTTTTTAGTTGTTGATAGACCTTTATTTATTTATTTATATGCAATGCTGAGAATCAAACCCAGTGCCTCTCACCTGCTAGGCAAGCATTCTACCACTGAGCCCCAACCGCAATCCTCAAGAGATGTTTAAATGTAGATTCTTTGGGATTTTTACATATGCAATCATGTTATATGTGACCAAAAAGGTTTAGTTATTCCTTTCTAATCTTTATACCTTTTATTTATTTTTCTTACCTTATTGTACTAGCTGAGACTATGTTGTTGAATAAGAGTGGTAAAGAGGACATCCTTTCCTTGTTCTGGATCCTAGAGGAAAAATATTCAATCTATCATCATTAAGTATGATGATGTTAGCTATAGGGCTGTTTTTTTGTTTTTTTGTTTTTTTTTTTTAGATATTAGGTTGAAGAAGTTTTATTCTATTCCAAATTTGCCGAGAGTTTTATCATAGATTAATGTTGAATTCTCCCAAAAGCTTTTTCTACATCTACTGATTTGGTTATATGATTTTCGTCACTTAGTCTTTTAGTATAGTGAATTACATTGATTTTGAATATTGATCCAAACTTACATTCCTAATATGTATCTCACTTAATCACATGTATTATCCTTTTTGCATGTTGATGGAGTCAATTTGCTAGTATTTTGTTATGAATTTTTGTGTCTATGAAAGGTATTGGTCTGTAAGATAATGCTGGCCTCATAATGATAAGTCAGGGATTTTTCTGGTTTTTTTCTTTTTATGTTGTGAAAAAGAGTGTAAATGTAGAATTAATGGTATTTCTTCCTTAAATATTTAGTAGAATTCACAAGGAAACCATCTTGCTATGGATTTTTTTAGGGGGGAAAGATTTTTTTAAAATATATTTTTTAGGGGCTGGGGATATAGCTCAGTTGGTAGAGCACTTGCCTCACAAGCACAAGGCCCTGGGTCCAATCCCCAGCACCGCAAAAAAAATAAATAAATAAAATAAATAAAATAAAAATAAAAAAAAAGTAAAATATATTTTTTAGTTGTAGGTGGACACAACACCTTTATTTTACTTAATTATATGTGGTGCTGAGGGTCAAACCCAGTGCCTCACATGTGCTAGGTGAGCACGCTACTGCTAGGGGGGTAGTAGTGGTAATACCTAAACTACAAATTTAATTTCTTTAATAGATATAGGGTTATCAGAACTATATTCATCGATTTCTTCTGTAACAGGTTTAGGTAGTTTGTCTTTCAAGGAGTTGGTCCATTTTGTCCAAGTTTTTGAATTTGGAGGCATGGAGTTACTTGTAAAATTGCTCAGTTATTCTTTTTCTTTTCTTTTTTTTTTTTTACGATGCTGGGGATCAAACCCAGGGCCTTATGCTTGCGAGGCAAGCATTCTACCAACTGACCTATATCCCCAGCCCAGTTATTCTTTTAATATCTGTGGGATTTCTCTTTTTTTTTTAAATTCTTAATGTTGGTGGTTTGTATCTGCTCCGTTTTTTCTTGGTTAATTTTTTTTTTAACAACGTGTGTTACTAGGGGGAACATTCAAGGAATGGTGACTTGCCTAGAACATTATACAGTGTGCACAGAACTCAAACATTGGTCTAAGCATACCAATAGAGTTTTTTTTCTGGACTACAGTTGGATTTCTTGGCATCAGGAAGGCCAACCTTATTGAGTTTGCTGGGGACTCATGTATCCAGAGAGATAGTAAATTTGTGTCAAGCATAATTTTCTTACAACCTGAGTTACTTTAGTTGCACCATTAGGTAAGTCCCCTTAGACACTGGACCAGAATGCTCTTGTGATAAGGGATTAAGGGCCCAGGGTCCTGGAATCTTGCTTAGAAGCTCATTCTTTTTGAGATGGTTAAAAACTGGTTCTTTGGAAACCAATAATGTTGATAAAGTTGCGGTCATCCTGATCAGAAAGAAAACAGAGAAGATTCAAAGTACCCACATAAGGAATGAGTGAGAGGCCGTCACTACCCCTCCTGCACCGAAAGGATAAAGACAGGACTGAAAGAGGACGCGCCAGTAAACGTGACAATGATGCAAGCTGCCAAAGCACACTCAAGATGAAATGGGTCATCTGAATCATTATAAGTAATTGAGTTGTTTCCAATTATTATACCCAGAATTGAACTCGGCAGCGCTCTACCTACCACTGAACTACATCCCCAGCCCTTTTTGATTTTGAGACAGGGCCTGGCTAAGTTGCTCAGGCTGACTTCCAACTTGTGATCTTCCTGTCTCAGCCTCCCAAGTTGCTGGGATTGTAAGTGTGCATGACTCTGCTGAACAAAGTAATTGAATTTATAGACTCAGAATCTCCCTCCTCCATAAAACAAACTCAACAACTACAACAACCAAACAAAAAAACAAACAACAACAGCAAAACCCCTCCAGGCTGAGATGACTTCACTGATGTTTTAACAAATACTTTTAAAATTTCTATTTACTTATTTATTTTGTGGTACCAGGGATTGAACCCAGGGTGCTCTACCACTGCTCTATACCCACAGCCCTTTTTAGTTTTTATCTGGAGTCAGGGTCTCACTAAGCCGCGGAGGGCCTCTCTCAATTGCTGAAGCTGGCCTCAAACTTGCTATCCTCCTGCCTCAGTCTCCCAAGTCACCTGAATTACAGACATGCGCCAATGCACCTGACAAGTTTTATTACAATTTTAAGGGAGGAAAATACCAGTTGTACATGTAGTTTTCTATAGAGTGGAAAAGGAAGAACCATTTTCCAACTCACCTTATTAGGTCAGCATCACCTTGATATTAGAACTGGACCAAAGTATTATATGAAAATGAAAATTATATGTCAATGTTTGTTATAAACATAGACACAAAATATTTTTTAAAAAATTGTTCTTATTAGATATACATGACAGTAGAGTGTATTTTGATATATTGTACATACTTGGAGTATAACTTCCCATTCTTGTGGTTGTACATGATTAGACACAAAAATTCTTAACAGGTTTAACAACTTGAACATAAACATAAATCATCAGTATTTGCTTAAGAGAACTATGTCCGCACTAATCCTTGCACATGAATGTTGAATAATGTCTTTAGTTATGATATCCTAAAATGGAAACAACCCAAATGTCTATCTATAAGTGGCCAAATAAATGAATAAATGAATAGTGTTGATGGCTATATAATTGATTCCACAAATGGAATACGCTCAGCAATAAAAAAGAATAAACTATATACACAACAGCGTGGATGGATCTCAAAACCATTATGTTAAGTGAAAGAAATTGATCAAAAAAAAAAAGAGTACACAATGCATGGTTTCATTTATATATAATTCTAGGAAAATCAAACTAATCTATAAAGACAGCAGTTGGATTTGGATCACCGGTGGCCTGGGATGGGGATAGTAGACAGGAGGTGGGGGAAGAGGAAGAGAGGGATTATAAAGGAAACAGGGAAACCTGGGGAGCAGTGATGGATTTGTTCATTACCTTGAATATGGTAATGATTTCTGGGGTATGTACATATGCTGAAATTCATGACATGACATAACTTTAAATATTTGGTGTTTTTTGTTTGTGGTAGTAGAGATTGAACCCGGGGCCTCGCACATGGTAGACACACACTGCCACTGAGCTACACCCTCAGCCCAAATATTTGTGGTTTCTTGTACCTCAGGTATTTCTCTATACGGCTGTTAAAAACTCCAAAAAAAAAAAAAAAAAAAAAAAAGTGGAGAGAGGGCTAAGGAGAGCTTTTGATGGACTTGGTCTCTGGCAGACACCCATCTCTGGCTTCCCCACTTCCCTAGTTCTCATCCTTGGATTTCCTGGGGCCTTGATTCTCCCTCATTTTGGCTCTGGGTCTTCGCTTCTATTTCCTATTGCAGCGTCAGCACTTTGCGGGGTTAGAACCCGGAGAAGGCTTCTTCAATCTTTTCTTAAGCCCTCACCATGTCTTTGGTTTGCCTTCTCTTGTTTCCAAAGCTAAGACCCTCTCCAGAGCAAGTGTGGGTTCCCTGTGTACATCCTGTTTGTAGTCCCTGTCCCCAGTGGCTGGGCCCTTCTACTACATCTATATGAACCCCAAAGTTTCATAGGAACAAGAACAGGCAGTTGGTTTATTTGTTTTTAATGCCCTTGAGTTTTTAGCTGTAAAGCTCTACCCATGGATTGCAGAAGACAGTCTTACTTCTGATGAAGGTCTCTGCCCCCTGGATCCAGGGCTTTGAGCCCCCCTCTCATCCTTCATATGCAATTTTCTTTCTTTTTCCAGGAATCATTTTAACCAATTCCACAGCTTCCAGCTGCTTCATCTTGAGAGCATAGAGTGCTACACTAATAGCAGGCAGTTCTCCCAGCACAATTTAAGGCTTCACAGTTCTGAAAATGACAGTCATTTACAGTCTTCTCCATTAGTGCCCTGACCCCATCCTGTTACGTCTGCATGTTTTTGGTTCCTGATGTTTGAAACTTCTTGTTGCTTTCCTACCTGATGGCTCCAAGCTGAAAATCTTCATTTTCCATTTCTGTTGGGCCTTCTCATCTTTACACCTGCTCCATATTAAGATCATGGGGTCACCTCTGTTTGTTTTCATTACTGGGTTCACTAATTCTTCCATTACCAACCCCTAGTTTTCCATAATTAGTTTTCCTAAAGGGGAGAGATGATCGGTAAATCCTGACTCTTCCCAGAGTCCTATTGCGTAAGCAAGTCCTGTTTATTTCTCTTCTGTGAGTGGGCTAATTACACTTGAAATCTCTCCCACCATCAGTCCAACACCTGTGTCAAACCCGGACTTGGCTCCTTGAGGCTCCCTGTTAGTGAGTCTTGCTACCTATTTAAGCTGACCCAAAGGGTTTTCTTGTTTATTTCTTTGAGTTTTTTGTTTTTGTTTTTGCTTTTTTTTTTTTTTTTTTTTTTTT